>ML681963.1:10152261-10197100 GCA_007922195.1 Podocnemis expansa | reverse complement strand
ACACACACACACACACACACACACACACACACACACACACACACACAGAAATGTTGCTAGGAGTGTAAGACAAACACTCACCCGGCATGTGTTACGACTCAAGGGTGTCAAACTCGTTCAATGTGGGGGACCACACTGGAAGGTAGGACACCTATCACGGGCCATGTGGCCTCATGGGTTCTCCTTTCCTTTCTCCCTCCATGTTCAGAGCAAGAAAGTGTCATTTTGCAGTCCATTTTCTGGTCACAACCAAAAACAATT
Source organism: Podocnemis expansa (assembly GCA_007922195.1). Classification (NCBI taxonomy): domain Eukaryota; kingdom Metazoa; phylum Chordata; order Testudines; family Podocnemididae; genus Podocnemis; species Podocnemis expansa. The sequence goes on along the minus strand of ML681963.1, from coordinate 10,196,839 downwards.
GATCCTGATCTGGCCCATGGGTCTTGAGTTTGACACCCCAAAGACCATCCCATATCAGGATCACTCCCTGTATTTGGGATTTGATCCTCTCAATCTGTCAGTCATTGCTACTTGCTCCTGACCTAGTGAGAGGTCACTGAGTTGCACAGGCCTCTTCCTGCATCCCCAGCCCACTGCTACTGCAATAGTTTCTTGCTGCAAAGCAGTATCAGGATTCAGCATGAACAGCTGCCCTTCACTGCATCTCCCTGTCCTGTCCTCCCAGCTGCCCTGCATCCCAGCTGTCATGCACTGTTCACTAAGTAACATACCCAGAGGGAGGGGGATAAAGTTCCCCATCAGCCAGACTGAGGGATAGCTTCCCTTCCCCACCCCTAGTGAAAACAGGCAGGAAAAGGCCTGTGAGGGAAACAGAGCAGCCCTACGCCAAGTTATGAACACTGCAAGCCAATCTGATGAGTGGGGTGGTTACTGTATCAAGATGTTAGTTTTATTTTTTAGGAAGCTGAGGGGGGCAGAGGACAGAGAAGCCAGTAGGAAGTGAAGAATGATAGCTCAAGATAAACCACTTTTCAGAAAACCCTGGAAGCTGATAAGAGATAAAACAGGACAGGAGCAGCCCCTGGTCCCAGATCAAAACCTTGGCAGCATTTTAAAAAAGGATGCTCTCTCAACGGGTGGGTGCTGTTCTGGTAGGGGTCGAAGTGAGAAGGAAGACTGAGAGGTGTCTGAAGGAGATAGGCTTGGCCATCTGTGGAGAAGGAGGGACTTTACGCATGAGACATACACTTTGGCTGAACTTTTAAAATTGTCCCTCTAATGCTTTGCTCCACCTGTTTAAAAACAAACATTGCAGTGCACTCATGCACTGCCTTGCACAACTTCCCCAAAGGAAGACCTGTAAGCCTGTGAACCAAGCTGAACCTGCAAGATACACACAGGTGGGTTCACAAGGGATGGTAGCCCAGAGTGCAGCCTAAAAGTGGGAGAATCAGGGAGTTTCACAGCAGGCCCTAGGTGGGCTACCTGAGGAGCAGCACTGAGGCCAGGTAGGGGATGGTGGTGCATCTAGCAACCATGACAAGGCCATTTTGTGGTTACTGTTCCCATTTTGGTTGCAAAAGCCCTTATGGTGATGCCTGGCTTGTCTGCTTGCAATGTACCATGCATGGAAGAGAATAGATGGGTTGGTGGAACAAACATCAGCAGAAATGGCACCTCCCATTCTCCTCTGCACTGCAGCTGTTTAGGACAACACACTGCGATTGCACCTTGCTGTGACTATAAAGGCATCAGAGGCACATACTCGCCCAAGGCTGAAACTTGTCAGAAAAGGTTTAGGTTTATTTATTTAAATGACTGATACAAGCTACAGTCCCCATCTCTTTCCCTCAGGCCCTAGGGCTGTTCAGAAATCCTTTGGGAAAGGATTTAGAAACCGACTTAGTAGGAAACATCCATTCCTCTTCTGCTTTGGGCTTTTCATTTCCCTTGGTTATTGGTGCTACACTGTGGTGCCACAAAGGCCGCTTCAGAGTTTCATTTGCAACTGCTTGCAGGTGGCTTCCACAGAGCCGGCCTCAGTAATTTACTACTTGTTCTATCAGGGCATGGTTAAGGTATCTGAAAACTTAAAACTTGGCTCCACCCAATGTAGCTTGAACCATTATTTTTGGGTACATCCTTCCGCTTCCCGATGGCTGGCTTTGATAGCAGGCGCTTCACTCCAGCAAGGGTCAGTCTACCAGATGAAGGTGGCAGAGCGACAGACGAGAGTGTCAGTCACATCTGCACTGGTTATGCTCATGACTAATAAGGGAATTACAGTTCACAGCAGAGGGTGCTATACTTGATTGGATGCTCCCAGGGAAACCAGATCTATAATTGTCTGTCTCTGGCCTCCCCGGGTATGTTGGCTGTGCATGCCAGGGAAGTCGGCCGATCTGTTGCAATCATAAGCCGCCAAGTTAACAAGAGAATGCAGGAGTAACTGTCCCATGCCATAACTGACCTCCTGCAAGGGAGCTTTCAAGTTAACTCTGTCACAGGAAATCCCCCCCCCCTTCTAGTTCAGTAGGGCATCGTGCTATGTCATTTAGGTGTTAGGCTACTGCTGAAAAGCTTCCCTGAGAGATTTCATACATTGTACAGCCTGGTATTTGGCATTTTCTTTTCAGTCTGATTTGCAACATGGTTTCTGAAAATACCATGTGTGTCTGTGTGTTAAAGCCAGTAAGACAGCAGCCTTGACCAGCTAAAGAAAGCATTCTCCATCCATTAGGGATGATGGCTGTGACTGTCACAGGAGCCTTGAGAGTATGGGCACAAGAGCTGGAGGGGAGAAGTGAATCTTCCCAGCCCTGAGAAGAGCGGGGGGGGGGGGGGGGACAAGGGGAAGACATTGTTCTGTTTAAAGTTACATGAAGCAGTTGTTTAGGCAGAACCAGTTCCTACAAATTGTTACAGGAAGCTCTGCTTTAAGCAGACTTTGCTTTACTGCCAAATTGTCCAAACATTTCAGCCAACAAAGTTCCCCTGGTCATCCAGCTTCAGTAAGGAAAATAAAGTGTCTGGCCACAAGACAATGGTTTATTTCTCTCTGCTGTAAGAGAATTTCACAAGATCTTCTACTGCAGAGAACTCTGCAGCCAGAAAATTCCCCACCTCATCCCACCACCAAAAACTGCGGGGGGGAACCACAGCCAAGCAAAGTAGATCTGCAGGCAAATCAAAACAAACTGGGAACTAAGGGCATCCCCAGTGCCCATACTCTCTACATTTAGAAACTACTTCTAAAGAAACATATGCAGTAGGGGGAAGAGGCCAGTATAATGGGAATAATTAACCATGCACCATGGCAAGAGAGACAAGTACGTTTCCTGTCCGATGCTGATGAGTTAAAAGTCTCCTTGCTACTGTAATTTGCTCCAATAGGAGCTGTCAGCACAGAGCTGTGCCTAACTGTGCAATAAGACTTTATCAAGAGACCTACTTGAAAATTCTGACTCAGGAAAAAGAGCAGCTTGCTAACAAGCGTGTATATCGTAGCTTATCATGCCATGAGATTCTAGGTGTTCCTCCTTCCCACATGCTCCAGATTGCCTCCAAAACAGTAAACCCTTGCTTTTCTCCATGCTTTCTTCTTCTTATAGTGCTCTTTCTGTGAGGCCAGCCACCAATAAACTAACAGCAAAGTTAAGCAGGATCAAGAAGCCATTCCTCATTCCCCTGCAGCCCAACCTGCTGCTGAAGTCATACTTTGCAATTATTAAGGGCAGGGGGTAAAAAGGTGGGCAGGCACAGAAAAGTGCTTCAGAAGCAATTTTCTCTGCCTGACTCAGTCCAAGCGCAGCCTACTTCAAAGTCCATATGCTCAGCTGCACCTAGCCTTGCTGGTCCAAGCCCTTTCTTGAGAGCAAGATGGCAATCAGCCAGCATGCAGAGCAGTTTCACGTGGTGAGCAGGGGTAACTAAGAAACAGCTTTCCTCTCTTTAATCTTCCAGGAATCCCTGTATTCACGCCAGGAGAGGCATTTGCCCCACTATACACAGGCGCTCACAGCTGAGGGAGAAAACCAGGCAGCAGTTTTGAGGTGCCTGGGACACACCAGTTCATGTGCAGGCCAGGATGCAGAGTTAAGGAACACAGTTCCCTGCCTGCATCAGATTACTGCTGGTCTGAACGCTGTTAAAAGGCAAGGGGGAGCCTCCCAATTATATCAGCTTTGTTTGTTTGCAGCGTTCTGTTTGTTTGCAAGCGGCTGAGCTGCTTCTGGTTACACTTATTCACAGAATCACGTCAAGGCACTTTCCTAAGCCACACCAGCCTCACCCCATTCTCATCCAGCTACAGCAAACCTCCAGGGCAAGATTCCATCCGTCCCCCCACCCATTCACTCAAACTCCCCAGAACAGTCTCAGCTAGACTAAATAATAAGTCACTAATGCACAAAAAAGAAACCCAATCAGAGAAAAAAAACCAAAAAAACACTACTTGTGCTGAATGGTGAACAGACCTTTTCGCCAGCAGGGCCAGAAAAAGCAACTGTGCCACTCATCAGACATTGCCAGCATTTTTGCCTCATGGAGTGAGCATGTATCTGCAGCTAACAGAAACTAGGGACTCTCTTTCCACTCATAATTCTCATAATGCCTGGGATGAAAGAGGTCCCCCAGATGGCGATTACCTGAAGGGCATCCCATTTATCATCACATACAATTAAGACTTTTTCTCTGGTGACTCACTGGCTACACTGAGAATAAAAATGCCCTGCAATGAGGGAAGGAAAAAGTTAGGTCAGAGCTAATTGCCAACAAGAATAGTTAAATGGTGCCCTTCCCCAGAGAATAATCACTTCTCATTGGTCAATGAACAGGTATAATATGGGGTTCAACGGTATATTTTCAAAGTTTCCAAAGGGTTGGGGGATGGGGGAGAAGAACAGTGCAAAAAGCACTTTTATTTAGGAAATCCTTTACAAGACTGTACTTAAAAGTAAAATGCAAATGTACAGAGGAAAAGGCATCTCCCAAAAGACAAGGAAATACTTCCTGCAACTGGAAAATGGAACCAGCTCCACAGGCAGCTAGAGCAACCTGGTCTCAAGCAAAACTTGGGAGATTCTCTCCCCCAGGCAGATTCCTGGAGCTGCAAGACTCTGGAGTGGGTTTAAGTTTCCAAAAGGACTAGCCCAGGGATCAGCAACACAGGCTCAGTGAGCCACCTGTAGCTCCCTGAGCATCCCCTTCTGGCTCCTTGGCAATGTCCTCCAGGGCCCAGCATCAGAGCCAAAGAAGGGGACTCCCGGCTGGCGCAGGCCCCCGCTTTCAGGGCACTGGGATCACCCCCACCCTCCCACACAACTGAATGAGCCGGAAGTGGCCCAGCAGCTGCCCCACGGCCCCTAGCTCTGGCGAGGGGTGTGCAGGCAATGCACGCTCCCTCCATCCCTCCCTCTGCTGGCAGGGTGGAGCAGTGCTGCCTCACCTACCCCCAGCCAGCCACCCCTCCCAAAAGCAGCCGGGGAGAGCTGTAGCTTGCGGAGGTGGGGCCCTGGAATGGCCCCTCCGTGGAGTTCAGGCCGCTTCAACCCAGCCATCCCAGGGCTGAACAGGCCCAAGTCAGGGCGTGGGGGCAAGGTGGCCTCTCTCCAGGCCTGGAGTGGCCAGGTCAAAGAAGCCTGAACTCCATGGAGAGGCCGTCCCAGGGCCCTGCCTCCGCAAGCTGCAGCTCTCCCCGGCGGCTCTGGGGAGGGGCAGCCAGCTGGGGTAAGTGGGGCAGTGCTGCTCCACCCCACCAACGGAGGGAGGAAGGGGGAGCACACACCACCCACACACACACTCCGCCAGTGCAAGAGATCTGCAGCACAGCTGCTGGGCTGGCTCTGGCTCATGCAGTTGGGGGGGGGGGGGGGGGGAGAGAATGGCTCTTCTCCCCTTTTGGGTTGCCGACCCCTGGACTAGCTGCTTCCTGGCAATGGAGGCCAGATCTCAGCAGACATTGAAAACAAAGGGCTGACAGCTCAGGGTTAATAATATCAGCTCTCGCCAAGCTTGGGTCAAGAGTCCACATGCACAGCTTTGCCGCTGTCCTCCACCTGACTAGTGGCACCACTCTGCTTTTCCACAGCTGGCACTCCCCAGAGCAGTCTGGCCAAACTGGGGGCTTGTCTACACTTATGGCACTGCAGCTGGGACCACTAGCGCACCCAGTGAAGTGCGGGCATAGTTAATCCCCCTTCCCAAGAGGCAGTATGTCAATGTAGCACTGGTCTCTACCAGGGGTCGGTGTAACTGCGTCACTCAGGGGAGTGGTTTTCTAAACCCCTGAGTGTGTAGTTAGCCTATGAAGTCTGCACTGCAGACCAGCGTTCAGGTCACAAACACACTAGCCCTCATCTCAGCTCTAGTCTTTACTTGCTGCACTTTTCAGCGGCAGTCGATGGGAGTTACGCTAGGTATGTAAAATACCTGGTGTATCTCCCAACGACTAACTACATACTCCCGACATACTTCACTAAGCTGACTGGAAGTTTACTGATACTCCAGTTCCAGGGCTGAAGTTGCTAAGGCAAGTTCCGGATCAACTGAGCACATCTACACACACTGTTCAATCAAACCCAGAAGATCACGCTGACAGCAGCAATTTTGCTGTTGACAATATAGCCTTAGCCTCAGACACATTTGTCATCCAAGTCCAGGTCTCCAGAGGAATCATCCTAAAAGTAGCACACATTACTTGGAGGTAACAGGGGTTCCATACACTTCCCAAAGCATCTTAGAAGACTGGATCCCTGTTATGTTTGTTACATGGAGCATCTACTGGTAGCACACCGATGTCAGGTCACACCCTGGGTTCAGTTCCCAGGGGGTTGGACTTGATGATCTCACGAGGTCCCTTCCAGCCCTGTGAATTGATTGATCTACATTCCCCCACACTAGGACACAAGAATACTGATATATTTGAGAGCCCAGAAGTAGAGAAGAAGGCCAATATGTGAGCAACAAATAAAACATGCCAGACGCAGAAAGAATAGCCATACCCAGGAAATCTCCTAAAACACAGTTTTGATCCCAGGCCATGCTCATGAACAAAGTATAAAGGAAAAAGAAGGAAAGATTGCAGTGTTAATGAAACAGTTTGTCTGTCTGGCCCTTCTTGATTTTTAATCTCTTCAAGAAGCAAATTAATGGCCAGCAGCAGTTTTGAGGATGTTTATCTAACCTTAGCTTTAATTTCCTCTATCAGTCCTAATGTGCTTATCTTAGTATATCAAAGGCTTCAGCTTTGATAGTTAAGAGTTTAACCAGGGATAAGGCAGCAAACAGGAGAATCTTCAAGATATTCGAGATATTCCTGAGCCTGCGCTTTACAGACCACCCAGCACGGATACCTCAAATATACGCCCAAAAGAGTGAATGTTAACTCATACCACAAACTTGGCCCTTACATTTCCTGTTGCAATAAGAAAAAGCTGCCATGTAACATGTGGCATTTCGTAGGTAACCCTAGGTATTAAGGAACAATTACTAGTGATCCAGTAATAAGGAAATGAGTAGGCATTTGCTCACTTAGCCAACAAAATCATTTCCACACCTTGGAGATTTTTCCCCATGGTTATATAGTGCAAACAGTGTGCATGGCTGCAACTAAGGGCAAAATTTGGACAGTAGCATTCAGATTTTAAAATGAACACTTCTTGAAAGACAAGTGACTGAATTTCAGCAAAAACCAAATGTAGGTTTCACAAAAAATACAGGCCAACAGTAATAGCAGTACTGCCAAACCTAAACGTTTAAAAATCATGAGTCATGCCAAACCAAATGAGATTTTATTTTAAGCACTATACTTGGGGTTCTTTTTTATTTGCCTTCTAGTTTTTGAGCCCTTTTTCAAGCTTCTACCCCACATGCATGGGGACTAAAAACTTACTTAAAAAAAAAAAAGGTTCACCTAATAACTCGATTTTAGCAGTTCGGATTTCTTTTAAGGGAAAAAGTACCGAATATCACAAGAAAGTCATGATAGTGGGCAATACTACTCAAATAAGATGGACATTTCTGCTGCAGAAGCAAGATCAACGTTCTGGGGGTGGATTTGTAAGATCTTTGAGGCTGAAAACATGTCTTAATAGCCTGAATGTTTCCCATGTGGGGTCTTTGGGTACCAGGACACCTACAAACCAGTGGTATCAAAATAGAAGAGCATGTACAAGTAGCACACATCTCAACTGCATAGTGCCATGGCCAGCATTGCTTCAGTGATGGGCTAGTGGCAGATACATCCTCACCAAGCATGCTTTTTCCAGAGTGGGACACACTTCTAGGTAGGGACTGGAAACAAAAGCCATCCCCAACAGACCATTGTCCTCCCTCCATCACCATGGAACAAATTATTCTCACAAGAATGGGTCAAATGAACCATTGGTTTGATCCAGTACAGCCAGTGTCCCTTTTCTGACATTGGCTAGCACCAGAGATACAGGGTGTGTGTCCAGGGCAGTGGGGATAACCTGCCCGGATCTTTTCCTCCCAGCTTCCAGGCAGCTGAAGTTTAGAGTCACCCCAAGCATGGGGTTGCATCCCTGACTCTCCCAGCTAATAGACATTGATGAACCTATCCTCCATCAGGTCACTTCTTTCATTAACCCCATTATACTTTTGGCCATCACACGGCAGTGAGGTACACAGGTTAGTGGTATGCCATGTGGAAAAGTATTTCCTCTTGTTTGTATTAAACCTGTAGCCCTTGACTTTCATTGGGTGACCCCTGGTTTTTGTTTTGTGGGAAAGTATAAACAACACTTATCTATTCACCTTTTCCACACCATTCTTGACTTTCTAGATCTCCATTATATTTCTGTCGCCACATATCTTTTCTAAGATGAAGAGCTCCAATCTTTTTGATCTCTCTCAGTATGAAAGCACTTCCAGAATCTTGATCAGCTTTATTACACTTCTCTGAACCTTTTCCTGTTCCACTCTATCCTTTCTGAAGTGGGACAACAAGAACTGGACCCAGTATTCAACTTGTAGGTGCACCGTGAATTTATAGAGTAGCATGAGGATATTTTCTGGGGTTTTTTAATCCTTTTGCTGATAGCTATGAAAACTCTGTTAGTCTTCTTGACCACAGCTGCACTCTGAGCTGGTTTTCTGAAAACTATCCATGGAGACTTCAAGGTCTCTTTTCCAACTGATGTTGAGTGCTGAGCATACACCTTGAAGGACCTGTGCAAACAAACAGTCGGGGGAGCTGCCAAGCCAGTGGGAAGATGATCCTAGTACGGCAAATGCACCAATGAAGCAGTTACCCCCAACACCAGGGCTTGTTCTGATAAAGCAGGGGTCTCAAACACGTGGCCTGCGGGCCACATGCAGCCCCTAAAGCTATTGCCTGCAGCCTGCAACAACACTATTGTTACCAATATTTGCACCATTGTTATACGAAAAGGCTTCAGTGGTGCAGCCCTCGGGCTAACTTACTAGTTAGTCCTTATGTGGCACTCACGGTGATTTGAGTTTGAGACTCCTGTGATAAAGTGAAACCTGGATTTTGCTTTCCAAGAGCAAAACCATTGGCTGTATGTTTGGAGGGAAAGAGGGGTCAGGAGTGGTGCCTTTGAATAACATTTCCTCCCCCACTCACTTCTAATGGGGCTTTTGTCAACCTTCCTACTTTCATTATGAGCCTCTGGCACTGGGCCTCCTGGTGCATTGAGGCTGCCCAACTCCCATTCAAATGCATCTTTCCAGTCTGTCAAGTATACCCATTGACTGCGTTAATTTTTCATGTCATGCCCATGACGTGCTAGACATCCGACAGGCAAAGGTCCCTCAACTGCCTGGAGGGCCTGTACTCTAGTTGATCAGACAGAGGGATGGCACCTGTTCTAACGTATTGGAGGGGCAGGTAGAGCACCATGAACCGTGTGCAGGTCTTCAGCTGGTACAACCGGCCAATAAGGTTACAAGCCACTACCCCAGAGATCTGATGGACACTCTGCTTGATGGACCCCACCCCTGGCACTGCTTCTTTTATGTCTCCTCAGATGTCAGCCAGGTAGGAAAGATTAACAGTGCTGCCTTCATACCAGATCCCACTGAGGGGGCCTGCTGATTAACTTTCCAGAACAGGAGGATCAGTTTGAAGGAGGAAGGGGAAATGGCCATACCTCCTACCTGCACTTTAAACCCCACCTTAACAAAAACGAAGGAGGAAGTCACTGCAGGAGGATTCCCTTCCTGGGAAGGGTTAAAGTTTGCAGCAGGTTTGCTGACAAGCGGGGGATGGCATTTCAGGTTGGTGTGCTGTGCTGTCTCTTAGTTTCCCAGAAAGCATAGCCAGAGGCCAGATTCAGAGTTAAACAATAGCTGGGGCTGAAGAAACTCAAGATGCTTTTAAACATGGAATTGGGTTCACAGCGAGGGAACCCGCAACAGCAGCTAGTTTTCAACCTCCCAAACCAGCAAGTTGCCAGTCGCATTTCACATGGGGGGGGGAGAGTCCTTTTAAAAGCAGCCTTAAGAGACTCCCCTGAAAGCAGTTGTTTGGGCTTTCCAAAAAGGTCTCTTTTCCCTTGCAATCTAAAAATATATAATTACACACTGAAGCCTCGAGTCTTACAATAAAAAACACATGTTCTTGCCTAAAAAGGAACTTGTTCAGATGTAAAGTTTTGCTAGCGCACACATTAAAATAAATATTGGGCGAGCGCTTTCCAAGAACAGAGATGGGGGGGGTTGGTTATCGCCGTCTTTGGGGTTTATTTAGCTCACTTGTTCGGATGGGGGGGGCCGGGGCCAGGGCCAGATCCGGCTCCGGTCCCCGGGTGGAAACCAGCAGCACGGAGCAGAGACCTGCGGGGAGAAGCGGGGTGCAGGAGCCGGCCGGGGAACACGCCCCAGCCCCAGAAACTCTCGGTTCTTCCTCCATCCCCAAAGCGGCTACTTCCAGCTAACCCGTATTGGGGGGGGGGTTAACACCCCAGCCCTTTGTTCCTCCAATTTAAAGCCCCGTGGGTCGAAGTTGCGGAGCCAAAGCAGGAGCGAGGAGAAGTTAGGCGGCCGGGCAACTTTTGCAGCCAAGCTGCCCACCAAGCTGGGGGTTTGCAGCAGACTCCGGGGGCTGCTTCGCCTTCGCCCCGAGGTGCCCCACTAGATCCTGCCCCGCAGCAGGGAGGGGGCAGCAAGCAAGCAACAAGTGTGTGGGTCGGGGGGGATAACCGAGGAGCTGCGATCCGGAGCGACACCGAGATTCCGTTTCCACCCAGCCCGCAGTCCCGCGCACACGCCCCCGTTTACCTTGCAGGAGTAAGTGTGATGGACCGGGTCCACGTTCATGATCTCCTCCACCGTGCCCGTCAGCACCACGTTGGCCTCCTCCTCCCTCCTCTCCAGCTCCCGCTCGGGGCAGCTTCCCCAGCAGCCCCCCAGGCCCAGGGCCAGGAGCGCCAGCGCCCAGGCCGAGGGCCCCGCAGCCCGGCGCCGCCTTCCCCCCATGGCCGCACAAAAGGCAGCGACCGAAACCCCCTTCGCCTTCCCCGAGGCACCCAAAGTGCGGCGGGGCGAACAAAGCAGCGCCCAGGGGAGACGGCTGGGGCTCCCGAGGAAAGGGAAAGGGGGATCAGCCGAGGAGAAGAGGGTCCCCCAGCCGGGCTCAGGAGCAACCTTCCTCCTTCTCCCTCCCCGCGCCCGTGTGAGAAAGGCTGGAGATTTGCATGCGATCTGAATTGCTGATGGGGATAGAAAGAAAGAGGAGGGCTGGCAAAAGAGCCCTGCCGCTGCCTGGTCGGCTCTTCTCTTATTGCAGGGCTGGTGAGAAACGCCACCCCCAGGAAACACTCTCCCAGCAGGTTAATGGATAATCAGGGCTCCAACGTGCCTGGATTTTTAAAGGTGCAGGGAGCTCGGAAGCGCGAGTCCGCAACCGCATGGAAAGGGGCAGCTTTTCTTCCCCTCCTCTCCTCTCTTGTTTCAGTGACAACTGACCCGTCTCTCTCCCTGGTCCCTCCACCCCGGGTCCCCCTGCCAATGTGGCACAGTGGCTGCTAAGTGAGCAGTAGCCAAAGCGGAGTTTGTAGCTGCACAGTCACTCGCTGGCACTGTGGCACGCCCTTCCCAGTAACCCCATTCAAAGAGGCTGTGTGTCTGCATGACACCCACAGGGAGTGACTGGGGCCAAGGGTAAGGAAAAGACAGACTCTCTCACACTTGCTAACACACGCGGCAAAAGCAGCCAGTCACTTAACATGTCCACACAGGGCTTCTTGCTAGGCACCTGTGGCCAGAAACAGGCTCCCACTTCAGCTAATAATCATATGGAGAGCTGACCTTTATTATGAACAGTGGTCGGAATTTGTACATGAATCCAGCACATTTCAAAATGCCTCTCAAATACAGATTAGCTTCATTATTATTACAGTTCACAGGGGGGAACTGAGGCAGTTCACAGCCCGGTTTTCAAATGTCCTGCAAGTGCTCACCCTCTATGAAACTGAGCCCACAGGTGATTTGTCCAGCACCGCACAAGCCAGTGGCTTAGCAAAGAGCAGATGCCAGGTTTTCTAAAACTCTCTCTTACACTGTAACCCCTAGAAAGTGCCCTGTCCATGGGAATGACATACCATCCTGGTGTATTATGACCTTCTGCCCTGGAATTCTCTCCATGGACTGGATGGCAATTTTTTTCAGCTGTCCTTTGCAATTATTGCAAATATAAAATGAACAGTTAAGTGGCACCAAGGGAGGGATGTTGTTTCTTTCCTCCATAAATTAGCCCCTCCTGGGAGGTGTTTTGCAATGGTATTTTACTTGTTGGCCCTAAACAAGTCATGCTAGTGACCTAAGGGCAAGTCGGTGAATTATTGAAGATAGGGTGGACACATAACCGAGTCAGTAGCCTGAATTGCTAAGAACATTGAAAATCACAAGACATCCCTTCTTTGCTGGCTGCTTCATGCAATTCTGCTTATGCTAGTTACAGCTGGGTTGTTACACATATTTTTTTCTTTTCCCTGAATGTAAACGAAACTTAAAATATCCAGCAACATAACTCAACCTTAAAATAAAAATAGAAGTTAAATTACTTAAATTACTTTTGATTAATTAAGTTAAAAATTTAAAACCCCAACCCTGCCCTACAGTTTTTAATCCTGAAAAGGGATGAGTGCCAGAGATTCCATGGGTATGTCTACACCAGTGGTTCCCAACCAGTGTGCCAGGGCACACTGGTGTGCCACGGCAACACCCAAAGTGTGCCGTGAGCATCCCTGAGAGCTGCAGTTAAAGTTCCCTCTCTGCTCAGGCCAGCCACGTGGGCTGTGCAGGGTTGGGAAAAAGCAGGGGTTAAAATAAGGGGGAAGGCACTGGAACACAGTTCTGGGGCCCCTATTTTTAGGCAGGCAACCTTCTGCCCCCCGTGAAAATAGAGGAAGGCACTGGAATGCGGAGTTCCAGGGGTCGCCCTAAAAATAGCAGGAGCAGCCCGAACGCAGCGTTCCAGTGGCTCCACCTTAGGCCCAGCCAGCAGAGAGGGGTGGGAGGCTGGGAGTGTGTGAATCTCCCCCTGCAGGGTGGAGCAGCTTGTGTCAGCAGCCTGCAAACAGCCCAGGTAAGGGCGTTGGTGGGGAGGGCTGCTGAGGGTTGTGTGCATGTGTGTGTGTAGCAGAGGTGGGTGGGAGTGGATGTGTAGCAGAGGGTGTGTAGCTGGGTTGTGGGGTGGCTGTTTGGCTGGGGGAGTGTGTAGCTGGGGTTGGGGTGGCTGTGTGGGAGAGGTATAACAGGGGGCTGGAGGCCTAGTTCTGGCCCCTGCAGTGATGGGAGGGTCCATCACAGGCCACAGGGGGCTAGGGGTGGGGAGGATGGGACCCACTGGGGTGGGAGGCAGCAGCAGTGGGGTGAGGATTTGCCCTGGGTGGCAGGGAGCCACTGTGGAGAAGGGGGAAGTGGGTGCTGCACCATGCTCCCATGCCCTCTTTCCCACTCCCTAGGTTCCCTCCTGCCTTCCCACAAAGCCACTCTTATTCTCCCTTCCTCTCTCCTCTCTTGCCACCCTTGTGCTGTTCCCCACAAGGCTGCCCTTGTCCTCTCTTGCCACCCCTCCCCTGCTGTGCTCCTCATACTCACACCTGGCACTGCACACAACTCCTGACCTCCTGTATTTTGCCACGCCTGCTCTGTTGGCCCCTACTACCCCACGTAAGAGCATTTCTGAAACACTGTGCCATGGTTCATGAATATTCATAAGTAATTTAAGTTAATTTGAATATTCATCAGTTTTTCATGGTGGTGTGCCTCGAAAAATTTGAAGGTATCAAGCAATGTTCCCTCTAATTATTTGTAGGTTGTGTGCGCAAAAAAATTCTTTGTGTGCGCCAATATTAGCACTATTGGATTTTTTTGCACGCACTTCATTTTGTTATGTGTGGAGTTTCATGACCTGTGTGCACGCACACATGCGCACAGCTTACAGGGAACAGTGGTATCAAGGTATGCCATGGCAGAGAAAATGTTGGGAACCACTGGTCTATACTATGGGCTTAAGTTGACTTCAGCAAATCCCTAGCCAAATTTGGAGTTCATTAAATCAACTTAAGGACTCCTGCCCTTAAAGTCAACTTTAAGGGTTAAGTCAACTTATCACAAATCCAGCAGGCAGTGGCTGGAGCCAGATCAGGCCTGCCAGGGCCACCAGCCACTGACTAGCAGTGGCAGGAGCCAGATCCGAACCAGCCAGCAGTAGGCAGCCTGGGCTCAGATCCAGCTCCTGCCTCTGCCAGCCACATCCTGCCCTAGCTGCTGCCAGGGTTGGTCTGGAGATGTGGGCTGGCTGCAGCCTCTCCAGCCCTATAGCAGCAACACCATTGCACTTAACTACCTATAAAATTCTACGGAACTAGTGGGAGTTTGGCACCAAAGTACCTCTGAGGATCTGGGCCTTTGCTACTGCCATTGTTTTTACACAGAAGGTGCTCAGATACTGTGATGCTGGTGATGAGCAGTAGTTCAAATCAATAGGGAATACTCACAGAAGAAGCAGATCTGGGCTCCATTTTATTAAAGCATCACCACTTGGGAAAGAATGGAATAAAATAATTCCACTATTGGTCCTTGTCTAGCAAAACATGCACACAAACACAGGCCAGATTCTCCAAAGTGAGAACAGCTTCAATTGTCACTTTTGTGGCAAGGTTTTCTAAAAGGCTAGGCCCATAATGTGCTCAACTTTTTTGCAAATCTGCACCCAACTGTGGTTGCTCAAAGCTTCTGAAAATCCTGCCCATCCCATAGTTCCCAGACCTGGAGCTCCCATGGAAAGTCCCTAGAGATAATGAATCCATTATGTTAAGATGAGAAGCATCAACAATCAGAGCTCCAGCCTGTGCCTACTAAGAAGCTTCATGAGAACAATCTGTGTTTTTTTTATCATAATGAACAGCAACAATTTTCATTCCTCATGGATTGGTTTATATCACCAAAGCATCGTGCAAACACAAAGGGCCTGAAAAATCATGTCCTAATTAAGTAATTTGTCACTTCACTGCTATGTGAGGCAACTGCGACAGCTCACTTGGATCTAAGAAAACTCTGCTTCATTCTGACCAGGGGCATAGCCACAGGTGGGCCCAGGTGGGCCGGTGCCCAGTGCCATAGCTAGATAGTATGGTGCCCAGGGCGTATTCTGCTCAGAACGTGCCCCTTACAACGAGTGGTGCCTTGAGGGAGCAGCACAGAACACACCCTTTGATAGAGCGGCTAAATGAAGCCACTCCGGGGTGCCTGGGCCAAAGCCCCGTTTGCCCCACCCTAGTTATGGCCCTGCTGGTGACCACCTGGCTGAAGATCAGACCCACCCACTCCAGTGCCCGGCAGCAGTGCGAATTTCTCCACAGGTGCTGGGCTGTGGTCCATGACTGCTGGCCAGGTGATGAGTGAACCAGAGGTGCCACCCAATGCTGTTCCACTTGCTGTCGTGACCACCAGTTGCTGGCTGGATCTGCAAGTGGAGCAGTTGTGGCACCTCCAGAGGTGACTTTAGGGGTAGGTAAAGCAGGCAGCCACCTAGGGCCCCTGAGTAAAAAGGCGCCCCATCTTCAATTTGGTGGACAGAAATTAAAATATAGAAAAATATAGAAATGGTTCCCACCTAGCAGGGCCAGTAGTGCTGGAAACTCAGCACTTTTCAGTCTTAGCTCATCAAGGCAAACTATCATTAGGATCTGTGCTTCATCCGAATTGCAGATTTCACCATTATCTGCCCATCACCTTCACACTGACATGCAAAAAAAGCAGGAGAAAGCACAGTAGCAGGAACTTTTCCAATGGTCTCATCTTTTACTTCCACAGTATGGCCCTTTATTCTGCTATTTTTTAATCCCAATTGTACAATTTTGCCTTTTCCTTTTCTTTTTTTTACCTGTTCTCCTTTTGCCTTTTCCTTTGCCTTGTGACAATTTTTCCTTTGGCTTTTGGTTAGCTCAGGTTACCAGGTAGGTCCATATAGGGTGCTGCATATAAATACAGTGCTGCCCTCAAGCAATCATTACAGCTGTGTGATGTCTGTGCTGTATGTCTTTCTTTTGGTAAGTAATTTTTTAGTTTCTGTTGTATTTACTATTTAATATTTTGGAGGGACAGAGTCTTATAAACTTGAGTACTTCAGAGCATTTCATTGAAATTTGGTGGTTTTCATTTATAGCTAGACTAGAAATCTTCTTTTCACTTATTTTTATTTATTGTAATTATTTGTAGTAAACTTCTAGTGTACATAAACCCAAGCCTATAGGAAAAATTTGTAAGATCTGACTGCCAAAATTTTAAATGTGGTATTTTAGTTATTTTTGATCCAACATTAATTTTACTACTTTTTATTCATTAATTTTTTTATTTTTATTAATTAATTAATGCACATACCTTTGTAGTTCAGCATTAACTCATTTATATTAAGTAAAAGATGATCAACTTACAAGATTCCTGATGGAAAGATCTTTAAAAATATCACATCCAAAAATAATTCACAAGTTCCAGAGGGATAGTCATGTTAGTTTGGTTCAGCAAAACAAACAAGGAGCCTGGGGTGGGGGGTGGAGTTAGAACTGCAGGGGGACTGGGGCCACAGGGAGAGTGGCAGTGGGGCCCTATAATGGTCCTTTTTCCTTTCCCCCAATTGCCTAAGGCCATCTCTAGGTGCCTCTGTTCCACTTGTGGTCATGTTCATGGTTGCAGCTACCACCACCTACCAGCTAGGCCCCGCAACAGCAGTGGAGAAATTCGTACCACTTCCAGTCACTGTGGTGGGTGGTCCTTATCCGTGACCAGAAGCCACCCAGCCCACCCTACAGAATCAGGGGCTCAGCCAGAAAACCCCCTTAGACTATGATTCTGATTCTGACAGCCCATGCATTTGCTCTTCCTGGCTAAGAGGATTCTCACAGTAAAGTCTCCTCTTATACACCTTATACTTAAAGATAAAATGGGCATGAGGGCTTTGCTGGATCAAGTCCAAAACACTTAGCCCTTTGCATACTCAAGCCCCAATATGCAAAATGTTTTCTCATCCCATTTAGACTTGAACAAGGATTCTGGCTCTTACATTTTGGTAACATTGAGATCCACATCCAAACTTTGCAGCAAATGATTTTGTGTGAGGTCCTTCCTCTCCCACAAGCAATGGAAGACAGAAGGCAGAAGACTCTGGAAGAGAACTGCTAGTTAGGTAAGTGGTGTAAGTTGTAGGGTTTTTGGTTTTGTGGAACATTGGTCCACCTTCTATAGAGAGAAGGGACTGTATAGTTTGTATGGCCTCCCCTTCAGTGGACAGGGAATCAATCTGGTCTGGAAGAGGTTGACTAGAGAGGTCAGGAAGCTGCTACACAAATAACAAAATGAAAGGTTAAAAAGAGGGAAGATATGAGCACTCAGCACAAAAATCACAATGTTGAGAACAGAATTAATCAAGAAACCAAAGGACACAAAGAGAAGAAATCCTTTAATCACCTATACACCAATGCTAGGGGCCAGCGTAACAAATAAGAAGAATTGGAACTGCTTATTTCTGAGCATAAATACAACCTAGTTGGTATTACTGGAACCCAGTGGGATGATTTCATGATTTGTATGTTTTTAAAAAAAAAAATGTTATGGACTATTGAGAAAGACTTGTGTTGGCAAAAGGGGTAGGAAAGTGACACTCCATGTCAATAATGGCATGACCTGCTTCTGAGTCACTGGTAACTCAGAAGCAAATTATGTTGGATGCTTATGGATCAGTGTTCAAACAGAGAAAGCACAAGATGGGATATGAGTTGGTGTTTGTGACGGACCACGAAATCACACTAGGAAACAAGATGTCCTGCTCTTTAGGCACTTATCAATACTGTGTAGGAAAACAGGCTGTGTGATCATGGGGGATTCCTAAGTGACTGACTCATACCAAAGATTTTATGCTGCCAATATTAAAAACATCCTTGGAATTTCTGTATATTATAGATGACAATTTACTAACTCAAGAAGTGTTGCATCCAACACAAGGAAATTCTATATTAGACCGAGTCATGACAGATAAAATGGAACCCAACACAGAACTACAAAATAATAGTAACTTAGATACAAATGATCATAACTTGATCACACTTAGGTGCAAACAGAATAAAGTCTACGACACAGCAATGGTATATATCTCTCTCTATATGTAGATATCTATATAGATTTTTTTAAAAAGTATATGCTTTCTATAAGCCGATCCATGCATAAGCCAACCCCCAGTTATGAGCCCCCAAAACAGGGAAAAAAGCATGACCTGCATATATGCCAACTGCCTTTGGCACCTAACTGCCTCACCCTGTGCCAGCAGCTTCCCCGGACTCCCAGACCCCTCCCAAATCCCTGCACACTGTTGCTGCTTTCCCGGGCCTCCCGGACCCCCTCCCAAACCCCTGCACACTGCCACTGCTTTCCTGGACTCCCTCCCTAACCCCTGCACACTGCTGCCAATTTCCCCAGACTCCCAGACCCCCCCCAAACCCCTGAACATTGCTGCCACTTTCCTTGGACTCCCAGACACCCTCCCTAACACCTGCATGCTGCCGTTGCTTCCCCCAAACTCCCTCCCTAACCCCTGCACACTGCTGCCACTTTCCCCGGACTCCCGGACCCCCTCACTAACCCCTGCACACTGCCACCACTTCACTGGGACTCTCGGACCCTCTCCCTAAGCCCCCTGCCCTGATACTGACAAACTGGGGCTGACCCCTCCACCCAGAGCCCCCTTACCTAGCTCTGGTGGCCATGCCACGTGTGGGGACTCCCTCCCTGAGCATGATCAGGACAGGAGATTTCAAAACTATAGCCTGCTCCCCCCTGCTGTTCCACCGGATTTCTTCTATTTCTGGCATGCTCCAGCACCTGACCCCATGTATAAGCCAAGTGCTGTGCTCAAATGGAATTTTTCAGAAGAAAAATCTCGGTTTATACATGCGTATATATGCTGCATGTATATACTTGCTGCTTCAAAAGGGCCAGTTTCACAAAGCTGAAACTAATCATGAGCAAATCACCTAGGAGGAAGAATTTAATCAAGAAAAATGTGAATGGTAGTTGGAGAGTTGTTTAGGAACACTATTATATGTCCAGGAAAAAAGAACACAATCAAAGAAGAAGATCATATTGGTTAAAACACCAGCCTGATCTAGAGGGGAAGTGAAGGCAGTTATTAAAAAAAAAATTAAAAATGTCTAACAAATGGAAGAAAGGGAAAGTTGATAGTAATTAATATAAATTAGAAGCTCAGAAATGTAGAAGATTGATAAGGGAAGTCAAGAGACACTAGGAAAAATCTATGACCACCAGATTGCAAAGGGGTAGCCATGTTAGTCTAGTTCAGCAAAAACAAACAACGAGTCCTGTGGCACTTAAAGACTAACAAATTTATTTATTGCATGAGCTTTCTTGGGAAAAAATCCTACTTCATCAGATGCTTTGAAGATGGGGGAACTTACAGAATGGGTGGAAAATAAATGCAGAGAAGTTTAAGTCATAGGATCAGGTCACACTATAAAGTAAATCAAAGCAGTTGTTAAGATTCAAACACTGGAGAACTGCCTAGAGAGGAAGATGAGGTCAAATCACCTGTTGTAATGAGAAAAAAATCCAAAGTCCCTATTTAGCCCTGAGGAAACACTGTCAAAGGTGCATATTACCCCATCTTCAAAGCATCTGACAAAGTGGGATTTTCTCCCATGAAAATTCATGCAATAAATAAATTTGTTAGTCTTTAATTGCCACAGGACTCCTTGTTTGTATGACCAGTAGAGTTAAGGCAATGTATGAAGGTGTTTCTTAAGTATATTGGAAACAATAAAAACACTAACAAAGCCATTGGTCCATTATTAGATGGATATGGTAGAATTATCACTAATAATGCAGAAAAGGCAGAAGTGTTCAATAAATTTTTTTGTCTCTTTGCGAAAAATAGATGATGTAATAAAGAATCATAGAAATGTGTGACTGGAAGAAACCTCAAGAGATCATCAAATCCATGCTTCTGTGCTGTGGCAGGATCAAGTAAACCTAGACCTAGACCAAGGGTCTCAAACTCGAATCATCATGAGGGCTGCATGAGGACTAGTATGTTATCCCGAGGGCAGCACCACTGAAACCTTTTCAAATAACAATATTGCAAATATCAGTAACGATAGTGTCATTGTGGGCCACAGGCAGAGGCGTCGCTGGGGGGGGGAATGGACCCGGGGCACAGGCCCAGGCCCTGCCCCCAGATGCAGGCCCCGCCCCCTGGGGAGAGGCCCCGCCCCTGGCCAGGGATAGGGCCAGGGGTAGGCCACGCGGCCGCCAGCGGCTAGGCCACCGTGCGGCGCTGCCACAAGCGGCAGGGGGCGGCCAGGCCCCCAATCTCCAGCTGGGGATGGGGCCACCATGGCCGCCGGCAGCCAGGCCCCGGATCCCCAGCGGGGGACGGGACCGCCACCACCACAGGCAGCCGGGCAGGCCCCGGATCCCCGGCTGGGGACGGGGCCGCCGTGTCTGCGGGCGGCCAGCCGGGCCCTGGATCCCCCACTGGGGATCTGGGGCCTGTCCGCTGGCGGCTGTGGCATCCCCGTCCCTGGCCGGGGAGTGGGGGCCTGGCTGCCTGCCACCGTGGGCATGGGTCCGGCTTCCAGCGGCCGCTTCTGGCCGCACCGCGGCTGAGCCGCTCACAGAAGCGTGGCCTCCCCCGGCCCTATCCCTGGCCAGGAGCGGGGCCTGCTGGGCGGCCAGCCAGACCTCGGATTCCCGGCTGGGGACGGCGCGGCTGGGGATTGGGCCCTGGATCCCCGGCCTGATTGGGCCAGAGATCTGGGGCACCAGCGTTGGAACTGGGGGCACGTGCCCCGGCGTGCCCAACGGTAGCGACGCCACTGGCCACAGGAAATAGCTTTAGGGGCCACATGCGACCCATGGGCTATGTGTTTGAGACCCACGACCTAGACTATGCCTGACAGGTGTTTGTCCAGGATGTTCTTAAAACTCTAAGTGATAGAGATTCTACAACCTCCATTGGAAACATATTCCAGAATATAACTACCTTTAGAGTTCTGAAGTTTTATTAATATCTGATCTACAGATTAGCCACATTACTTCTAGTATTTCTTTCAGTGGACATGGAGAACAAATGATTGCTGTCCTCTTTACAATGGCCCTTAACATAACTGATGACTGTTATCAGGCCCCCATTCTGTCTTCTTTGCTCAAGACCAAACATGACCATTTTAAAAAATTTTTCCTCACAGCTCAGGTTTTCTAAACATTTTATCATTTTTTTCCCTCTCCTCTGGACTTGTTCCAATTGTCCACAACTTTCCTAAAGTATGGTGCCCAAAATGGGACAGTTGAGGCCTCACCAGTGCAGAGCAGAGCAGGACAATTACCTCCTGTGTCTTACATACAACATGCCTGTTAATACACTGCAAAATAACATTAGCATTTTTTTGAAAGCAGCTCATCACACTGTTGACTCCTGTTCAATTTGTGACTCACTATGAGCCACAGATCCTTTTCAGCAGTACTACCACTTAGATAGTTGTTCCCTGTTTTTAGTTGTGCACTTCCTAAGTGGTGTTCTTTGCAGTTGTTTTTACTGAGCTTCATCTTGTAGACTTTAGACCAATTCCTGTAGTTTCTCCAGTATTATAACACTCTTTCATTCTACCAGAATCCCAGGAGGATGTTAAACAACAGCTCCTAAAGCAGTGGTCCCCCAACCATTTTACCCTCTGACAGTGACATTCCCCTTTCACATGAGTACACACATAGGATGCTGCAAGAAACATGATACCATAACAAGAATAATGCAGAGCATGTCATGAGCATTGAAAAAGAAATCTAGGATGGCATATTTTGCACTAAACCTTACAATTACATTGCCAAGGTGAACTGAATAGTTACACAGATCATATCCCGGGGGTGCATCCTGTGACTGCACCTTCTATTATTCCATCCACACCCACCCCTCCAGCTGAAGCACGGACCAGAGTTAAAGTAAGCCAGAACGCCCCAGAACAGCGTTCCAGGATCCCCTGTTGGGGGGGGGGCAGCGTTCAGGGCCCTCTAAAAACTAGAGGAATGCTCCAGAACACAGCGTTCTGGTGCGTTCCCCCGTGCCGGCTGAAAACGGAATCTTCCAGCCAGCAGGGAACTGCCCCAGGTTGGGCCTGGGAGTTTTTAAAACTCCTGCCCAGAGCTTGCTCTGACTGGAGCTTCAGCGTGTGCTGGGGTCACTCCACATGGAGGCATGGGAAGGGGCCCCTGGAGGGGGAGTCTGGGGACAAGCGAGCCAGACCGGCGGGGAAAGGGGGCAGGGGAGGGGAAAGCTGGTGGCAGGGAAAGTGGGTTAGGGAAGGGCTCAGGGCACTGTGGGGGCCAGTGGCAGGAATGGGGGCGAGGGAGAGGTTTGGGGTGTCTGGGGGAGCAGGAGAAGCCAATGGGAGGGCTTGGGGTGTCTCTGGAGGACCTGGCAACAGGGCAGGGGGTTAGGGAAGTGGTTGGAGGGACTCAGGGGAGGTGGGCTGGGGATGTGTGGAGAGAGTTGGAGGGCTGGAGTGGGGATGTGGGGGCAGGGAGGTTAGGGAATGGGGACTGGGGTTGAGGAAGACTGGGGAAAGAGTGGTTTGATGGCAATAGGTGTTTTTTGGGCAGTAGCTGGGGTGGGGGGCAGGAGCTGGGGTGGGGGTAGGCATTTAGGGGGGGCAGTTGCCAGGTTGCATGAAAAGGTCCTGGAAATTTAGGAGGGTTCCAGGGGCACCAAATTATACTTTAACCCCTGGCAAGACCACAGTTGGGCCCAGGGACTGCATCTGGGAGCAGGGCCATAGTCAGTGAGCTGAAGTCAGGGCCAGGAGTTGTGACTGGGAGCAGGGGACTGGGCATCAAGGTTGCAGTATGTGGATGGGATTGGGTACTGAGATTGCAGCCAGCTACTGCAAGTGGGCACCACGCACCAAGGCCACAGTTGGAGTTTTGGGGCCAAGGCCACTTGCCAGGGGCCCAGAGCCAGGAGGCAAAGCCAGGCCAAGAAACAGGGGGCAAAGTCATGACCAGGAGTTGGGGAGCAGAGCTTGGGCTGGAGCAGAGTTGGGTGGTACTCCTTCCTCAACCCACATGGGGGTTAGCCCAGGCTGAACATACCCCCTGAACATTCCTCTTTGCCCACCCATGGATGTGGACTCCACAGTTTTGGGACCTCTGTACTAAAGGTAGATTTTTTAAAATGGATAGGTCTTAGTAACCTAAATCAAAGCATTTTAAAAGAACTGGCTGAGGAGCTCTCACAGAACCATCAACACTGGTGGGGAAGTTCTAGAAGACAGGAACTAAGCTAATGTGCCAACATTTAAAAAGGATAAACAGGATGACCGAGATAATTAAAGGCCTTTCACTCTGACATCAGTCTAGATTGGTTGATAAAGGTAATAGTGTTGATATAATCTACTTAGACATGAGGCATTTGATGTGGTACTGCATGACATTTTGATTAAAAAATCAGGACTTACAACTAACATGGCACACATTAAATGGATTGACTGACAGCTGGCTAACTGTTAGGTCTCAAAGTGTAATTGTTAATGGGCAGTCATTAACAACTGTTTATGTTTCTAGTGAGGTCCTGCAGGCCCAAGGCTATTTGACATTTTTATTAATGACCTGGAAGGAAACATAACATGGCCACGGATTGGGGTGCAGTAAGTAATGAAGAGGACAGATTGCTGACACAAAGTGATCTAAATGACTTTGTAAGCCAGGCGCAAGCAATCAACATTTGGTTTACTATGTTTAAATGTAAGTGGATGCATCTAGGAACAACAAATGTAGGCCATCCTTACATAGCTGAGGCCTCTTTCCTGGGAAGCAGTGACTCTGAAATGGATTTGGAGGTCATGATGACTAATCATCTCAACATGAGCTCCCAGTGCAATAAGATGTAGTCAGAAGGGCTAATGTGACCCTTGAATGCATAACCAGCTGAATCTCAAGTAGGGTAGAGAGGTTATTTTACCTTGATATTTGACAATGGTACAATTGCTGATAAAGTATGCCCAGTTTTGGTTTCCACAACTGAAGAAAAATGTTAATAAATTGGAGTGTTCAGAGAAGAGCCAGAAGAATGTAAAGGCTCAAAGAGCTCCGTCTATTTAGCTTAACAAAGACACAGTTAAGGGGTGACTTGATTCTAGTCTACCCATACCTATACCACTAGTTCCCAGCCTGGGGTCCATGGACTCCTGTGGGGCCTCAGAGTTACCTGAAGGTGTCCATGAAGAGGCTGGGGCTGGACAACACTGGCTATGGGAGCAAGAGGCCGGTGACACCAGCCAGACAATGCTAGGCACCAGCTCTGCCCCAGGCTGGGAGTTTTTAAAACACCCACACCACCCTGAGCATGTTCAGATCATGCTCAGGGTGGGAGGATCAGCCTGTGGCATAATCACTCCCGGCCCCAGCAGCCAGGTAAGGGGCCCTATGTGGCTGGGTCGGGCTTGGGGACGGGCAGCCAGGGAAAGGGCATGGAGGGGGGTTTGGCCCAGGGTAGCGGGACAGGCTAGTGGCAGGGTAGGGAGGGGGTTAGGGTGACTCAGAGCCGGACCCAGCAGTGGGTGCAGCTGCTCTGTGGCTGGGGCTGGACTCTAGCAGCGCCCCCTGCCCCACCACGGCTCTGCTGCTCCATGGCAGGGGCCTGACCCCACTGCAGCTCTGAGGGCCAGATTCTGCTGCTGCAGGCCTGATTATGGCTGCAGCATCACCGCCATGACATGAAAACTTGCATGCAGCAAGGGGGCCACAAAGATTTTTTTAAATGAAAAAGGGGTCCCCAGCCCTGAAAAGGTCGGGAACCACTGACCTACACCACACACAGGTAACAAATATTTAATAACACACTCTTCAATTTCACAGAAAAAAGTACAACATGATCCCATGGCTGGAAGTTGAAGCTCGACCAGGGTTGGCAACCTCTAGCACACGTGCCAAACCTGGCGTGATTTTTCCAGAGGGGTAGCCATGTTATCTGTGTATAGCAAAAGCAGCGAGAGTCCTGTGGCACCTTACCTGTTAAACCTGGCATGCCTGGCTATTCTGAGCTGCACGTGGCAATGCTGCTGCTCTCCCCACTGGCCCTGCCCCCCCAAAGGGGCCAAGGGGCCACAAAAGCCGTATGCAAGCCATGGCTCTTGTTCCCAGCTGGTTTCACCCCCTGCTGAGAAACACAGTAAGCAGAGAAAAGGAGCCACAGCACGCAGGGCTCCCGGCTCCATGCCCCCCTGCCGCAGGGGAGCACAGCAAGCAGGAAAAAGCCGCAGCTCAAGGGGCACCTAGACCTGCCCCCTGCTGGGCAGTGCAACCAGTAGGGAACAGGAGCCCAGTGTGCAAGGGTGAGGTCAGCAGGGAGGAGTCCCTGGCCCAACCCCTGGCATCTGATGGCCCCGCTCCTGGCACCTGCTGAGGGTGCAGTTGGTGTGGCTGGTAGGGGGCAGGCAAACGTTGCCGATGCCTGAGCTAGACCAATTAAGGCTGGAAATAAGGTTATCAGTGAGGATAATTAACTGTTGGAACAATCTACCAAGGGTCATGGTGGATTTTCCATTAGTGAACATTTTTAAACCAAGATTGGACATTTTACATAAAAGATGTGGACTCAATCACCAAGTGGGTGGGCCCCAGCCCACTCGGGCCCACTTGTGGCTATGCCTTTATTTAGGAACCTTGGGCTTCACATTCTACAATTTGGAGCACATGCCAAGTCTAATGTATTTTACACACAGTTTCTTTGGACAGCTCTGAGATTTCAGATCAAACTAGTTATTCCCTCCTGTGTGAAGCAAAAAGTTGTTTCTAAACAACAAAGGGCCAAAGGAATAGCTAGGCTGGGAAGAATTTGTTGTTAGCCTACAACAAAGTGGAACCCGAGTCCCTTAGTCATTAGCATTGTTAGTCAAGGTCTAGCACAAAGGGTTTCATTATTACATAGCAGATATTGCAAAGTCAGGCAATCAGTTAACAATATTTCAGTGCCTTGCAGATTATTTTGTTATTTTAATTGTTAATTTTTATTGTATCTTTGAGCGCTGTTCCATGGTAAATCATGGAAACAACCTCAACTCTGAGGTGGGAGAAAAAAAAACAGCTGTAATGTTACACGTCAAGCACTTTACAAAGCAGAGAAGGGGAATTACTTACTATTTGTTTATTTTAATATCTATTTATCAATTCTTACCCCCTACACCCATCCCCATCTGTTTACCAGGCTGCCATGAGGAAAATGGATTTAACAAGCTTTTCTAATGCAATAGCCTTTGCTTGGTTAGTGCCTTCGAGTCAATTTACATGATTTTAGAGGCTATCTGATGGACCAGGCTATATACCTGTCACCATTTGTTTTAATTGATCCTATTTGCTTATTGAAAGAATAAAGTCAAATGTTTTAGAGCACAACATGTAAACAATTACTAGCTTCTGAGAATAATTTGCATAAAGATAGCTATTGGTCTTCTGATCAGCACTGAGTAGCCACAGCTCCCATGAAAGCAAATGAGAAATGGATGTCTTCTGTGTCTCGCAGGATCAGGCCCATAATTCCATGGCAGAGCCACAGCCGGTAACAAATGGCACAGTAAATAATACTCCTCCCTTAACTAGGTTGTATGGGAAGTGTTCCATTCTGTATGTTGCTTTTAGAGGCCGATTATTCAGAGAGAGACAATCAAGTGATTTAAAATCCAGAATAAAGCCCTTGCATGGGCGTGGGTTCTGCTGAGGACATTTCTCTCACTTCCAGAGCACAAGCTGTATTGCACTGAGCACTGTGGGCTCCTGGTCTACAAGCAGGGCTGCTAGATACTATTGCAGTAGAAACAAGAACCAGAAAATGAAACTGATCAAAAGCTGACATGAAACAGACTATTCCACTCTTATTTTTTATAACAGCCCCAGCACTGCAATATCTGACCGCAGTGGGGCTGGGCTTGCATCGAGACTCTCAATGAGAGTTTTGCCACTGTATTCCACAGGACCAGGATCTCACCCCTGGTTCCAATTTCCCAGCTTCAAACACAAAGCCCAAGTGCATCAATTGCAAATCGTTAAAGGGATTTTGTAAAGGAATGGGACACCATCACATTAAAATCTAGCTGCTATAAAACCAAGTTAAATAAAAGGTAGTTCAGATGCTACACCTTCCAGGTATTCCCCCATCCCTGCCAATGTTTGCCCTTTCACAATCACATTTATACTACTTGTAAAAATGTTTCTCCATTTCCTGCTACTGTACCAAAGACTCTCCCAGACAAGGCTACGTCAACACATCGAGCTAGGGGTGTGTTTCTCCGCCTGTGTCAATGTACTCACACTACAGCTCAGCTCAGCTGGCATTCTAAAAACAGTAGTGGAGCCAAGTGCACAAGCAGCAGCAGCACTCGTACCCCTGGGGTTCAGAAGGGTTTGTACTCGTGGCTGTTATCACAGGGCCAATGCAACCTGGGCTACCATGTACTACTATTTTTAGTGCACTAGCACAAGTATGTCTGAGGAAGCTGGGGATCACACTTCTTGCCTAGAGAGTAGGGGTGGTCATAGCTCACTAGCTCAGATGAGAGCTGACATGAGCATGTCTGTGCTGAATGCACCAGCTAGGAATTACACCCCTAGTTCACACAGTAGACTCAGCCTTACTTACCATACCAGGCAAAAACCACTGAAACCAGCTACACATCAAGTTGAATGCACAATGTAAACAAACGATCTAACTGACAAAAAACACATGAATCATTGTTTTTCCCTCCAGCTCCTTTAGTTACATCCATTTCAGACCCCAATACTGTAAATACCTCAGTACTGGCAACCCCAAACATTCAAAAACCATGAGTCATCAGGCCCCAAAAATATCATATGAGTGACCTGAAAATCATAAGGCTGGAGAAAACCAAAACAAATCCTTCCCCAATACAGAGTTCTTTTTATTTACTGCCTAGTTTCCAAGCTTGTAGTGTGTGCTGGGGTCACATTTGCAAGGTTTTCTCTGCAACAATAAGGGCTAGAAACCGTCCATGCTCCCCCCTTCCCTTTTTTTTTTTTAAATGAAGGCAGTGATTCACCCACTCAGTTGACTTCAGATGCTGGAGCTTTAAGAAAAACACCAAACATCAGTAAATCACTGACAAAATCGTGAGTTACCCAGAGTTGCCAACTTTGAGCACGTGAATAGTGATAATGGGATTTCTCATATAGTTAACGTGTACCATCTGTGGTAAGTACTGCAGGATCAGAGGTTTTTAGTTTTACCCTCAACAACTACAGTTATAAAATTCCTGGTAGTGGTACAAGTTTTCAGTTGAGAATGTCTTTAGAAAATCCTCCCAGTTTTAACAACAGCTAAGGCAGGTGAGGAAGCTTGCTCTAAATTATCTGATATTTCAGATAACCACCTGTTTGAAGATCTGTTTTAGTGAGGGTTTTTTTATTTAGTGAAAACTAAATGGCAGATGCCCTGATTTTCCACTCAACAGTTTTGTGCCAGTGCAGCCCTGACCTTTAACAATAAAACACTTTCTCTTAGAGAAATCTAATGAGATAGCTCTAGGTGAAGACTGTTACCATGACCCATGATTTTAAGTGCCTAGATTTTCAGGTGCCAAACCTGAGACATCTGGAAGGCCCTGATTTTCAAGGGCCGGCAATCAGTGCTTTCCAAAAGTCAGGCCCCTTTAAGGTTGTTGAGTTGGACACCTGAAAAATTGAGGCATTCAAAATCATTAGGAAATCATTGATTAAATCTAAATCTCACATTGTCTCACTTTCCCCATCTGCAAATGTGAGGGGCTCAACAGAATTTTCCATTCACACTGGTGGTAGCTCTGGATACTGGTCGAAAACAAGGACTAGGTAATAGCAACTTGGGATAGCAAGTCTCTCAGTTCAGCTAGTGATGCATTCATACTAGCGGGGCTTGAGTTAGTGCACCAAAACTAGTGACATGGACCTCACGGCTGGGTTGGAGCTTGAAATCCTAAGCCACAACATCCACACTAGTTACTATTTTTAGTGTGCTAGTCAAGTCCCACTAGTGAGAGTCTGTCTGCCTGGACTGATAAGCACCCTTCCAGCTGCACTCCCAACAAAACTACACAATGCCCTGAACAGATCCCCTCTAGGTTCTGAAACAAGGTTTTGAGGAGCAATCAAAGAAGACTCTGTTCCCAAAGAATCCACCTCAGGTTTTACACTGAGCCCACTTCATGCTGGGGCAGGACTTTGGGAATTTAGTAAATGCTGTGTGGATATCCCTGCAGTGCAAAAAAGAACAAAGTTCATGATCAAGTCACACAGTTCCCACAAGGAGGTCCCACAAACGGGGGTGAAACAGGTATTATGGTTGGGAATGCAACTGTCTTTACTTCATGTGTTACACCTGGTCCAAACCCAGGTAACAAAAACCAACCTTCAGGCTACTTAAATACGCACTTGGCTGTAGAGCCCTGTGCGGATATAAATACATGGATCCATATCCAACCTGCATCCACAAAAAATGGGCCACAGATATCTTTGTTTTATCTGTGGATGCAGATATAATGTGGATATCCATGGATATCTGCATATTTGCAGCGCTCTAGCTCTGAGAAGATAAAAATATGTGGACCTTTATCCGATCTACATCCACAAGAAATGGTCCACATATATCCATGTTGTATCTGCGGGTGCGGATATAATGCAGATATCCGCATATTTGCAGGGCTCTACTTGTCTGACTGCTGATCTGGGTCTCCTCCCACCTACACCTTTAGGAATCAGGCATACACCCCACTAAAGCATAAATGAGACTACCACCCCCTACTTCCTCCTTCCAGAGAAGGTCCTTGACTTCTTCACAATGTGCCTGTGTCCTCACTTTTTCCCCCACTCTGAAACTCCACAACACTGATAAGTTTTAAGGGATATTTTAATTTGTTTCTTTTCCCCCTCTTCTCTTCTCTTTTAAGTTAATCCCTTGCAGTGATTTCTGACATTGTCAAATAGCTTTTGTGTACTGTCAGAAAATCTCTTGATGTAGCTACACAGCAGCTGCTAACAAGTTGCCCCTGGGATCTTACATCTATGTAGGCTGTCTTCCTGCATAATCATTTCCAAAATAAGTAAATCTATTAATGAGATCTCAGTGGGAACTAGGCTGGAAGAGCTATGGAGTAGGTCCATCAGGCAGTGTGCAGAGAGAGAGGGAATCTTTGTCACCACAGCTCACTCTGATGGTGGGATTTGGATTTTTTCCTTCTAGCCAATGAAGTTCTGGGCCTGCTCTTGAGCTGGGCAGGTACAAGCCAACACAACCTGGAGCCTGCGTCATGCTGCACTGAGTTGATGAACATATACACAGCAGAGGGGGACTGGATCTATTTGGACCTCATGTGCAGCCTCCGAGTCCCCAGTGATCTCTCTATGCGTGTATACATCCCACTCCACTTTGGCTTTGGCCCATCAAACCCTTCTGGAACGATCCCATTGGACTGACCCTCCTTTAAATCAGTAAGGCTTGCTCAGGTCTATACAGTCCTGGGCAGGCTTAAGAACACCAGAGAACCAAGCAACACCACGCAAGCCAAGTGAACGGCTGGAGTCTGCACAGTAGGGCCAGGAACTCACGACCCAATAGCACCTGCCCCTCCTTGGCAGTGGGGCTGTGGGAGAGGAGTAGAAGTCAGAGACCTCCTCCAGCAGGGCAGCCCTGCAGTAGCTTCATTGCTTGGTGCCCAACCAATGTCATTACCATTAACAGGAATGTAGCCACAGGGATCACTGCAGGTGGGTGTGGTTTGGGAAATGAGCTGGAGGAGGTGGTAATGGAAGCAATATGTCCTTTGGTGCAGTAGGGAGGAAATTATCGCTGGTTCTTGGGGAGGCACATGGACAGTGGTCGGGGTCATAGGGATAGGGATGGAATCCTTCTCCCAAGACAACAGAACTACCCGCAAACGCTTCTCAAGCTCACGGCTGACAATCCATGAGGTCAAAGGGAGAGGAGGCAATGGCCAATAGAACCACACAGAAACATACCTGTCTGCACCAGCTCCAGAGAACTGCTGTGCTAGGCAGAACAGGGAACTTCCATTCAGGAAACCCAAACTCCAGCCCCCACAGAACCACATGGATCTTGCTGAGCCTACACTCTTCACGCCATGGAGAAGGTTGGGAATTGCTCCCCAGGAGCAGTGGCACTGCTTTTTAGCACAGGGGGCCTCCCAGACCCATTCTTTCCCTCTGGCTGCAGGTGGAATGGGAGGGAATTCGTGTTGCTGCATGTCCTAGGAAGAAGGGGCCGTATGAGAAACCCCAAACATGTAAGAGTCGCGAGACCTGCAAGCATGAGATCAATGTGAAAACCACAAGTTTAAATAAATAGCTTTAGAGTTCATTCCCTTCACCTTCTGAGGCTGTACAGTGCACTGGGGATCACATTTTCAAGCATTCCTCTGCAACTACAAGAACCTGAAATTTACTTTTTTCTAGTAAATGAAAGCAGAGAGAGTCTTACATGGTCACATGACTCCAGGAGCTGGGGCCTTGTGTCTTCTACAAAGCCTCTGCAGCTCTGGATCAGCAAGAACAAGAGTGGAGGATGAGACAGACTGATTCTCCTTGGGCAGTGGCTGCTGAAAGGCTCGACCTCTTTGTATATAGCCATCAGTGCCAACCACTAGGAGCTTGCACTTCCCATCTGGACTACTTCATGCATATGTACATGTAAGCAGAATTTGGTCTTCTTTAGGGACTTTCATACACAATGGGCAAACTGAGCCCTAGAGGAATCCCCCTGAAGTCAATGTAGTCACACCAGCAATGACGCTGGCCCACTGGGCAAGATGCCCCTCATACAGTGGCTGTTTCAGCATATCCTGCAACCATCGTACACCAATGCAACAGCTCACTGACACTGGCTCTTGCTGAGGAGGAAGAGTGTTGGCCAGGACACCAAGTGTATCTATAAAGCATTCTGAAAAATGGCCAACGGGTCATAAGTAAATGGGTACTTTGTCCTTTGAGTCAACAGTGAGTCAGTGCTCTTTTCATGATGGAATCATGCTGCTACTGGACCAGCTGCTATTAAGATAAGACGTCCCAACCACATCACCAATCCCTTCCCATTATTAACCTGAGCATGGCTGTCAGCCCAACTATTTTGAGCCAAATTCTCACTTGAATGACCACATTCTTTCTGAAATTTCTTTTGGATGCTGTCTTCACTTCCTGTCCCAAGCTGCCTCCTGGTGTTGCTGCACTGTGACTTTGCTCCCCACCAGATAGGATTGTAGCATGATCATTTGGCTTACCATAGCACCAAGACACTCCGGTCATAGACAGTCCCCTGCCATGTTAGATTCTGTACAAACAGAACAAAAAGGCAAGCTTCCATGCCAGAGATGACCAACATGATTCCTACTAATACAGAAGCAGCATCAAACCCTGAAGTAATTTAATCAAATGGTTTTTCACCATCAGGACTGCAATGCTTTTAATTCTGAATGCAATCATTAATACTTTCCACCTCTGTTGATGCTGCTGCCTCACTAGTTCAAAGTGTTTTATAGCATGAATTCTCTCAATCATATTCACAGCTTGAGCCTGTGAGATGTTTATTGTTATATGTGTTTTATACTAGGGTCAGTCTTTTAGGCTAACATTTCCACAAGTAGCCATTAATTCTGGTTGCCTCCACTTTTGGGGCACACCACTTAAGGCAGCTCAAACTGGCTTCCTGGCATACTGAGTATACACTCCTTCTGCTAGAATTGTGAGTGCTTCCAGCACTTCTGTAAAACAGGTCCAAAGATGTATCAAAACAGGAACCCAAAAATCAGTGGCCATGTTTTTGTAAAGGGATTTTCTCCCAGTCATGCATAATATCTATAGCAGAGCCAAGACTAGAACTCAGGGGTCCCAATTCTCAGTCCATAGTTCTAAGCACTAGACATATCCTTTTCTTTTAGGCTAGCACCACATTATAGTCAATGTTAACTTTCAGATGGATGCTCCCAGAGATGGGAAGAAGGGGTTTGATTTAACATCCTATATGAAAGTCTTGGCAATGTCTAGCAGTATAGTACAGAACACACATGCACAAACACACTACATTGCAGTGACATCCAGGGAACAAACCCATCTCTTGGTTTAGGATTAAAGACCATAAATAATGATCTTTTGGCTAACAGGCAAAAGCATCAAATGATGCACAATGACTCTTTAAATGGTACTTGATAATGAAGAATCATTTGCCCTGAAGTTCACAGAGAATTTTCTGTTTTTAATTAAAAAGTGCATAGGGCTAATTGTATCATTCCTGTTGGACTTTGTGAAACCATGAAGACTTCTTAATATGGATTGATGGCATAAATCTGTTCTCCACTGAGAGGAAAATAAATGAATGCAAACCCCTGACATCTATCTTTCTTTCCAGAAACCCCATCTCACTAGGCCATTTCCAGGAGAAATGTCTGTCTATTAGACCCGACACCTAACAGCAAAAGGAAGCAAGGCCCACTCAGATCAAATTACTCCCCCACTTAGTTCATTATAGTTATGCCAGGATTAATTGGGAAAGTAAAAAATGCTTAGTTGGGTGACCTATCTTCTTTGTGTTACTTACCTTGTCACTGACTAATAACGGTGATTTGAAAATGCACCTCTTTGTTAAATCTTGGAAAATGGATTTCCATAATACTTTGTGAGGAATCTTTAAAAGCCATTTGAAAGCTGTAAAGAGACAGATTGGATTAGCAGGGGGGAAGTGCAACCGTGATGCTTTTTATCTTTTAATAGAAACCAAAAATTGAAGCTTTTCACAATTGTGGTGGAAACAGAGTGGATATCACTGGGCATAGCTCCAGTGAGGTCAATAGAACACCACTGATTTGCACCCACAAGGAACTAGCCAGATTATTTCTCCAAGTGAATTTTTTTTTTTTTTTTTTTTTTTTTTAATGCTCATAGAGGATTAATGCTACTGGCTAGATGCTAGAGCCATGCATCCTTTATAAGCCTGAAAGAAATATATACCATCTCTTCTACTCATGGCAGCCAGGTACCAGCATCACTTGCTAAACAGCAGACACACCCAGCTTTTGATTGCATGCTGATTCAGTGGCAGCATCCATTGAAAACAGACTGGTTTCCAAGAGATGGCATCCAAAAGAGATAGCCATGTTTGTCTAGTGGCGGCGCCTGCCTCTCCTGGCCCGGGATCCAGGCCGGGCCACCTGCGGTGGCCCCTGCCTTGGCCGGCCCCATCCCTGGCCAGGGATCCGGAGCCAGGCTGGTGGCAGGGCCTCAAGAATGGACCAGGCCTGAGGCACTGAATCGGACCCAGGGGGTGGGGCCTGGATCCAGGCCCCAGGTCTATTCCTGGGGCAATGGCATTCCTGCTCCAGTGTTTGAATCTGTACAACTCTTTTGATTTGCTTTTATAATGTGACCTGTTCCTCTGACTTACATTCCCTGCATTTATTTCCTACCATTCTGTAAGCTCCCCCATTTTCAAAGCGCCTGATGAAGTGGGATTTTCTCCTGCAAAAGCTCATGCAAAAAATAAATTTATTAGTCTTTTAAGTGCCACAGGACTCCTTGTCCGTTTCTTCAAGAGATAGCAGTTGCTGATGACTGACTAACATACTGCAAGCATGCCAGTAGCGGTAATTGGGACTTGCCACTGTTGTTCAACGCCCTGGCCTCCAGTCCACACTCTCCCTCCGGTTGAGTCTGTGCTACCATACAGCAAGGGTGATCCAGATCCCAAGGAAATCCACCAGCATAAAAAACACCCAGATACCCTGGAATTCCATAGTGTTCTCCTCAAGACAACAAGGGGGAAGGGGAGAAGCAAAAGTGGTTTTAAGCAAGCTTTGTGTCCACTGGCACTCTAGGCTGATCCAGGAGATGTTGGAGTGGCCCCAGTATAGATTAGAAGAGCTCCAGGCCCTGCAGGCAGTACCTGCACTGCGCCATGCCTTGCAAGGTGCCACCATAGAGCTGCTTGTGTTGTGACAGCTTCATGTTGAATCTGCACATTCCCCCCCACAACCCCTTGTAACAGTTCCATAAAGACATATTGGAGTGTGGTGGGGCCCAGAAATGATGCCAACAGGATTATTCTGCCAGTCTCTAAACTTCAAAGCCGTCTGGTTGTTACTGAAAGCTTGCATGGTTGTGTTCCAGTTTTCCTTGGTATCAATGGGAGATGTGAAACCTGTGCAGACAGGCCAATGCAATGCACTACTTTGGTCCCACTTGATCTCTGCTTAGAGATCTTCAATACTGTAATCTTTTAATGGTGCAAGGCCCTCAGGACTGAATTACTTGGAGGCAGCGGTTAAAGCAAGCTGGAACGCCCTGGAACACAGTTCCAGGCCCACAATCTGATGGGCCAGAGTTCTGGGATCCAGATTCCAGAATCTAGAAAAATTGGGCCCACACAGGCATGAATGGGGCCTGGACAATACAGGAAGGGAGTCCAGAGATTAGGAGGGTTCTGGGTCCCCTCAAATTATACTATAACCACTGCTTGGAGATGGGCTTTGCATGGCTCCTAGAGGTCTATATGGCAAAGCTGCCTCCTGGGTATCACAAAGGCCTCACTGTCAAACTCATATAGGAGATACATATGTAGCAAGAGCAACCACCAGAAGCAGAGATTTGCCAAAGGGTTGTGTCAGTAGCCCCAGCATTTGATGGCCAAGTTGGCAGATACCACAAGGGTGGGAGAGGTTGGTGAGCTTCCAGAAAACACCATTCTGGCCACTATGGATGTACAAGCTCTTTACACCAGCATCCCACACAAGGATGGATTACAAGCTATTAGAAGAACCATCCCAGATGATGCCACAGCACAGCTTGTGACTGAACTTTGTGACTTTGTGCTCACCCACAACCACTTCAGATTTGAGGATAATTTATATCTCCAAATCAGTGGCACTGCTATGGGCACCCACATGGCCCCACAATATGCCAACATCTTTATGGGCGACTTAGAACAACGTTCCCTCAAGTCTCATCCCCAAACACCTCTTCTTTACCCTACGCTACATTGATGACATCTTCATCATCTGGACGCATGGCAGGGATGCTCTTGAAGATTTTCAGAGAGATTTCAACAATTTCCGCTCCACCATCAAATTGAGCCTGGAACACTCCAAACAGGAGATCCACTTTCTCGACACTACGGTACAAATCAGGGATAGACACTTCACCACCACTCTGTACCGAAAACCTACTGATCAGTGTAGGTACCTACATCCCTTGAGCTTCCATCCTAAACACACCACATGATCCATTGTCTACCGCCAAGCCCTAAGATATAACCCTATCTGCTTTGATCCCTCAGACAGAGATAGACATCTAGAGGATCTCTATCAAGTACCCACCTGGGAAAGTAAGAAAACAAATTGACAGAGCTAGACAGGTTCCCTGAAGTCATCTACTACAGGAGAGGCCCAAGAAAGAAAACAACAGAACACCACATACAACCCTCAAGTCAGACTTCTGCAACAGATCATTAAGGACCTACAGCCTATTCTAAAAGATGATCCCTCTCTCTCTCAAGCGTTGGGAGACAGACCTCTCCTTGCCTACAGGCAGCTGCCCAATCTTAAACAGATACTCACTAGCAACTACAGATCTAACAACAGAAACATTAAGGAAGGCACACAGCTCTGCAACAAACCACGCTGCCAAGTCTGCCCACGTATCTACACAATAACACCATAGGTCCTAATCAAGCCTGCTACTCCATCAAAAGCTCATTTACCTGCTCATCTGCTAATGTCATCTATGCCATCATGTGCCACAAATGCTCCAACACCTTATACATTGGACAAACAGGATGATCGCTCCGTAAGAGACTGAATGAGCATAGAGCTGATATCAGAAATCACAAAACAAAGAAACCAGTTGCTGAGCACTTCTATCCTTCTAATCACTCGATAAATTATTTGTTAACAACTGTCGTCAGAGGTGTGGCCGGGACATTCAGACTTCAAAGAGAAACAGCTGAACTCGAATTAATATGCAAGCTAAATTGTGTGAAAGCAGAACTCAATCGAGACTATGGGTTCTTTTCCCATTACAAAAGGTAATTTGACTTCAGGCTTCCCATGGTTTGAACCTAAGAACTGCTCTGATTTGCTGTTACTGTATGACCTGATCCTATGTTTTACACCCACTTACATTTATTTTCATTCCATTCTGTAAGTTCACCCATCTTCGAAGCATCTGACGAAGTGGGATTTTCTCCCATGAAAGCTCATGTGAAAAATAAATCTGTTAGGTCTTAAAGTACCACACAACTCCTTGCTTTTTTCTTTGTTTTTGCTGGACTAGACTAACATGGCTATCCCTTTGGAAAACCAAACAAACAAACAGAAAAAATAGAGAAAGAGCCAAGGATTTGAGAATTCCATTTATGGGTGCTCAGCAAGTTTGTGAAGCTGCTCCTGAAGCTCTGCCTCTGAGCCCCCACTCATCAGGCTCCCCTTAACAAAACGCTTGACTTGCCTAGCTGAGCTGTGGGGATGGAACGTGCATTGGGAGGAGAAGTGAGAGGATCCCAGCTTGTGGCATTGCAGTTGCCTGAATCCATTTCCTAGCATTTATAGGACCAGACTGTGAGGGAGATAGAAGGTTTTCTTCTGAATTTTATCCAAACTATTAATACAGCTGTGCTGTGGCCAGGCCCATTAGTGGGGGGCTGGTGAAACACTAAAACTACCACATCTTAAAAGATCTTTTTCTGTATTTAAAGACAAAAATCATTGTTCTTAATGCTCACATAGAGTAACTAGGAAATATTTTCTCTTACTGGCACCAAGATGAAGGAAGCCATGGCAGGGCTGATCTTGCCATACACTGTAAGCTCCTAATGCTTTTTCCTGCATCCATTATTCCAAGCACAGAGAATTAACCTCTTCCTGGCCACTGTTGCCACTCTGAATTACACTCTCCTCTGAGAGTTGTCCCAGCAACGCTCAAGGGTCATCAGCACTTCCCAATTGACTGGGCAAGGCCAGCATGGATTCAGTCTGCACCCTCGACTTCATGGCTCTGCATCACAATTGCTAGGAGGCAAAGTCACCATTTCAGACGTGTCTAGCAATTTTAGGTGTCCACTAGATGCATCTTAATGGGGCCTGATCTCCAGGAAGTGCTGCCTGCTGAGCCTCTGAAAATAAGAGTCTTCCAAAGCAGTGGTCTTCACACCTTTTTCTTGGGACCCAGTTGGAAAAAAAATCATTTATGCCCACAACCCAACAATTACATGTTTGAGCCACATATTCCAGTCTTGTGGTGGTGACAGCAGGGGGCATCATGACCAAGTTTCTTTGGGTCCGTGACCCAGTACTGGGTCCCAACCCAAACTTGAAAACCACTGCTCTAAAGGGCCCCAGAAGAGAAGAGAAGCTCCCACACTGAGTTCAGTTCCAGTGTGTGTCACAACCTTCACTCTGGGCTGCTCTGATACATTCTTGGAGGTAGTGCAAGAGCCTCCCAATGGGGCAGCCAGGCTCTTCTACATCCCTCCTCCTAGACGGTTCCTGCTGCCCAGGGGTTAAAGTAAGACGGAACGCTCCAGGACCCCCTATTTTTAGGGGGCAGCATTCCAGGACCCCCTAAAAATAGAGGAAGACAGTGGAATGCAGCTTTCCAGGGCCCCCTAAAAATAGAAACAGCAGCTGGAATGCAGCATTCCAGTGTGTTCCACCTTAAGCCCTGTTCCACCTAAGCCCAGCAGGCAGGGAGCTGTGGCATGGCAGTTTGTAAATCTCCCCCCTGCAGGGTGGGAGCAGAATCACTGCTGGGAGCAGAGACAATGAGAAATGGCCAAGGAGAGGCCTTGGCTAGGCCTGGGGGAAGAGCTTTGTGGGGAGCAAGTGCTGGCCTCTGGGATGGGGAGGCACAGAGCTGCTGGGGGACAGGGAATACCACTGGAGGTTGTGTGGGGCAGGGTGTGTGTATGTATAGCTGGAGGTGTGTGGAGGGGTGTAGCTGCTGGTGTAGCTGGGGGCATGGGTGTGTGGAGCAGAGCGATAACCAATGCATGTGGCACTCAGAAAGTGGTTGCAAATCCCCACCTGGAGGGGGCAGGCATCTGGGGGGCAGTAGCGAGGGTGGGTGAAGGGGGGCCCCCCCCCCCCCCCCCCCCCCCCGCAAACCCAGCCGGACCCCGGGGGGGCTCCCCAAATTATACTTTAACCCCTGCTGCTGCCACTGCCCTCAGTGCAGGGCTCAACAAAATTGACTTCCAGCTAGGAGCCAGTAGTTTTATTTTTGGTTGCCAGAGGGTGCTCCTCCACTGCATTTCAGCAGCAGAACTAGAAGCCATGCTACAAACCCTGGTTGCCATGGCGACCTGGCACACGGGTTTTGTTTAGCCCTGCCTTACTCTACTGCCTGGCTTCAAGGTTCAGCTCAGAGAGGACCCCCGGGTCACAGAGATGCTGCAGGGCTGGTCCTACCACAGAAGTGACCTAGGCAGTTGCTTAGGACACCAAACACCAAGGGACGCCACCTTGCAACACACAGGAATGTAGCCCAGTGCGCAGCAAGGTTAGAAGCTTTTTCGGCTGGCTCTGCTCCCCACTGGAGAAAAGGTAAGTGCTGGAGGAGGAGCTAGAGACAGGGTTGGGGGGGCTAGGAGGAGTGGGTGGGAGGGATGGGTAGCAGGAGCCCCTCTGCCAGCTTGCAGCTCAGCCAGCTTCGGGCTGGCCCAGCTCACGGCTCACTGCACCAGCCGCCCACCTCCCACCCACCACCACACCAGTCAGCCCACCAGCTGGAGGAGGGGCAAAAA
The DNA here is from genome assembly GCA_007922195.1 of Podocnemis expansa. Taxonomy (NCBI): domain Eukaryota; kingdom Metazoa; phylum Chordata; order Testudines; family Podocnemididae; genus Podocnemis; species Podocnemis expansa. The sequence continues at coordinate 10,156,974 of ML681963.1, read as the reverse complement.
TAACAGGCACTTAGGGCACTAAAAACCCTTGGGCTGGCCCTGGATGCAACATGTGAGGGTACTGTCCCTGAGGCCCTCAAGACCAGCCCTGATGTTGGCATGATTTCTTGGCTAGCTTGGGAGCCACCAGATTCCAGGTGGCACAGCCTGTTTATCACTGCAGAAGAAGCAGGACAGCAGTGGGCGTAAGAGAGAATTGACTGATAAATGCATAGGCTGGAATCAGCTGGCCGGTCCATGGGACAGCTGAAGATCAGAGTGGCAGCAGCCTCCATTTTGCTGAGAATGAATGAACTATAGCTGTTCCTCCTGTGATTTCAGGTGGTCTTATCAGGTCTGACTCTGAGCTGGGCAGCAGAGAGACTGCATAGCTCCAAGCTGGGATGAAGGGAAGGCATTCCTTCCCCTGCACCCCAGCCCCACTGCCTGGGATACACCTAGAAGAGCAAGCTCTAAAATGAGGTTTACCATCTCACACTCCTTATGCTGGGACAGAGCCTTTCCTACTTAAACCCCAGAACATACTGCCTGCTCAGAATGAAACCAGGTAACTGGTTGGTCCAAGTGCACTGAAGACCCCAGGAGGTTATTACTGAGGCAGCCAGGCACCTGGGTGGAGACTGAGTCCAACCCTCTTACCTGAGGTGAAATCAGCCCAGTGGGAGGGAGGCTTGTGACTCAGCCAGAGCACCAGGCAGCAGGAAACATGGCTCTTTCTTGGCTCTGGTCCAATCCTTGTCCAATCATGGCCCTTCCCTTTGCTCAGCTGAAAAACAGAGATGATATCAATGACCCACTCTCAGAGGAGGGTTATGAAGCAAAAGTCATTGGCTCCTTGGATAAATGATGCTATAGACATGCAAAGGGGTATTACTTCTTAGACCAAAATCTAATCAGACATTGTATTCTTCTTCCCACCCAAGCCAGCTAAACAAGAGTTATTGACGGAGGAGGTGGAAGCTAACCCTCTGCAGAGGGCTGTCATTTCTTCAAAACAACTAGGAGTTCCAGACTTCAGTCCGCAGGCCTCTCCATCAAGTGTTGCGTCCACGGTTCCTGGTTGGAGCAGGTGGTGCTCTGCAGGAGCCCAGAGCCAACTGGGACATCTTTGCTTCGCTTATTTTGTCCATGGGACAAATTAGGTGCTCCTTTGATTCCTAGCTATTGGAAGAGATACCCAAAGCAGCACACATGTCCCAGTGACATAGAACCCATCATTCACCTTGACATAGCTACTGTCCTCTTCTCTCCTGCATGGAGTCTTTGCACATTTCACTTGCAGCCAGCATGTTATTTATCGTTTGCCTTACATAATTACAGCAGGGCAACACATACCAAATACAGAACATACCAGAAAATAAGTGGAAGCAATGTTTTTCAATTATTGATGTGGTGCTTGGTGTCAAGGGAGGTAATGCCTTGTTTGTCTTCTGGACAGTCAGATGGACATCTTGAATCAGGACATATGGGCAGGCTGTACACACCCTGTTTAAAAAACAAAAACAAAAAACCCCACTAAACCTCTCAAACATAGTTATACCTGTGCAAAATCTGTATATAGATCGGATTCTAAATTGCATTAGTTAAGATGATCCAACTTGGGCATGGCCACCCATAGTGGTTTACAATTTGTTCTAGTTTAGCATCTGCAGTAGGCACGAGAACATACAAAAGTTGCCCCACTTTCACTCAATTGGTACTAAAAACAGTGTCTCCTTTTTTAATTACATCATTGCAATTGCATGTTTAGATGAAGTTTCACAAAGGATCTCATCCCAGCTGGTGCTTCTGGGCATCACCACAAATCATTTAGCCTTGAGCAACAAGCTCCTTTGCCACACCCAAGCCATTTGTGAGCCCTGCTGCTTAAACATTCCTCAGTGGGAGGGATTATACCTTCCCCCTGGACCAGTGCACAGGGAATGGTGACATTGTCAGGATTCCTCACCTCTTCCCTTATCATGTGTGCTGTCCCTAATGCAGGCCTGGAGTGAGTCAGGCAGGGAATTTTACTTACACCAGCCAGGACCAGGTCAAGGAGTTGTGGCACCCCAAGCCAAATTTTGATCACCCTCCCCACCACCTCATTCATGGAGTTTGAAAATCTCCAGAATATTTCCAAAGGGATAGCCGTGTTAGTCTAGTCCAGTAAAAAAACAACAAGCAGTTGTGTGGCACTTTAAGACTAACAGATTTGTTTTTTGCATGAGCTTTCGTGGGAGAAGATCCCACTTCCTCAGATGCTTCAAAGATGGGTGAACTGCCTGCAGAGGGATTTAAGGAGCACTCTGCCTACATGACTTAAACTGCAGGTTGACTAACAGTGCCTGAGCTGCTAGGAAAGAGTTGATGAGGCAGGAGCCAGCCTGATTTTCAGGGGGGCCAGGCGCCCCTAAGAACTGTCACCTGCAGCCATGTCTGTCTCTTGCCTCACAGTAGGGCTGGCCCTGGCACCAGCCAAAAGCGAAGGAGGTCTGGGAAATACAGCAAACTACTAAGTGAAATGAACCAACTATCTTACTGCCACCTGCTGGTGCCTCCGTTTATGACCTAATTCTGTTGCTTATGGGCGGGTGGAGCCACAGAGACCTAGTCTATACTGCCCCACTGAGTCGATGACAGATACGCAAGCTATGTACTGCAGAACAGTCAGTGGTCGTCAAACCACGCGGTTACTGGGTTATAGCACTGCTGCTCGGGTGTCGGGGGGAAGCAGGGGAGAGGAGAGCCGGAGTCCAGCTGCTACCTCCAGACTAGAGCAGCCAGCTTCCTTTGAAATTTCCCTCAGCTGCTTCTAGCCACGGGTAACAACCCCAGGAAATTGACAAGGATGCTGGCCACTCTGCTGATACCTGATGATCCATAGCTGCCAGAGTCCTTGTCACTTTCCTGGGGCTGCTGCTACCCCAGGGTGGATGGAGCCATGGGAAACTTCAAAGGACACCAGCTGCCCTGGGGTGCAGGTAGCAGCAGGACAGCCATCATCCTTTTAAACTTTCCATGACTGCTTCTACCCTGGCCTTGGTAGAAGCAGCCACAGAAAGTTTAAAAGGATGCCAGCTGTTCTGCTGCTACCTGCAGCCCAGGGCAGCTGGTGCCCTTTGAAGTTTCCCACAGCTGTTTCTACCCATGGGTAGCAGTTGCAGGAAATTGACAAGAACACTGGCTACCCTGGACTGTACCTAGCAGTGGGACATCCAGTGTCCTTGTCAGCAGGGCCGTCCTGGGGGGGGGGCAGAAGAGGCAGCCGCCCTAGGCCCTGAGGTTTTGGGGGCCCCACACAGCCAGCCCACCCCCCCAAGCTAGGGACCAGGCGAGTGGGCGAAAGGCCGGTCCACCACCCCCCGCCACGTGCGCTGCGCTGGGCTCCATGCCGGAGCAGTGGGGAGGGGATGGGAGGCAGTGAGGAGCCGGTATGCCAGAGCAGCGCACGTGGCAGGGGGGGCAGACCGACAGCGCTGTGGTGGCAGACCGCCTTTTTGCCAGCTCACCTGGTCCCCAGCATGGGGGGGGGCCACGCAGGGGTCTGCCCCTCCCCTGGGCCAGCCGACCCCACCCCCAGTGCAGGGGGAAGGGGGCCCCGCAGACGGCGTTTCGCCCTGGGCCACGCACCCCTAGGCACCCCTCTAGGGACTTCTCTGCTTGTCAGTTTCCCACGGCTGCTTCTGCTCAGGGGTAGCAGCCATGGGAAGTTTATGACTGTATTGGGTCACAGTCATAAATATTTTTTTCAACTGGGTGACAAGAAAAATAGTTTGACGACAACTGCTGTAGAATGAGCATCTCCCATTGACTTCCTTATCCTCCCTCATTGCTGCAACTTCAATGGGCTTCGCTGACAGGAAATAATCTCCATTCGACACAGCATTACTCTTTTCTGGAGGTAGAGTTACTGCATCAAATAGAGAGCACTTCCAGGACCAAATGAGCAGCTCTCCACTGGCCACTCAATTGATCCCTGTGTGTCAATCCATGGAGACAACGATGCAGCAATGTCAGTATAGACAAGCCCAAAGAAACAATCTAGCTCTTACAATAAAACACCACCCCACTCATGCCTTACACTGCTCATTTTGCTTAGTGCTACATAGTTTGAAAGCACACGTGCAACCAAATGTAACCCTTCTGCCAGGGTGAGATGGCAGGACAAGGGCCAGGTTCTATATCTAGGGGTTTCTCAATAGTCAGTTTCCAAAGAGATAGCCGTGTTAGTCTAGTCCATCAAAAAAAACAAGGAGTCGTGTGGCACTTAAAGACTAACAGATTTATTTTTCGCATGAGCTTTTGTGGGAGAAAATCCCACTTCGTGTAAGTTCACCCATCTTCGAAGCATCTGATGAAGTGGGATTTTCTCCCACAAAAGCTCATGCAAAAAATAAATCTGTTAGGGTGTGTTTACACAGCATTCTTATTTCGAAACAATGAGGTTGTTTTGAAATAAGAATTGCCATGGCCACACGATGCACGGCCATTTTGAAACAAGGAAACCCCATGTTTTGAAATGGCAGCTGTTCTTTTGGAACGGCTTAAACCTGGTTTCCCGTCAAAAGAGCATTGTTTCGAAACAGCTAGTTTCGAAACAACACCAACGGGACATGCTGTTTCGAAACAATGCCTGTTTCGAAACAGCATTTGACCCTGGGAGGAAGGGCTGCCCCCTCAGCACCCTGGCCAGGGTGCTGAGGGGTGTCCCCTGGCCAGCAGAGGGGGACT
>ML681963.1:10125921-10151861 GCA_007922195.1 Podocnemis expansa | reverse complement strand
CCCCTCCCCAAGCGAAAGAGCATGTCCACACTGTGGACATGCTATTTCTCTCCCTTATTTCCAAGACACCTTTTTTGTATTTGGAAATAAGGTGTTTCGAAATAACCATTTATTTTGAAACAGCTTGTTTTGAAACCTCTTGTTTCGAAACAAGCCCTCTGTGTGTGAACACAGCCTTAGTCTTTAAGAGCAACTCTTTGTTTTTTTCCCTTAATAGTGTAACACCACCAACCAGCTCAATCCCCCACCCAGATTTCTGGGGAATCCTGCATTGTTCCCTGGGCACCCCAAAGGGGTAAGGCTTCCCCTCTCGCAAGCACGAGTCTGAGTGTAGTAAATCAAACTTTTAATAGTAGTAAAAACAGAATGTAAAAGGCCAAATAACAGAAATCAGCATTGATCTAGAAAATCAGTACAGAGCAAGGTTCCCAAAAACCCGCACCGCATAACGGAACATACAAGACTTAATGACAAAATCTGCACAGATCCAGGGAATCAGTGTGAATCAAGCTTCTAACTTGATCCCACATATCATAACAGCAAATGTAAACTCACCAGCAAAATCAACACTGATCTGGAGACTCAGTGCTAATTAGGCTCCCAGCCAACTCTAGGATAGGTAGGGAGTGTCTTTCACAACCAGCATCTGCCAGCACCAAACACTGGTCACTCACTCCCCACACAAGCACCATCCCTTGGCTCCACCTGCTGTCTGCCAGCTCTGCCCACTCACACCACCTAGCTTGCTGTTCTCACCATCCACTGGCTCTACTTACTGCTCCTCTTCACAGACTTCAGCTCAGAGAGAAAATTTGCCTCTCCCTAGTGATTTCAGCTCTCAAATAGCTGCAAACAGCTATTTCCATTAAAATAACAAAAAAAGGTCACAAAAGAAGCCTAACCAACTTTATCATTTTACAGTGGGACCAGAATGATACAAAGACCTCAATCATAGTTTCAGAAATAGCTGTACAAGCTTCTTCTCCTCTTAACTTTTTCCAGGCTGACACAGGCAGTGGCCTCTCTTACAAGTCTTTTTTTAGCTAAGGGTAGCTTTTACCCTTTAACTAACCCAAACAGATTTGGAACAATCAGAGTAGCATATAACCAAAGACAGTATTTCATATTTCCCTTCAGTAGAATAACAGATATTGACAGATTTGTGATCAGATCAGCCCCAAATACCATTACCCATATTGCCCTGCATCCATTATGCTAATGTGTTCTTTGTGCTCATGCAAATACTAAACCCATGCAGATTAGTTGCCCCCACACAGAAGCTGTTAGGCACAGCTTCTAAGACTGCCTTACACAAATAAACTTAAACTCTGTGGTTCTGTATTCTGTCCATTCTGTAGGTTCCCCCATCTTCAAGGCATCTGACAAAGTGGGATCTTCTCCCATGGAAGCTTATGTAAATAAATTTGCAAGTCTTTAAGTGCTACAGGATTCCTTGTTTGTTTCACTGAACTAGACTAACATGGCTGCCCCTTTGGACCTTAAATTCTGTGAGAGTTCATAGCTAGAGGCCTCTTTTAGTTCTGGAACATCAGAGGAATATCCCCTTTAGCCTGCAACAGATGATGCAGCAAGCTGCCCTACTGAGGGAAGTAAACCTGATCCAATGCACTGAAGTTCAGACTAAAACTGATGCTGCTTCCCTGAGGACTTCTCCACCCAACCCCCAGCCCCGAACAAGCCCTAAGGAATCCAGCTGCTTTCTCTTGCTCACTACCCACATTGGGCCTCAATTAATCCCGCAGTTCGGCCATGGAGGCAGGGAAGATAAATTGATTTCCAGAGCCCACCAGCTGGCTGGAGAGAGGCTCCCACCGAGCTCAATCCCTTTCCCCAGGCCTCTGTCTGCAGCATACACTTCAGAGGTTTCAGTCCAGATCAAAAAATCTATTTGCATCAAACAGTGATGGGTGTGGGCCAGAATCTTGCCTAATTCAGGGAGAAAAGAGTCAGAATCACATGATACAGCTTCCTGACACTACACCAGGACTGAGCTGTAACGACAAATGGACATGTCCTTAGGGCCCCACTCACTCTCACAGTGGCAACGTCCAGCTCCTCAAAGGTATTTAGGTGCCTATGTCCAATTGCACCCTGGGTTTCATTGTGCCAATAAAATCTTGTGCAACAATCTGAGTCCCAGTCTGTCTAAAGAGATTTTAGGGTCCTGCTAATGCAGCACCCAACCTTCTCAAGTGCAATACCCTCACTGCTGTGAGAGAAAACTTCCCTATCACTTTACACTTTTGTTGCTTGAAAGCTTGTTACAGAGGGGCTGCAAAGACACAGAAAGGTTCAGTGACTCAGCCAAGGGGATGCAGAAACATCTGAGAGCTGGGAACTGAATGCAGGTCAGAGGGCTAGACTGAGTCCCTACCCACTGGGCCCTCCTTCCCCACCAGAAGTCTTCTCCTGCAGCTAGTACAGAGCTAGTACTGAAGAAAAGGCATCCACTGAGGAATGGCCCTGTGAGGTACAAATGGAATGGTAATTAAAGATATCACTAATATAAACCTGCTTGAGTCAGGATGTCTCCCACTCTTGGCTTAAAGCATTATTGCTCACTGGGTGCAAAGGGGCATGGAGGAAAGCACAGATGTCACTTACCAGCAAGGCATAAATGTGCCTGGTTCTCAGCAGTAGCCAAGCCCACTGACTGAAAAAGCGCTGTTTCTCTTACTGCACATTTAATAGACAGTGCAGGCTCTATTGACTCAAACCCTCTACAATCTGCACTGCAGTCAGTCACAACCCCAGAAGGGCTCCATTCCGTAGCGCTATTCCTTAGGATAATCCAGGCTTGTGGGTATTGAAAAACCTGATCTAATGTTGCTCCCCAGGTATTTACAATCTACGGTTTTAAACAAACAGCTGTAAGGGAGAAATATAGAATCATAGAATCATAGGGTTGGAAGGGACCCCACAAGGTCATCTAGTCCAACCCCCATATCTGCACAGTGCGGCTGTCCTGCTCTGCCAGCTGCATCTCACAAGCTCAAATAGCTAGGGATGGCCCCAGCAGACTTCCCTTTCTAGAATCTAGACCCTAGAGCAGGAGTCTGCTAGTCTGCAACTTGTGGCTCCAGAGTCTTATGCATTGCTTTAGCTGTTTGCTTGCAGCTCCAGGTTATCTGGTTCTAGGACTTCCCCCCCAGGAGCCCGTTGGGCAGTCTGTTAATGGCTCTGGCTCCAACCCCTCCCACCAGTTGATCCTGCAGGTTGCTGATTCCAAGCTCCACATTGCCACTGGGGTCCCTGAAGGTGACCCATTCCTTGTTCCAGACTCTCCCTCCATCCCTGACAGGAGATCCTGCAGCAGATGATAAGGCCCAGCTCTCCTCTCCTCCTACCAGGAGGTTACATCCATTGTGGCTCTCAATACACTTGTGAAGGAAATTTTTAAAATAGCTCTTCTTATCTTTTGGGTTGCCAACCCCCGCTCTAGAGCAAATCATTCTTGGACCTGCTAGACTCAAGACGCCTACTTATAATTGATGAGAGGTACAGTGCCATCTTCTGGTAAATGAGAGACATTGCACCACAAATTCCAAAGGAGCAGCTGAGTTAGTCTAGTAAAGCAAAAACAGCAAAGAGTCTTATTTATTGCATGAGCTTTCGTGGGAGAATATCCTGCTTTGTCAGGAGCTTTGGAGAGGGAGAACTTGCAGAACTGGATGAAAATAAATGCAGGGGAGTGTAAGACATGGGATCAGGTCATACTGCAATAGCAAATCAGAGCATTTGTAAGGATTCAAACTCCAGGAGAGAGCATAAAGGGGGAGGGTGAAGTCAAATTACCTGTTATAATGTGGAAAGAGTCCATAGTCACAATTCAGCCCTGCTTTCACACAATTTAATTTGCATATTACTTTGATTTTGGCTGTTTCTCTTTGAAATCTTGATGTCCCATTGATTTTCCTGATGACCATCATTAACAAGTCATCCTGGACGCGCCATCATCTCAGACACTGGCACTCTTACAGCAGGCTTATCTGGCTATTTGGACTCCCTCCTCAGACCCTATGTTATCAACATCCCTAGCTATCTTCAAGATACCACGGATTTCCTGAGGAAAATCCAATCCATCCGTAAGCTTTCTGAAAACACCATTTTGGCCACTATGGATTTTACACCAACATCCCACACAAGGATGGATTACAAGCTATTAGAAGAACCATCCCAGATGATGCCACAGCACAGCTTGTGACTGAACTGTGTGACTTTGTGCTCACCCAAAACCATTTCAGATTTGAGGACAGTTTATACCTCCAAGTCAGTGGCACTGCTATGGGTACCCGCATGGCCCCACAATATGCCAACATTTTTATGGGCGACTAAGAACAACGTTTCCTCAAGTCTCATCCCCAAACACCTCTCCTCTACTTACGCTATATTGATAACATCATCATCTAGACCCATGGCAGGGATGGTCTTGAAGATTTCCACTGAGATTTCAACAATTTCTACCCCACAATCAAACTGAGCCTGGAACACTCCACACAGCAGATCCACTTTCTGGACACTACAGTACAAATTAGAGATGGACACAACAACACCACTCTATACCGAAAACCTACGGATTGGTATAGTTATCTACATCCCTCGAGCTTCCATCCTAAACACATCACACGATCCATTGTCTACTGCCAAGCCCTAAGATATAACCGCATTTGCTCTGATCCCTCAGACAGAGACAGACATCTTCAGGATCTCTATCAAGCTTTCTTAAAACTATGGTACCCACCAGGAGAAGTAAAGAAACACTGACAGGGCCAGACGGGTACACCGCAGTCAACTACCACAGGAAAGGCCCAAAAAAACCCAACAACAATAGAATGCTACTGGTCACCACATACAACTCTCAAGTCAGACCTCTACAACAGATCATTAAGGACCTCAAGCTTAGTTTAAAAGATGACGCCTGACTCTCTCTAGCCTTGGGAGACAGACCTCTCCTCGCCTACAGACAACCCTGAACCTTAAACAGATGCTCACGAGCAACTACAGACCTAACAACAGAAACATTAAAGCAGGCACATATCCCTGCAACAAACCACGCTGCCAGCTCTGTCCACATATCCACACTAAAGACACCATCATAGGGCCTAATCAAGCCAGCTGCTCCATCAAAGACTCCTTCACCTGCTCATCCACTAATGTGATTTATGCCATCATGTGCCGGAAATACCCCCAAGTCTTATACATTGGACAAACAGGACAATCCTTACGCAGAAGAATAAATGCACACAAAACTGATATCAGAAATCACAACACAAAAACAAAAGACAAAACAAAAAAACCAGTTTCTAAGCACTTCCATCTTCTTAACCACTCCCTTCATGAATTGTTAATGATGGTCGTCAAGAAAATCAATAGGACATCAAGACTTCAAAGAGTAACAGCCGAAATTGAACTAATATGCAAATTAAATTGTGTGAAAGCAGGACTGAATTGTGACTACTGACTCTTTCCACATTATAACAGGTAATTTGACTTCTCCTTCGAGCGCTGCTCACATCATTCAGTTACAGGTGTCTACGTGCCACAGTGCGCGGTAGCTCAGAAAGTCTTTAGCGTTAGCCTGTCAGGTCAGGGTGCACAGCCAACGCCCCCTCCACGCTGCGAACGTGGCTATATAGGTGACTGTGACCCTGACCCTCCCAGTTCCTTTTTCCGCCATCAGCGTCGGTTTGGATCAGCGATATCTTGCTAAATGCAAGCACCTGTCTTTCAGGTGAAACTCAAAATGCCAAGTTTCAAGCTGTGCTTGGGATGCTGCAAGGCTTTCCCGATGGACGACCCGCACGAGAAATGCATCACTTGCTTGGATGAGTCCCACCTCACGGTGGACTGCTCCATTTGCTGATCCTTCAAGCAAAGGACTCAGCTGGAAAGAGAGCGTCATCTCCTCCTAATTTTGGGGAACAGACCCGCTCCGCCCGAAAGCGGCCGGGCCACCAGCACTCCGCCAGATCCTCGATTGGCTCGGGCTCAAGATTCCCGCCGATCTCTGGTACTGGGCTCAAAATCTCCGCCCTCTACAGTACCTCCTCGGCACCAACCTCGCCGGTCCCCCAGTAGCCTCCCAGCTGCCCTGAGTAGGGCCCCGGCTCGCCAAGGGCATTCAAACCTGCCCTGGTGCAGAACAAGAAGAAACAGGCCACAGCGGCACTGCCTCCTTCGGCACTGCTGGAAACGGCACTGCCCCTGGTGGCACCGCCTCTGAGCCCAGTACCACCATCAAGCCTGGTATCACTGGACTCAGTGCCGTCGCCAATGCTGCCGCTTCCGGTGCCGTCACTTCCAGTACCGTCGGACTTGGCACCGTCAACACCTGCACCAATACCGGTACCGTCGCGGGCCTCTTCACTCTTCTCCAACCCGGTACCATCAAACCTGGCACTGGGCCCAAGTACTGCGGCTCCACCTCATCGCTCCTCCAAGGAACTTTTGGTACCAGACTGCCGGTTGTCGGGGGGGGAGGTCATCCAGGTCATCCTCGGAAGACCCTTTTCTTCCCCCTCAGAAGGAGCGCCTGAGAAAGCGGCCTCGAAAAAGCTCCGTGTCACCAGGCTCAAGGGGAAGGCGCCCATCAGGAGAGATTTCTCCTCCTCTCATGGCGCCTATGCTGCCATCAAGGTCACTGCACAACGAGTGGACCCTCGACTGCCTGAACGCGACAGCAGATGATACCTCCTTCCATTATGCCCGATCGCTGGTACCAGAGTCCTTGGATTTCTCCAACGACGAACCAGACCCTGATTCTACCCAACGTAGCAGATCAAGGGCCCAGTCATCCTCGTCGCCCAACAAACACCTAATCAACATGTCTGCCAACCGCGAGGGAGATCCCCGCATCAAGCAGGACCTTCTCCGCTGCATGGCAGCGAATCTGAAGCCAAAGCTAGGGGTGATCCAAGTGGAAGATGATTCCCTCTTTGACACATGCTGTAGAGCCCCGCTGGCTAAGGTCGCGATTCCCCTGCACGCTGGGGTGTTCCGCATCATCCAGGAACACTGGCAAACGCCTTCCTCAATCCCACCAGTGTCCAAGGTAGCGGATAAGAAATACTCTGTCTCCCTAGAAGGATTCCCCTTCCTGTTTCATCACCTGGCCCCAAGATCCCTGGTGGTCGACGCAGTCAAACGAAGGGAGAGACAAAGCCAACCAAGCTCCATGCCCAAGAACAGAGAGGTGAGGAAGCTTGACCTGTTGGGCAGGAAAATTTACTTCTCTGTCGCCCTTCAGCTGCGTATCTCAAATCACTCATTCCTGATGACGTGCTACATCTTCAACTTGTGGGAAGCTCTACGAAATCTCCACTCAGCCATCTCCAAGGAACGCCTGAGAGACTTTGAGGCAATGCTGGATGAAGGAGAGAGAGCATCCAGGGATGTGCTTGCGGCAACCTGGGATGTAGTGGATACAGCGGCACGTATAATGGCATCGGCAGTGGTGATGCGCCGCTTGGCCTAGCTCCCAAACTCCAGCCTCTCCACGCAGATGCAACAGATAATCCAGGATCTCCCCTTTGAGGGCCCCAACCTCTTTGCATCTTCCACAGATGCGAAGCTGCATGGTAGGAAGGACTCGAGGGCTACACTGAGGTCCCTCAGGATTTACACTCCTCAACCCGTTAAGCGCTCCTCGAGGTCGCACCAGCTACAGCAGCAGTTACAGCAACTGAAACAACAGCTGCAACTGCAGACCCAGTTTCCGAGATCCCTCCTGTTTCCCCAGCGCCACCTCGGGGATCTGGACAAAGATAAGGGCTGATTAGGTAAAGAGGGTAAGCTTGGTGCCTCTCAGTCAGGATGGTGCAGACAGGGATTGGAACGCTCATCGGGCTGCAAACAGTGTTTTTGATGGTCCCCCCAAGGGCAGCGCTTCACAACCCCTGTTCTCCCCCCACCACCTCCGCCACTTCACTCTACGATGGACCGAGGTCACATCAGACCAGTGGGTCGTCGACACAGTGGCCAGGGGATACCGCATCCAGTTCCTCTCAACCCCCCGGGACAGAAAACCGCCTCCTCCCCTAACCCCAGAAAACCCAGATCTGCTAAGCAAGCTCAAGGTCAAATGCCAGAAGTTATTCTCCCTCGGAGCCATCAAAAAGGTTCCCGAGAGAGCACGGCAAAGGGTTCGATTCCAGCTACTTCCTAGTTCCCAAGCCCAGCGGAGACCTATGACCCATTCTAGACCTCAGAGCACCCAACAAAAACATAAAGAAAATAAAATTCCGCATGGTCTCCCTGCCATAGATTATTCCCTTCCTATCCCCAGGAGTTTGGTTCGCAGCCCTCGACCTAAAGGACGCTCACTCCCACATAGCCATTCGGCCCCACCACAGGCGGTTTCTCAGGTTTGTAGTGGCACAACGCCACTACCAGTTCACCGCCCTCCCCGTTGGGTTATCACTAGCCCCCAGGGTATTCACAAAGTGTGTTGCACCAGTCGCAGCTTTCCTACGCAGGAAGAGTGTAATAATCTACTCCTACCTAGACAACTGGCTCATAGTGGGCAAGTAAAGTCGACAGGTACAAAACCACATCAACATGGTAATGAACCTGTGCAAGTTCCTGGGCTTCCACATAGACTTAGAGAAGTCCAAGCTTTGCCCCAATCAGGACATAGAGTTCATCGGGGCACGTTTAAATGCCCAACAGAACACCGCATCCTTGCCCCGTAAAGATTGCTGTCCATCTGCACCATCATCACGGAGCTCCAGGTGCCTGGGCTGCCCACAGCACGCAGGTGCATGCAGCTCTTGGGACACATGGCAGCGGCCATGTCGGTAATCCGAACAGCATGCCTGCGAATGACACCATTCCAGTTCTGGTTCGCCACAAGCTTCCGACCAGAAAGGGACCGTCTGGACAAGGTACTCTCAGTCCCTCAATATGCCCTGGAGTCCCTCAAAATATGGAGGGACCCCAACTTCACAATGGGAGGAATTCCATTCAGGGAGTCCAAGCCCTCAGTGACCGTGATAATGGATGCATCCGATTTGGGCTGGGGAGCCCACATGTCTGGAGGCCTCTCCACACAAGGTGTTTGGAATCCTGAGGACAGTCTCCTCCACATAAATGTGAAGGAGCTCAGGGCTATCAGACTGGCCTGCATGACCTTTCTAGATCAGATCCAAGGCAGGGTGGTCCAGATCCTCTCAGACAATACAACAGCCGTGTTCTACACGAACCGTCAAGGGGGACTCCACTCCTCAGCGCTATGCGAGGAAGCGCCCAAGCTCTGGTAACTAGCAATAGACTATCACTTCACGCTGACTGCCTCCCACCTACCCGGGATAGACAATGACGTAGCAGACTCACTCAGAAGGAAACCCCTGGCGAATCACAAGTGGTCCCTCCACAACAAGATTTTCTCCCTGCTGACAATCAGATGGGGAACTCCTCAGATCGACCTCTTTGCCATGGGGCAGAACCACAAATGCCCCCAGTTCTGCTCCCTCCGAGGTTGGGAGAAAGGTTCTCTCAGCAATGCCTTCCTCCTCAATTGGTCGGGGGCCCTAATGTATGCCTTCCCTCCAATTCCCTTGATCCACTGGGTGCTCCTGAAGATCCTCACAGAGAAGGCACACATCATTCTGATAGCCCTGGACTGGCCCAGACAACACTGGTTTCCCCTCCTACAGGACATGTCCGTGAGGACCCAGCTCCGCCTCCCACGGTGGGTGGGCCTCCTGACACAGGACGTGGGACGCCTTTGGCACCCAAACCCGGGCGTCCTGCACCTGACAGCCTAGATGCTCTCTGGCTCAGCGAGCAGGAGAGACGTTGCTCGAATAGGGTTAAAAAGGTCCTGGTTGGTAGGAGGAAACCCTCCACCAGGTCCACCTACATGGCAAAATGGAATCACTTTTCCACTTGGTGCCATGACAAAGACATAGACCCTACCTCCGCACCAAGTCAGGCAACTTTGCATTACCTTCTTGACCTAAGAGAGAAAGGCCTATCTCTGTCTTCATTAAAAGTCCACTTGGCGGCAACCTCGGCCTTTCACCAAAGAGTAGATGGGACGCTACATAGTTGTCAATTCATACCTTCACAACGTACTACGCCATTGCCCAACAGGCTAGAGATGATGCCACTGTGGGCAGAGCTGTACTCAGTGTGGGTAGACTGCAACTCCTCCCACCATCCTTGGGTACAGCTAGCAGTCACCTGTAACTGAATGATGTAAGCAGTGCTCGAAGGAGAACAAGTGGTTACTCACCAGTAACCATCCTTCTTTGAGATGGGCTGCTCACATACATTCAGGTCCCTCCCACTGTCCCTGCTAACGGAGTTGGCAAAGCTATATGGGACTGGGAGGGTCAGGGTCACAGTCACCTATATAGCCGTGGTCGCGGCATGGAGGGGGCGTTGGCCATGCGCCCTGACCTGACAGGCTAACGCTAAAGACTTTCCGAGCTACCGTGCGCTGCGGCACGTAGACACCTGTAACTGAATGTATGTGAGCAGCCTATCTCGAAGAAGGACGGTTACGGTGAGTAACCAACCGTTCACCCTCCTTCTGTAAGCTCTCTCCTGGAGTTTGAAATCTTACAAATGCTCTGATTTGCTGTTGCAGTATGATCTGATCCCATGTCTTACACTCCCCTGCATTTATTTTCATTCAATTCTGTAAGTTCTCCCTCTTCAAAGCACCAGATGAAGTGAGATATTCTCCCACGAAAGCTCATGTGGTAAATAAATGTTTGTCTTGAAGTGCCACAAAACTCCTTGATTTTATTGCACCAAAAGTTTTTCTTTTCTCACCACTTCATCTGTCCTGTGACATGTCTAAAGACTAACAAATTTATTTGTCACATGAGCTTTCATGGGAGACAATCCCACTTCGTCAGATGTTTGCTTCAAGCAACAAATAAATCTGTTAGTCTTTAAAAGTACCATAAGCCTCCTTGTTGTTTTGCTGAACTAGACTGACATGGCTACCCCTTTGGAATTTATTATCTGTGTTATGCTTAGGAGCCTTTTACCATTTCTCTCTTGTGCATCAGTTATCCAACCAAAAATGGGGTTTCTTCTATTCCCACATGTACTGACTCAGCATGGTTGGCTTCATCTATTTTTGTGGATAACACTTTACATTGGCAATGTGGCTCTTTTGCTGCGTCATGTTGATGTCCAAGGTTCAATCCTGCACAGAGGCAGAGGCATTTTGCTGAGTCACCATGCAGCTAAAGCAGGCGTGTCTGCTTAGTGCCAGCCTAAGAGAATAAAGCGAGCCCCTTGCTGAAGCAGAGGGAACAAGGGGCTAGTATAACAGCAGCTCTGCAGCGAAAACTCTAGAACCAAGCTTAGGAAGAAAGATTTGGCTGAGCTTGCTTGGGTGAACAATAGCAGCAAACCCCAGGAAGGTGAACCGTCTGGACTTTTTCCTGTCTCTGTCACCACAGGTCACAGCATGCTGGGAACGCCCCTTGCTTCCAGTTAGGGATGTGGAATTCCCCCACTCCTGCTCTCTTAATCAACAGCCCAGAGCATGGCCCCTGAAATCTAACAATGGCTATGAATGTGCTGCTTAGGAATGTGTGGGAAGCATAGCTGTTCACAGATCAGAAGCTTCATTGCCAAAATATCCTATTGGAACGTGCCACATGCCATTAGCAGCGCTTGGGGCCAGCACCATGAAAAAGTGCCTTTTAAATGATCAGCTCTATTAAGCCATGCTGGCATGCCCAGGGCAAAGCCCCATTGGCCCTGTCGTAGTTACAGCCCTGTTCTGGAGTAAGAGCATCCATACCCAGAGTTAATCAGGAATAACTGCACATGTAGACAAACCCTAAGAATCTGGAAAGTTAGTAATTTAGTAATTTACCATGCATCCCACTTCATCCTCTAACTTCCTTGTCTCTCAGAACCACATGGCATGGCATCCCATCCCAACTAAAACCTAAATTATTAAAGTCTCCCTGGTTTTACTAACCAGCCCAGGTTCATATTGCTCCGAAGAGAATGTTGCTGGATAATCCTTTATTTCTGTTATTTTGGGTGGATAAGTGCCTACACAAAGAACTGTAATCTTCCAATGTGTCCTAAACGTAACCAGACAGAGGTTGTCTACCTGGCAATCAGGAGATATGATCCAGATTAAATACCGATCAGGTATGTTTACATGTGCTTCAGCCAGTTTCAGTGTTGACCTAGCCAGAGTCTCATCCTGACCTCCAGTAGCAGGGAGTCCATTGGCACCAAAGACATCCAGCCCTGTTCCCCAGGACTCTGACTGTGGGGATCACCCACAAGCTAGAAGAGACTTTAGAAGCCAGTTGTTGCAGCTGACAGCCAATAGCAAGCTGGGTGTCCCTTTGGAGCAGCAGTGTGCATACACTACAAAACACTGCTGGAGCCAGGATTCAGGCAAGATGTGGCTGTCCAGCTAGGACCATCTCATCTTACCGCAGGGAGTGGGAAGAGAGCCAAAGAGCTGAATACACTGTTAGCATGACAGGGCTGCAGAGCCAAGAATCCATATATTGTGCTGCCTACTTAGGGCCTGTCAAAGGAAAGAGCATTCCCACACTTCTTGGCACTCTTCTGCAGCATCGTTCAATTAAATGAATTGCTCCAGTGAATTTACTCCTTGCTGATTAGGCCCATCTGACACAGGCTCTTGCTGTCTGTTCCTTGCTCCAAGAAAGTTCATTAGTGAAATTGGTTTAGAAAAAAAAGAAAAGAAAAAGAAAATGAGGATTGATTGGGCCAGAGCAACCCCTCCTTCCTTTACTGTAATATACCACATCTTGCAGCCTCTGCAGGATTCACATCTTTATCTCTTTGATAGCAGAGGCAACTTTCAGAACAGTGGGGCTCTCTGAAATGATTCTCACCAGAGGCCAAAAGGCAGGGAGGGACTGTACACAAGGCAGAGAGTGGGAGAAAGTTAGCGTTGATGTGTTTGACAATATGTGCCATGGGACGTGTGCACACACTGAGCTGCAGGTGTATCTCTCACAGCAAGACAGACAATAGGCCATGTCAAGCCACCCAATGCACATTAATGCAGGATCACTATGGTTTCACAAGCAGACAATGCAACCCTGATCTAGTGAGCAGCCATGGTAACCCTGACATAGTTGGGTTGCATGTACTCTCTGTACAGGCAATCTGGCTCATTGTCTGATCCCAAGGCAAATACTTTATATATATTACACATACATATAAATTCAAGAGGTTTCCAAATTACATGGCTGTTTAAAAAAAATCCTCATTTTTCTTTGTTCATAAAGATTTCTTTGTTAGCAGCTCAAAAACAGCTACTCCCAGACATGTTCAGACACACAATCCTGATTGAGGAGTCAGGCAGTACGCAAGGGTGAACTAATCTAGGTTGAGTTTGTAACTTTTCAGGTCTAAAAACCTTAGCTATATCAATACATGCATGACTTTGACTATATAGTTAGATCTATGTGCATCCCCTGAAGCATGTCACACACACACTCCTAGGACACAAAAAGGCACAAATTCTTTCTTGGCCTATTTTTTTAAATAATTCTTCTTGGTTTAGATCCAATTCCACCTATTCCAAGCACTTAAGCATTTACTTAACTTTAGGCATGTGCAAAAATATTTTGCTGAATTGAAACATCAGCAAAGCACAACTGTCATGAGGTAGCATGACAGAATTGTGCCCTCCTCATCTCAGACATAGCTAGGCAAGTCTGGCAAAGAAAACAGCACTTCCTGGAGGTTTCCAATTTCACTGTATTTTTATTGGCTCACCTTTCTCTTCCCTTCATTAGCTAACTTCAGCACCCTGCTCAGATTGGCTACAGGTCGAGTCAAGCTCACCTACCCTTTTCCCCTGTGAGCACTGATCCTTATTCACAGATTCTAAGACTAGAAGGACCATTGTGACCCTGTGGCCTGCTTTGCAACACAGGCCATAGGACTCCCCTAAATTAATTCTTGTTTGAACTAGAGCAAGACATCCAATCTCCATCTAAAGATCATTAGTGACAGAGAATGCACAACTGCCTTCTGTAAGTTGTTTCAATATTTAATTGCCCTCACTTGAAAATGTGCGCCTTATTTCCCATTTGAATTTGTCTAGCGTCAGTTTCCAGCCTTTTGATCTTGTTACGTTTGTGTCTGCTGGACTGAAGAGCTGTCAGTTACAAAATTTCTATTCTCTGTGTAGGTAGACTGGGATTGAGTCACCCGTTAGTCTTCTCTTGATTAAACTAAACAGATGGAGTTCCTTGAGTCTATCACTATCATCAGGCATCTTCACTGATCCTTTAATAATGTTTGTGGCTCGTCCCTGAACCCACTCCAATTTGTCAAGATTCTGCTAGAATTGTGGACACCAGAAGTGGACATAGTATTCCTGCAGTGGTCATACCAGTGCCAAATACAGGGGAGATAGAACCTTCCACACCGTCGTCCCCATTGGTTAATCAAATGTTACCCATTTGGCCACAGTTTGGAACTGGAAACTCATGTTCAGCTCATTATCCACCATTACGCAGGCCTTTTTCTGAGTCAGTACTTCCCAGGATCGAGTCCCCAAAGAATGGCCTACTCTTACAGTCTTTGTTTTTAGTTATGTGTCTTTAAGTTTGGCCATATCATATGGCACACTGTTTGCCTGCACCCAGTTTACCAAGCCATCCAGATCAATAGCCTAACTTCATTATTTATCACACGCTCAATTTTTGAGTCATCTGCGAACTTGACCACTGATGATTTTATGTTTTCTTCTAGGTCACTGTTAAAACTGTTAACTAGCATAGCTAGAACTGCTCCCTGGGCAACCCCTCTGTAAACATAGATGAGCATTTAGAAAGAGGGCATGTTTGGAGAGGGTGCCAAGATGCCAAGTATTGTCCCTCACCCCTCTTCAATTCCAGCATGACTTCAATAGCCACTTTTAAAGGGCAGCTATACCTTGAAAGCAATACATTAGATCATTCTAAAGTAGCTTGGAACCTCATGCATAGCTTGGAGCCTTGATGCATCTGATGAAATGGGTTGGAGCCCACAAAAGCTTATGTCCAAAGAAATCTATTAGTCTTTAAGGTGCCACAGTAATCTCATTGTCTTGGAACCTCAGTGTTCCAAAGGCAAGAAATGGTTATTTCCAACTGTAGCACTTCATGCGACCTCAGTGGCTGAAGATGTCAGAAATGAAGCAGAGGGAAGGCTCAGAAGAGGGGTCAGAATGATACAATATCTCACACCCTCCCAGGATGAGACATACTTTACAGGATCGGTACATACACTTTGAGACTAAACTTTTCCCAGCACTGGTACTGGACCCAGAAAGAAAACATAATGTTTCCTGACAGGAACTGCCAGAAATAATGAATTGCCTAACAAAAAGCAGACGTGCTCCTCTCAAGCTGAGCTCTGGTGGTAGAGGCCTTGGCATGAGTTTGGCACTGTCTGGACAAGACTAGACAAAGATCCCAGTGCAAAACTTCCCCACCTCTTTTAGGACATTTCAGTTTTTTCTTTGCTAGAGAGAAGAGCAAAGAACTGGTTCCAGGGAAGATCTGACCTGCCTTTCAGAAAAAGCGTATTTTATTAAATGCTGTCCTTGGGTCAGCCAATGGCATAGTCATTTCCCCACCCCCAAAATTGGAAGAAAATCAAGGCTGAATATGCAGAAGGGAGACAGAAAAAGAATGTGCAATTAAACCAACAATGTAAGCAAGCCTGACACAGGAGAATTAATATGGTTTAAGTAAAAGGCTGGCTTGAGATTCTGGCAGCTTTAAGGCTTCTGTGAAATGAAATGCAATAAGCCTTTACTGAGAGTACAGCAAAAATAATGCCAAGAAGCAGAAGATAAATGTTACTCACATTGATTGAGATGCTGACCCATCATCATATTGCCATTTTACTGGGGAAGAGGAAAAAGAGAGGATCCCAGAGAAGACACTAGTCAAGTAACTAATGCACTTGCACTTACCTGATGGCATTCAGGAAGACTACAGAAAGGAGGAAGGGAAAGATTATAGGAGACTGCTTAGTGCAAGCAGCGTAATAAAATAAAACAGATTCCAGGGGGGAGGTTCTGTTAATGTAGAGACTTTTTCCTGATATATGCTCAGGAGACCTCCTTCCTTCCACACCTCACTTTCAAGCCTCCTCAGATCTTTCACTAGGGTCCTTCTTTTTTTATGCTAGCCAACACATCCACACTACCCCCTTTTCACTCCAGTCCTTCTCTAGCAGCAGCAGCATGTACCACAGTCTTTTCTCATGACAGGGCCCATAATTAGTGCTCTCGCCACATGACTGCATTGGTCCACGACATCTCCAGGCAGCCCCAGACCCTTAAACTGGGAAGCCCTTCCTAGGACTTTTGCCTGTGGAGAGCTCAGCAGCACGTCTTTCCTTACCTGAAAAGCCTTCCGTCTAGTTGTTACTTATCCCTACATCTTCCACTTTGCTAAGGAAATGGCTTGCCCTTAATATGCTGTTGTCTTTCCCAGGAGGCCTCACTCTCAGTCATATGGCCCCACCAGGGATTGCCACTTCCCAGGACGCCTGACCTTAAAGAAGCTAAGACCAAATAACGGGAGTGCTGGGCTAGATCAGCACCTTTAAGGGCCAGTGGTCTGTTACAAAGACTGTCTGCAGTGCATTGGATGCTCACAAAACTTCTCTGGGTTAAGTCTTGGTAGGTGCAGGAGAATAGGCTTTTTCCTTTTCACTGCAATAAAATCTGTTGGCCAAAGAGTATGCAAAGAACTGCAAGGGGCTGGTTAGCAATGGCCAGGGAACTGGGACCCTTAGGCTATGTCTACATTGGCAAATTAATCTGGATTAAGGAGGCTTAATCCGGACTAATTTGATCTCTGTCTGTAATAGGCTTTGCCTAGTTTGAACTAAATTTTTTTTAGTTTGAATTGTAAGTTTGAACTAACTGGTTAGTTTGAACTTATTTCAAACTTTAGTTTGAACTAGCATAATGTAGTCATGCTAGTTCGAACTAAATAAGTTTGAATTAGTGGTTAGTTTGAACTAGCTGCACTTTTTTAGTTTGAACTAAAAAGTTAATTTGAAATAAAAAAAGCATAGCTTGTTCAAACTAAAAAGCGGGGGCGTCACTGCCCGAGGGAATGACCTGGGGCCCAGGCCTGGGCCCAGGCCTCGCCCCCTGCCCGCAGGCCACACCTCTGGCCGGGGACAGGGTGGGGAGCGGCAGCTGTGGCCGCGGAGTCTTCCGGCCTTTGAAGGGGCCAGAAGCGGCCACCGCTGCCATGGGCAGCTGGGCCCAGGATCCTCAGCTGGGGACAGGGCCGGGACCAGTGGCCGGGAGCTGCAGCTGCAGCCACTGGCGGCTGGGCCCCAGATCTCCGGTCCAATCCGGCCATAGACTGGGAGAGGCAGGGCCCCGCCAGGACCCAGGGCACTGGTGCCAGCATTCAGGGCACAGGCTCCGTGTGCCAGGCGCCAGCGATGCCCCTGCTAGAAAGTCAGTTTGAACTAAAAAAAACATGGTTAGTTTGAACTAACTTTGAACTGCTTAGTTCAGACTTAGTTCAGTTAGAAGTAGACACAGGCTTAGAGAAGTAGGGTGTGGCAACAAGGTTTTAGTGAAGATCGGTTTGGAGTTCACATCCAGCAGTCCCAAAGTGAATTCAAAAGGCACAACTGCATGTGCTGATGGAGGTTAATTCAGCTACTGGTTCCTGATGAAACCTGACCCAAGATTCCACCCATACAACTTTCCAGTGGCAGGATACCAGGTAAGAACATCTTCAGCCAACGCAAGCCCAAGCCAGATTCACTGTCTCTTCAGAACAAGTTCTCATTGGCTGTTTAACAAGCTGTAGGAGGTAGCGCTATTAAATAGTAACTTCTTGAAGGCGGTGAACCCTCCCAGTATTTGCAAAACACAGTTCTAATTTTATGGGATCCAGGTGGAAATCAATGGTGGGTTTGCTGTTGGCTTTCTCAGGAGCAGGATCACTTGCCTTACAGGATGGATAGAGTAGCAGGATCTGTGAAAGGACATGGTTTCCAGTTCTCTGAAAACTCAGAAGCTTCAATATCAGCAACCATGGGGATAGTTGCCAACCTATTCACAGGCTGTTTATTCTAAAAAATTGCTTGTGTCTTAGGAGAACAGAGAAGCCGGGCAACATGTTATACCTAAGCCTGAAACTTGATTACAAATTCTCTCATCTGTAAATCAGTGATAATGATCTCCTCCATGCCCAGCCCTCCAGAGATGGCACAAGGTTCCTGGTATCTAAAACATTTTTGAGATTTCCTTGAGTGACAAAGACTATCAAAGCTATGGCAAATCCTGCCAATACCATGTCACTGCAGTTACTATCTATTCTGCACTAAGCACATTGGAAAACAGTGTCTCTATCACCAAGCAGTAACCATATAGGCAAATGCTGACTTTTTAAAGGCCAGTGCTAAGGCATTGTGATTTGGTGTTAACGTACAGGCTGAAAACAATGCCAGAGAACATGGATTCTTCTAGAGGATTGACAAAAATTAATCTTTTGTCTTTGTCACACTCTGCTGCTGAATTCATTCCCTTACGCCCTGGAATGGACCGTTGCAATGGCTTTGCAGGTGCCACTGCTGAGAGAGAGAAGTCAAAGTTTCACAACACCAGCTCCTCCAACCTCTTTTGTACTGTAGGACTCTTGTAGTGTTTCTGAAGGGGGTTTCTCCTGGATAGGGTTACCAGATACTAAAGCATGGAAAGGAGGACAGGGAAGTACAAAAAGTAGGCCTTTGGAGGACACATAAACATCTGGGCCCCGCCCAGGCCCCCTTCATCCACCCAGCCACTGCCTCCCCCCCCAAATGCTTGCCCCATTGATCCTCCAACTCCAGAGAAATCTGTCTAGCCACTAGTTACTGTGTGAGATGAATTGGAAGACCATCAGCTCAGGGATATCAAATAAATAGCTTAAGTATTTTTTTATTTTCGTATTAAAGTAACCATAAAGCCAGCAACTTTAAGGCATCACAAAATTAAGTATTTAATATTTATATCAAGGTGCAAGGAGAATCACACTGCAGAACTCCTATCCAGATTGATATTTTTACATTATGAGTTGCAAATGGAAGCAAACCTCCAAGAAATTTAATGAATTAATTATGGACAAGATTAAAATCAGTTTTAAGACAGTAAGTTCTTCACAGAATTCACTCTCATTGTTTGACACATGGAGAGGCAGGCCCTTGACTCCATGAAGTCTAGCTGAATTTGAGGTGTTGGCTTCTAAAGGAAATGTAATCTCTGTTGGCAGTATTCTCCCCAACACATGAAATTAGGGGGTAGGGGGGAGATTTGGGAGGTGTAGGGGTGCTCAGTAATTTGGTATAACACTGTTACTAGCTGACAACTGGGGGGGCGCAGGAGGGGTGTAGGGAAATCCTCATCTAGCCTCAGTTTTGAGCCTCACTGTGCAGTATTTAAAAAAAAAAAAAAGAAAAATCACAGCCAAGCTGTTTAAGTTTTACACCGACAGGCAAGGTGAAATTAGAAGTGAGAGCTGCCGGTTTTTATGTGCAGACCTGCCTGAAACAAACTTTTATATAAAATGCAAATTTATAAACATCATATCCTACTATGTCCACCATAAACCACAGATGGAGATATATTTCTTTTATGACAGTTGACATTTTCTCTTTGCTTTTATGTGAAATACATGTCAAATGGAGGGAGTAGAATGAGATGTTTTTGACTATCAAATGCTCCACACAAGACAACAGCACCTATTCTTATATGCCATGATCAGTTTTTCCCTCAATATACCAAAAGAAACATTCTCCCTAAAAGTAAAATAAAAATAAGAATAGAATATATAAGCAAAAGGCAAAACCAAGCTGCTTGTTTTCTGTGATTTGATAAACTAGTAACAAAGGAACAAATATTGAAATCCTTGCTCAGTCAAATTTCTCACTGACTTCATTTAAACTACAGGATCTAGCCCAGCTCAGCACCTACTTTAGCATGTATAATATTTGCACATCAGTGCATCATAATAAAATTTAAGGATACATCTATAGTGGACTAATTTCATCTTGGAAAGGAGAAGCAAATTGAGAAAAGGAAAATCATATGCATTCAAGCCTCCTCACAATCCAAAATGAACTTTCCTTGACCTATATAAAAAAAAGATTTGTTACAAAAAGCCAATCCCCATTAGAAGGAATAAAGATCTGGCTTAGCTGAGCCATTAGAGAAAGAAACCTCCCCAGAAACTTTAAGCCAAGGGTAGCAAAGCAGAAAGTGAAGCAGCAGCCAGGCACCACAGAGACCCCATCAAGCTGTAGAAAAGCCCCAGCCGCTCCAAAAAATAAGATCAAGCCTTCCCCAAGATCCAGGGGATGGGAGGTGAGCAGACCTGAGCTAGAGCCTGAAAAGACGCCTTGGGTGAGGAGCATAAGTAAGGAGGCAAAGTGAAACCAGACCCCTGGCTGCAGCCAACCAGACCCCCGGCCGGCCAGCCCTCTTCACTGCCCATTGACATGTAGGGGCCAGCAAGGGAGCATCTCCAAAGTCCCAACCCCACCAGGTGTTGCAGCTGCTGGGCTGAGCAGCAGGGGGACATGTTTTTGAGCTGTGGGCTGGTAAACCCTTGTATTTTTACAGTGCTGCCCCAGACGTCAGGCAAAAAAATGGACAAATAACACTTCTTCTGAAATGTCTGGAGGACGGAGGACAGCAGGGCAAAAAGGAGGACATGTCCTCCTTTTGCCGGCCATCTGGTAACCCTGTTCCCGGATAACTTTCAGGAGCGTTGTTGCCCTGGGGAAAGACCCTGGACCCAGGGCCCAGGCCTGGGCCCCTCCCCCAGGGCTCCAGCCCCAGCTTCGCCCCCTGGCCCTGATCCAGAGTCGGGGCCCAAGCTCCTGCAGCTGCCAGCCCAGCCCCCAATCCCTGGCTGCGGACAGGGACGGGTGAGGCAGTGGCTGCCACAGGCGATCCAGGCCGGGAGATGCAGGTATCACCGCAGCCAGCCTGGCCCTGGATATACAGCTGGGGATGGGGATGGGAGAGGCAGGGAGCACCCCAGCGAGTCACGGCACTGGTGCCAGGACTTGGGGCAGATGCCAGCGACGTCCCTGGTATCTTTGTAATGTCAGCACAGAAGGGCTTAATCCATTTCCTCCTCATCCACAATCAGATATTTCTTGGTCACATCCTGTACAGATCTTCTATCAGAGCTTTGCAAAATCTGAGACATGGACAGCTTTTGGGAATGTTTGCTAAGAATCACTAGACACTGGACAAGGATACCTCATGGAGTCTTAATCATGGCCAGTCAGCGTCAAAGATGTTAACTAAAGCTGTTATGTCTTATATCTTCAAGTGGTGGAGTATGGCCAGATTCTCTGCTACACTGAATGTCAGTCAGGACTGGGCATTAAAAATGGCTTAGGGTTCATTTTTGTACTGCCTTGATCCTCACGCTGCTCTTGGCATGCAAGGCCCAATGTGCATGGTAGAGTAACCTGAAGGCTGCTCTAACTTGCCTCTTGCTGCAACTCCTATAAGAAGCTGGAAACACAGCCTAGTCTATAGATGCCCCTGCCACAACTCCTTCTTTCTGGCACCCTCTTCTCCATGCTACAGCTGGAAGGGTGTATGTCTGCACCAGCCACAGTTTCCCAAACATTAGCGGAATCCGGGGTGTCACTGCCACTGGGCCAACAGGGCATGGGCCCTGTATGTATGCCCTGAGGGCCCGCATCTGATTTCCCATGTTTGCAGGTTGGGAGAAGCATGGGCAGAGCTAAGCTGTGAACTGAGCCTAGCGCTGCACCAGCTCAGTTAGGGAGAAGAGGGAACTTTAACATCTGTCTCTCCCCTACTGCAGAGGCTCTGTCCTGCTTTTTTAGGAGTAGCATCTGCATAGTACTGGCAAGTACTATATGTGTATGTCAGGGGGGGACCTGAAGGCAGCTTGGGGTCCAGTGGCATTGGGAGCAGGGAATCCATCCCCAGGTCAGTTGGGTGGGTCTGGGGGGCAGGCTGGGTATCATCCCCTGCCCCCTGGGTCAGTGACTCAATAGTCAGCCAGAGCAGTGGCAGACTGTAGGTTGGGGAGCATCCTCCCCGTCCCAGAGGGCAGGTGGGGATTGGCCATCTCCCCCGTCACCCATTCAGTAAGGTCTGTTGGGCGTTGGGTGGCCTGGGGATCATCCCCCAACTGGCAGTGTCAATGATGACCTTTTTTATGAATTCTGCAGACCAGCACCATATGGTGCACCTAAAATTTATTCTGTGCTTTTGAAATTTGGTTTCTTGTTTGTAATTAAGCAGGGGTGGGGAAGGGACTATTTAGCTCTCTCTCTAGCAGTACTGGAAAAGGTGATCTTAGTCCCCTGGTGCCAGACCTGTCCCCCCACCTCTGCCCACTCTTCCCATGCCCAGTAATTAACCCTGGTGTGATGCTGTCTGGCTTTAGAGAATCATTTATTATTTTTCATATTAATTTATATTTGCAATAATACATATGTGGTATGCCATATTTGGTACCAATGGGAAGGCTGTAATCAGCTAGGAATGATTCTGTGGCTTATATGAAGATGCTGTCTCTGTTTTAGAAACTAGGAATAGCTTTCTTCTAGTCTATTTGTGTTTCTTGGATTCAAAGGCACTCAGGCTGGATTTCTACAGACTTTTGTTTCTCCTAATGGCCCATTAAGGAAACTTCCAAGGTATAGCGGGCCCAGGCAGAAAACTGCTCCCTGGATCACCCAGATTGACCATGTTACTCAACTCCATTTTCATTTGCAAAAACTACACGCAGCATGGAAAACAAACAAGGATATAAATATATTTTGTTAGGCCTTAAGTGCCACAGGACTCCTTGTTTGTTTTACTGAACTAGACTAACACAGCTGCCCCTTTGGATCTTGTCAGCATAGCATGGAGAAGGCCAGAGGCAGGTGATAAAAGGCTGGGGCTGCATCTCCATTTTGTCTTCAGTCTAAGAAGCCGTAACAACAATGATTTTAATGACATTTCTTGATGATACTCACTTTTTCTCCCACTTCACCAGGTGTGACTCTGAGTTTTTTCCTCCCCTCTCCTCCTTGCTAGGTAATGTTGGGGATGGGGGGAGAATTACATTACCTTTGTCAGGTATCCAATCTCATCAGCTTCCATGCTGCAAGAGACAGAGCCTCTACACTGTTTGTAGGTAATTAAGCAGGGTGGGAAGGGGGGAGTAACTGCAAGAAATGGATTTATGTTTTTAAACTATCCCCTTGATGTTTGAATTCCCCCTGCTCATCCCAGGGTGTGACTATGTAACCATTTACTGTTGCTTGCTCTCTCCCAGTACTGGAAAAGGTGATTAAGATGTCTACACACCTGACTGAGAAACACAATGGGACAAGATAAGCATTGCAAGGTGCTGTAGCCTTCAACTGAAAAAAGTCCCCTGCGCTCTGTGCCAGTGGATGCAATCATTGACCACTTTGCTAACATACATAAGAGGTATGCACTGATACTTCCTGAAAAGAAATAAAAGCCATTTTCTTTTCTTTTTCACAAAACATGGTTCAATAATTGAAAAGTTGTAAAAGTGGTACTTTAAGTCATTGCTCATGTCCATTCCCAATTAGGTGTACATGTACCTCCATGCATGGTCACTGCAAGCTACTAGGAGTGAGGAACAATGAAGTGAATCACCACAACAGGCAGCTCTTATTGCAGCACAACTGGTCGTTGCGCCTTGATGTGACTTTGATTTTTTCTGCAGACGGGATTCCTTTATACATGCACATAACATGCTCTGCAGTATTGCTTTAGTATCATGTTTCCTGCAGCATCATGTGTACTCCCACATGGCTCAGAAGGGGGCCAGAGAATCAAAGCTATCTTCCAGCATGTAGACAAAAAGGACACATCACAAAGGCTATGCAAACTACCTGCTTCTGCTGGAGAGGGAAAGGTCATCTGATGCCAGGAGGGGATGGTGTTTTGGAGAACTAGGACACATACGTAACTGCCTGTTAGAGACTTTTTGCCAGAGAAACCCCATGTCTACCTACAAGCAAGGAGCCCTGCCTAGAGTGGGGCACAGACCAGCTGCAAAACCATCATCAGCCAACCATTATGAGTAAGACTGAATAGTAAACTTTAGGTTAGGATAAATGTTATATATTCATTTGACAGTGGTTAACTTCTGATTGCTTTATTAAATATTTTTAATTGATTTGCTTATACTCACCTAAAATCATGTTTTAATCAATAAACTAGTTCTGAATGGGTAGTCCATGTCTGTCTAGTTCAGACAAAAAATTATTTATTGCATGAGTTTTCATGGCAGAAAATCCTGCTTTCTCAGCTGCTTGAAAATGGAGAACTACAGATGAAAGGGAGGAAAATAAATGAAGGGAAGTGCAAGTCATAGGATCAGGTGAGACTTTACAGGAAATCAATGTTAGTGTTTGTTTTATCTAAAGCTGTGTGGCCTTCTGAGAGTGTGCAAGAGCAAAAGATTATTGCCATTGCTGTTTCTTCATAAATGAGTTTGCAATCAGGGGATGACCTTGATTCTTGCAGGATGTAAGTTTCCAGTGTGGCATCTGGGGTTGGGAGTGCTTGCTGGAGGAATGGCCCCTGAGTGCCTGGTGAGTGCACACTCACTGCAACCAACTATACTCAGGAGGCTGGTGTGGACAGACCCAGAGGTGGGGGGGGTCCGTCTAGTGAAGAGAGGGAAGTCGGGGTGCAGGAGTATGAGACTGAGGTGGGCAAAGCAGCACACCAGACCAGATAGATGGGTGGGGGAGAATATCATACACAGTGAATTGCTTCAGGTATGTAAACACTTCCAATGCAGGGTGATGCCTTAAGACAAGTGGAGGGGCTGCCTAGTGCACACAGGCCTTGGGGCTTGTGTCTGGGGCAGGGGGCAGACTATGGGCAAGGCCTACCTGGGAGCAGAGTGGGGTGCGGGGGGCCTCAGATCTTTTTGCTATCCAGTAACGCCCCTGGCATGATCCTCTCTAGGCTGGTCAAACCAGTTGCATAGTTAGAATATAGAGGCATTGGAAAGCATGCCTTTTCAAATTAAAGTTCCGAGGATAATTTGCCTTTCCAATTAGAGTAATGCATCTGTCCCACTGCCAAGAGCTGAACCTGCAGCCTGTCAAGCAGCTGGTTTCCGACCATGGCCATTGCCCTGTAAGTGATGCTGCTGAAATGATTCCTCTTGCACACAAGCTCCCTCTTTGCCCCTCCACCTCACCAAGCAGCAACAAACCCAAAGTGTTTATGGGTTCTCAGTGCATGTCTACACAGTTCATGGCTGCTTACATTGAAGGGAAGGCCACACCTGCTGCAAACCAATGGTCAGACTGCCAAAACCACAGCATCTCTCATTGGATTTGCAATCAGATAAGCTATACAGAAACTGTGACAAGGTGCAAAGGGGTGTGACAGAGAAGGAAGAAGGTCTTTAAAAAGAGGGCTTGCTTATCACAGCACTGGACAAAACCCACATGATGCTTCGGAGTTTTTCTTTTCCTTTCTGATTTTGCTAACTTATTTTATATCTTTGTTATAGATACTAACCCAAAAGGACCAAGCCTTACTGACTGCAGCTAGGTTTTCTTCTGCTCTATCATTCTACCAGCCAGGGCCACCCCCAGGCAAATCGCCCTTTGCAGGGCCCCCACTCACCCCCCGGCACTGGAGGGCAAGGGCAGCCCACCCAGGAGAGGGGCAGGCCCCTGCTCCAGCCATCCCATGCTGGGACCAGGCAAGCCAGCCAAAAAGGCGGCCTGGTTCAGCGCTACCAGTCCTCCCAACCCCCCATGCTGCTTTCGGCTCTGTGCCGGAGCAGCAGGGAGGGGGCGGGAGGCAGTGCAGTGGGGGGAGGTAGCCATACAGGCCCTGTGCTGCCTCCCACCCCCTCCCCACTGCTCTGGCACAGAGCCAAAAGCAG
>ML681963.1:10025460-10120921 GCA_007922195.1 Podocnemis expansa | reverse complement strand
AATTGTGCGTCGTGTGAACATGGTTTTTTTTGTTTCGAAACAACGAGGTTGTTTTGAAACAAAAGTGCTGTGTGAACACAGCCCCTGTCTTTAAGTGCCACAAGACTCCTTGCTTTTTTTGCTTTACTAGACAAATTCCAAAGGGGTAGCCGTGTTAAAGTCCCTGTTATGCTGCCCAACTGGGGTAAAAGGGATTCAAAGTGGATCAGGCCCTAAATGTCCAAAACGTAGATTGAAATTAAGTAGGTAGCTTCACATTTGATCATGAGACTGACATGTTATGGGGATTGTATTTAATATCTAGCTATCAACCTTGAAGATAGACCTATTCTGCCCTCAGTAAACATATTAAATTACCATGCACTGCAAATCACAATCACAAGGTAGCAACTGCTTCCCAGATTCCCTCGGGGCAACACCTTAAGTAAAGTTATCTGAGAAATTCAAAACTTTTAAAGGTGGCAAAGGCAGAAAACATGTTTTAAGACAGTTTCTCACAGCATCACATCTCTATAACCAGGGCCATCTTTTGTGCCTAAAGAATTTGCATCAAATAGAGCTAGGTTAGAGTCTGTTACATTATCATGCCCAACAATACCTCTCAAAAGCTAAATATGGGACAACAATCCCCTAAGTGAATGGCAAAAAATTGATTAGGCAGACAGGAAACTTTAAAACACTGTGAGTATCTTCCTTTAATATAAAGTGTCTCTAACATCTCAGTTTTGGAGTTTATGGGTTTTTTAAAATCCAAATCATTTTCAACAATAAAAGGGAGGCTATAATTAGTATGCCTGGATTGTAAATACTCTCAGAATTAAAATAAGCAAAATGAGGTACAATTGAGATTTGTGTGTCTGGTAGTGGAATATAATAAAGGTTGTTTAATAATTTTTAATTTTTGACAGGTAAAGCAAACCTTATCAAAGCTGCAAGAAACAAGAGCATAAATGGATTTGTGAAAGAAAATGATTATTTTTCTAACACATTTTTGGGGAAATAGAAATACAAAGTCTCTTTTTAAAAAATTATTGCACCACTGGCAATATTTTTTTCCTTCTGCCTTAAATGACTTTTTATCCTTTCAGTTTTTCATTTCATTTTCCTAATCATTAGGATTTGTTTCCTTCCATCACAGGAGTCTATACAAAGTTACATTGTAAAGCCCCACCTTGACAAACTGATTGCATTAGAATCTCTCACAGAAAAAAAAAAAAATCTAATTAATCCAACTTGTTTTTGCTTATTTTAAAGGATCGCTTTTCTTTCAGGAGCCTTTTAGCAAGTGACAAGCAAAGCATTCACCCTTGATAGAGATGCTAAATGGCTCAATACAATTTTGCTTGGGTCTTTCAAGTCCTAAGTCGTCCTCCAGCTCCAGCCTGGCTCCTTTGCCTGCAGCCCAGCTCCCATCCCCTGCCCACACAGAGAACCATATGTCCCTGTGGCCACTACATGGCTCTTAAAGTGCCACACAACTGCTTGTTGGTTTTTTTACTGGACTAGACTAACACGGCTATCCCTTTGGAAACACTACATGGCTGCCTCTGGGAGCCCCACAATTTAGCCCTGCCATCTCTCAGGGTTCCCCCTCTTGCCCAGGCTCAGGGCTGCTTACCTGCTGGGGCCCACACAGGCCCCAAAGATGCCACCATCTCTGCACAAGCAGCCTGGTACAGAGGAGAGGGAGAGATTTAAATTTCCCTCCCCCTCTGCTCCTTCCCTGGCTATGTGCAGCAGGGGGGAGGGACCGTCAGCTCTCACTGCTCCAGCAGGCAGCACAGGCTGCCTGCCGGAGCTGAGACAGAAGACACATGGGGCTCCTCCAAGGCTGGGGAGAGGTAGGGCTGCCTGCGCTGTCCCACATGCTCACCATGCTGGTGAGGGGGGGCCACTGCGCCCCTGCCCACTAGCGCAGCTCAGAGGAAACATTGCTGTCCCTTATAATCAGAGATCTTTGATGACGCAGCAAACAGCCAAGCAGTTCAAAGTGGCTCCTGCTGGCTAGAAGCTGTGATGTAAGGGTAAATTTACAACTCAGCAAAAAGCCCTACTTAATGGGTTTCAGCTGGGAAAGTTCAACTCTGTCTCAATACCCTTTGGCTCCCAGCTGGGCACATACCCCGACACTTGCCTCTTTTGTGGTGAGAGTTCAGGGCAGAGTTCCTCTGGGCAGCGTCCGCTGGCTCCCTTGACGCCTTCTGGGAGCAGTGGGCGCTGTCCGGGGCTCTCTGCTTGGCGTCCCCCTCTGATTATCTAGTTTTGAACCTTTGACCCCCACACCTGTTCCTGTTCTTCATTAGTTGTCCCCCAAAATCAGTTGGCCCCAGGCCTAGGGCCACCTCGCCTTAAGTTAGGGGAGGGGTATTAGTGGTGGGGGGGCTTGTGCCCACCCACCTCCTGGCATCCAAATAGTCCTGGGCCGGTCCATCTTCAGCAACCTGTACCTGGTCTGGGATCTCTTGGAGCTCGGGTGTAGGGACAGTCTGTTGTTCGCCCTCCTGGCCCTGGACCAGGAGAAAGCGTTTGACAGGGTAGACCACAGTGCCTCCTGGGCACTCTGTGGGCCTTCAGCTTCGGGCCACACTTTGTGGGGTTTCTCTGGGTGCTGTACACTTCATGGAGTGCCTGGTCAAGCTCAACTGGACCCTGACCGAACTGGTCAGCTTCGGACGAGGAGTGCATCAAGGCTGCCTGCTGTCGGGTCAGCTGTACACTCTGGCCATCAAGCCCTTCCTCTGTCTACTCCCTCAGAGGTTGATGGGGTTGGTGCTCCGTGAGCCAGAGCTGTGGCTGGTCCTGTCAGCATATGCTGATGAAGTGCTCCTCATGGTCTAGGACCTGGGTGAGCTGATGCAGTTGGAGGCTTGCCAGGCCATCTACTCAGTGGCCTCCTCTGTCCGTGTGAACTGGGTCAAGAGCTCTGTCCTGACGGTAGGGGCCAGGTGGTCGGTGGGCCCCTCTCATCCGCACTTCAAGCCATCCGGTGGACCACGGGTCTGCTGCTCTATCTCAGCGTTTACCTTTCCGCCACCCATCCCTCCCCAGATGAGAACTGGCGTGATTTGGAGGGCAGGGTCACTGAGTGGCTGCGGAGATGGACGGGCCTGCTGCAGTGCCTCTCCCTTTGCAGGAGGACACTGGTGGTCAACCAGCTTGTCCTGTCCATGTTCTGGCACTGGCTCAATGCCCCGGTCCCGCCCCCGATGTTCCTGGCCCACCTCCAGAAGACAGTTCTGGAGTTCTTCTGGCCAGGACTGCACTGGGTCTCTGCAGGGATTCTGAGCCTTCCCCTGGAGGAGGGAGGGCAGGGTCTGTGCTGTGTCCCCAGCCAGGTCCAGGCCTTCCGCCTCCAGGCCCTACAGAGACTCCTTTATGGTGCAGGTAGTCTGGTGTGCAGACACCTGGCGTGCATCTTCCTCCGCCGCAACTGAGGGCTCCGATACAACCGGCAGCTCTTTTACATCCATCTGAGAGGTGGTCCACAAGACATTTCCGAGCTGCCGGCCTTCTACCAGGACCTCCTCCGGACCTGGAGGCTCGTCTCGGCCTACAGGTCCCTTGCAACCACTGAGGGGGAGGACCTCCTCACGGAGCCCTTGCTACACAACTCCCATCTGAGTGTGCAGGCGGCAGAGGCCCCTCAATGAGGCGGAGGCTGGTCCTGGCAGGTGTCACCTGGGTCGGAGACCTCCTGGACTATGCCCAGGGGGACTGGGTGGATCCCCTAGTGCTCGCCCAGCACATGGGACTTTCCACCCTTTGAACCTCCAGGCGTCTACTCCAGGAGGTGAAGGTGGCCCTGCCCCCCGCTGCTCGGGTCTACCTTGAGTGGGTCCTGCGAGAAGGCACCCCCCCGCCCTTCTCTCAGTCCTGGCCTTCTGGAGCTTGTGATTGGGCCCCAGCCCTGCGAGGCCCCCTGGCCATCCCCGCCCCACGCCCCGAGCCAGCTGCTAAACCTGAGCCGGCCCCCTTCTGAACCACACCTTGCAAATACCTGTACATGCTCGTGCTCCATACCATCCACTTCCTCGCCCTCATGTCCTGCCCCAACACCAAATGGTGGGACCTAATCCCATCTGCAGAGGGCGAGGAACCCCGGTGGGCCAGCCCGTATTCTACCTTGACCCTGAGGCCCGCTGGGGATATCAGTTGGTGGCTCCTGCATGGAGCCATGAGCATGGGCATGTACTTGGCGCGGTTCACCCCCAACCCAGACACTTGCCCCTTCTGCAGTGAGAGGGAGACCCTGGCACACACGTACCTAAAGTGCGCCAGGTCGCAGCCCCTCTTCCAGCTCCACCAGAACCTCTTATTGAGGTTCTGGCTGCACTCTTCCCTACAGATATTCTTATATTCACTTCCCATCTGTGGCCCCACTAAGTTGTGGGACCTCCTCGTCAGCCTCCTCCTGGCCTATGCAAAGCAGGCAATCTATAGGACCAGGGAGAGGAGGTTGGCTGAGGGAGGGGCCTGTGACTCTGGGGCCTATTTCCAGTCCCTTGTCCGCTCATGCCTCCGGGCAGAGTTCCTCTGGGCAGCATCCAATGGCTCCCTCCAGAGGTGTCGCTGGCGCTGGGCACCCCGAGGCACGTGCCCCAAACTCCAGCGCTAGTGCCCCAGATCTCCGGCTCAATTGGGCCAGAGATCCTGGGCCCAGCCACCAGTGTCTGCAACAGCCCTGTCCCCAGCTGGGGATGCGTGGCCCGGCCTCCTGCAGCCACTTCCAGCCCCGGCCCCCTCCAGGGATCTGGGGCCTGGCCGCCCGTGGCCATGGTGTGCAATCCGGGGCCTGGCCACACATGCTGGCAGCAGCCCCATCCCTGGCCGGGGATGCAGGACCCCGCCAGCCACAGCCACTTCTGTCCCTGTCCCCAGCAGGGGATGCAGGGCCTAGCCGCATGTGGTGGCACGGCGGTACCTGGCCCTGGCCAGGGGGCGGGGCCTACAGGCCAGGGGCGGGGCCTGAGCCCGTGCCCCGCGTCCCTCCCCCGGCCAGTGACGCCCCTGGCTCCCTCATCACTTTCTGGGAACAGTGGGTGCTGTCTGGGGTTCTCTGCTCGGTGTCCCCCTCTGATTGTCTAGTTGTGAACCTTTGACCCACACACCTTCATTGGTTGTCCCCCCGCTTTCAGTTGGCCCCGGACCTAGGGCCACCTCCCCTTTAGCTGGGGGAGGGGTTTTAGCGGTGGATGGGTGCACCACCCGGTGTCCAAATAGTCATAAACAGATCAGAGGTCTTAGCACTAGGTGTGGCATTAGAAAATGGGGGGGTGGGAGGGGTCTCTAGTTTGCAGGTTTAGCCAAGGAGAATGTGTCATCATCCCTATTTCACAGGTGGGGATACTGAGACACAGAACAAGGATGTGACATGCCCAAGATCCTTGGCAGGGCCCAGCTCTTCTGATTCCCACACTAATGCTGTCTCTATGGCCCATGCTACCTCACAGAGTACAGCTTAATTTCCTATGTATCATACCAGAGTCTTTGGGATCATCTGTGGCATCCCAGCAAGCAAGCACTGTAAGTATGATCAGGGTGGCTGCAACCCCTGTTCTGAGTCTGATCCAGATACCTGGATTGCAGCTGACAAGGTTTACACCACATGCCATGTCAGGCTGACATCTCTGCTTTGACAGAGTCCTTTGACTGCCTAAGCAGTTACAGAAAATCTTTTTCGATTTTTTTAATTTAATTTTTGATTTGCTGTATAAATCTGACCTGATCCCATGACTTTCACTTCCCTACATTGATTTTGCTCCCATTCTGTAACTTCCCCCATCTCCAAGCATCTGATGAAGTAGGGTTTTCTCCCATGAGCATTTATGCAATAAATAAATTTGTTAATCTTTCAAAGTGCCAGCAGATAGTTTGTAGAAGTTATAATGCACACATTGAACCTTTTCCAGCCAGCAGAGGGCAATAGTGCCTTACACACAGTGGGGAAGATAAGGAAATCTTTGTGTTGCCATATTGGGCTATACTCTCACTAGCTGATCAAGACTGGGGCTGGTTGTCATTTGGTGGAGAAAGCCAGGGGCCTGTTGGTGATCCAAGAGAGCTGCCCTGCTCTCCGTGTCCTCCCAGAAACAGAGTCCCAGCAGGAGGTGCTGTCGTTTATGTAAGATGTAAAGCAGAACCATTTTGATTCTTAAAGACATTGCCAACTGCATTTGCCTCTACCTAAATTCCCAGGCGCTAGACCTTTCCTCCTGCTCTACCCTGTTGAATGGTGTTGCTGTGTGCTGTTACACACCTGTGCGCTCCACCCCAGTGATAGATGAAGCAACTTGAGAGTAGCTTAAGTATTGTTTGTTACACATGCAAAGTGAGTGGGACGTTGGGATGAAAGGCACTCAACTATGATAATTTTATTTGCCCTGTGAAGGGTGGGGGTAGTCAATTCCCTAACTGAGAGAGAGGGCTGTGGGAACACTTTAGCAAGGGTTGGTCCTGCTTTGAGCAGGCATGTTGTCCTGAATGACCTACTTTCTAACCCCATGAGTCTATTCTGCCCCACAGAAAGTCATTTTGCCTTTTATTGCAGCATTTAACAAACCAAAGCTCAAGGGACACCAATGTTTCCTTTTGCTTGGTTTGCCAAGCTTTCCAAATAAGAAAGAACCAGTGGCTCTTGCCTGTATACACAATAGTGCCTCTGTGTCGGGGATCAGCAACGCAGGCTCAGTGAGTCACCTGTGGCTCCCTGAGGTTCCCGTTCTGGCTCCCTGGCAATCTCTTCCAGGGATCTGGGTGTGCTCCGGGGACTCCCAGCTGGCCCCAGCATTGTGGCCAAATCAGGGTCACCAGGGTCACCCCCACCCTCCCACCAAAGCCGCATGAGCCAGAAGCAGCCCAGTGGCTGCACCATGGCCCCTAGTACTGGTGGGGTGTGTGTGTGGGCAGTGCATGACCCCTCCATCCCTCCCTCCACTGGCTGGGCGGAGCAGCGCTGCCCTGCCTACCCCCAGCCGGCTGCACCTCCCGAGTGGCCAGTGGAGAGCTGCAGCTTGCAGAGGCAGGGACCCTGGAATGGCCCGCTCTGTGGAGTTCAGGCCACTTTGACCCAGCCACTCCAGGCCTGAACAGAGGCCGCCTCGTCCCCAGGCCCTGGATTGGGCCTGTTCAGCCTTGAGTGGCCAGGTTGAAGCAGCCTGAAATCCAGAGTGGCCCATTCCAGGGTCCCTGCCTCTGCAAGCTGCAGCTCTCCGCCAGCCCTCTTGGGAGGGATGGTGGGCTGGGGTTAGGTGGGGCAGCGCTGCTGCGCCCTGCCAGCAGAGGGAGGGATGGAGGGAGTGCGCGCTGCATGCACACACCCCACCAGCGCTAAGGGATGCAGTGCAGCTGCTGGACCAGCTTGGGCTCATGCGGTTGTGGTGGGAGGGTGGGGGGAAATGGCTCTTCTGCTCTTTTGGGTTGCCGACCCCTGCTCTAGGTAAACCAGGATTAGGGAAAATACCAACTAGTTAGTTGCTTTTATCTCCCTCCCTATATAGAACCATTCCTCCGGGGTTTACATGGTTTAAAAATAAAGCAGCTGCTGCATAGGGCAACTGTTTGGCTCCAGCTCCCAAAATCCTGCTTAGCCAGATAAATGCACTTCACCTCAGGGCAGTGCCCTGTCTTTGCTTTGGGCTATTAGAGCTATCCCAGCACAGTAGTTCTGGATCTTGTTCAACAAAGTACGTGTGAGGAGGCAACTCTTGCTTTTCAGAGGAAGGTTTGGTGGAAGACAGAGCTTCAAGACAGGGAGTAGATCTTCACTCTCAGTTTTTGCAGCTAGTCTTACTTATTTCATTTACGTTTGGTGGTTCAGACTCCTGCCTCCAACTGCACCAGGCAACAAACTCTCAGGTTTCTACACAGTGTAGACTGAAACAGAGAGATCCACACAAGTGGTGTCTCCTGAAGCTAGTTCTGAAACTAATTCAGGCCACCTAAAGCTTGGTCTGTGCTATGGCTCCATCTCATTTTAAAACAGTTTGTAGCTGAACTAGTCTAAAAGCTGGTTAGAGGATTTGGGGGAATTCTGCTAGAGTAGAAATTTACTTTTGTTCTTTTAATCTAAAATAAAAACCATTCTGACAGAGAAATGCAATTGCTCATTGCATATGGAATAAACACAGGGATCCTCAATTAGCACAGCCTTCTGTGGCAGGAATGTCAATTAAGGCATTGGGAGAGACGTGCGTAGGCAGAAGGTAGATTGATGGAGTCAGTGAACCAGACAAACTGGGCAGAGCGTGCTCAGCTTTAGCTTGACTGTGCTAACATCACCCCATCACTGCTCACGGACGTGCTCTCTGCTTTGTGACGTGACGTTGTATTTTTGTCCAAGGTCAGAGAAGAAAGAGAATCCTGTTATACTGTGCAGTAGCTGTAGTGTCCTGGCTGTACCTCAAGTCAAAGCACTAGGAAATATGCTTCTAGTGGTGTTGCTACCACTTAGTATTTGCATAGCACTGTTCCTATATCCTGATGATTATTTGTACTGCAGTAGTGTTCCAGGGAAGTGCTAAGACCCCACAGTGCTACACACTGTGCAAATAGAGACTCAAAAGACTGTCCCTGTCCTTATGATTTACAGTTTGAGTAATGGCATCCACTGGTGTAAACAGGGGCATCGCTAATGCCAGGCTTACAGGGCTCAAGCCACAAGCCCCAGCGCGTGAGCCCTGGGTCCGCCGCCAGGCCACCTGCAGCAGCAGCTGTAGTGGCAGCGAGCGACCACCAAGTCCCAGTGCACCAAGCCCTGGATCCTTCCTCAGGCCAGTGGTGCTCCTGGATATAAATGAACTTTATAAAGCTAGGTGACATTCCTGTCTCTGTAGGGGAAACTGAGGCACAGAGCAATTAAGTGACTGGCCCAAAGCCCACAGTGAGTCGCTGGCTATGACTACACTTACAAAATTAATTCAAAGTAGTTATTTAGAAATAACTACTTTGATTTAATTTGAAGTAATTATTTTGAATTAGTACTACTTCAAATTTATTATTTCGAATTAGGAGTCCAGGGAAGACTCTCTAATTCGAAATAAGGTAGGACTTATTATTTCAAAGTAGAGAGTCTTCACTAGACTCTCTAAGTCAAAATAGGTGAAGGCAGGCAAAGGAATAGGGCCATTATTTTGAAATAAGCCTATTCTGCGGCTTAGAATAGCTTATTTCAAAATAATAATTTCAATTTAAGCGTTAGTTCAAAATAAAAGGAGGATTTATTATTTCAAAATAGCTCTTTGTTATTTCAAAACAAAGAAATGCTTAATTTGAAACAACAAAATGCATGCGTTGACAGGAAAGAAGTTATTTTGAAATAAGCCTCCTTATTTTGAAATAACTTCTAACTGTAGACATACCCACTGGCAGAGCTAGGAATAGAATCCAGGTCTCTGGACATGTCCTAATATGCCAGTCCTGCCGTGGCCACTATGGAGATAGTCTGGATTACCTGATTAGTTGTTTCCACTTCTGATTTCCAACAAGTTCTAGAAAAGAGGTAAGGACTATAAATTGATGAGTGTTTGCAGCAAAGGGTGTTGCAGCATTTCCACATCAGCTTCCCCATATACCCTTCAGCCTACAGTCCAGCCAAGTTACATTAAAGCATTCATCCCCTTCCAGGACAACAGAGTCCCTCAGTCCAAGCCCAAGAAAACAACCTCAGGACAAAAACGTTCCCCATCTCCAATGGAATCAGGCTTCTGCCTCTTTAGAGGTAGCAACAGCTGGTCTTACTGTCTAACCACTAGCTTCTGGGTGCCAACCAACCAACCCAACCACCCTGGCCAGGCCTATTCTCCTACCAAAGGCCTATGGTTCTGCTGCCAGATCATAGCCTTCAGCCAGTTCCCAACCAGAGCCTAGCTCCTTACCTCACCACACTGCTCTGGGGCAAGAACTGGGGCATGGGCATGGGCATGGGCATGGGCATGGGCGCCCCCCCCGCCAAGGGCCCTGCCCCTTGCCCCAATTCTGGGCCCAGGCCTGGTCCCGCCTCAGGCTCCAGTAGCTGCAGGCAACCAGGCCCCGGATCCCTGGGTGGCAAGAGGGCTGGAAGCGGCAGTGCCACCGCGGGCAGTCAGGCCCCGGACCCCTGGCCCAGAACGGCAGCGCCACTGCTCCTGGTCCTGTTCCCAACTGGGGATCCAGTGCCAGGCTGGCAGCCTGAAACTTGGGGCACTGGCGCTGGGACTTGGGGCACGTGCCCCATGAGCCAGGTGCCCGTGATGCCCCTGCTTAGAGCAGCTTATCCTCTCTGTTTCCTGGCCAGCCTTCAACTACTGGGCCTTCTTTTTTTCTAAGTCCCCCACCCTCCATAGGTGTAGCAGAGGGGGATTAAATGAGAGAGCTCACTGGCTTAAGCCCAGGAAGGGGAAGGCCAACCTGTACCTATAGGTTTTGATATTTTTCCACCTGGAGAGGATGTGCATTCTTTTTATAAGACAGGGCATAGGGTTTATGGTCCTTTAGGGCAGGGACCATATACCATAGTAGGGTCATGGTTAATGACCGGCATACCTGGGCACTAGGGCAATATAAATACTATGATACACTGTATCCTATTTTTATAAAACAAACACACAATCATCCAAATCTCATCGATAGGTGGAGCTCTCTAGCTGTTGTTCAAGAAGTGGAAGCCTCATCCAGTGACTGTTAACAGCTACCCAAGTCCCACCCAGATCCAGAGGAGACTAAAGGAAAATACCTGCCACATTTCTGTGGAAAAGCCTCTCTGAGGCCTCTTGGACACAAGCGTGAGATTTTTCCAGTCTCGTCTGACTCTAAAGAGGCTGCTCTGAACTGCAAAAAGTCAAGGACACTGCCAATATAACTGTCAGAAGTGAAAAGTATCAGATGGCAGAGTAGTGAAGAGGTGCCAGACCGAGATGTATGAGTGCCCCAGCTGAAGTGTCCCACCAGTGGCAACAAATGGGGAGAGGATTTCTCAAGTTAAGTCCCCTTCTTCCATGTAGGCACCCCAAGAGGTCACATGTCTCAAGCATCATTAAAGATCCTGCCTAATGAGCTATTTTATCCCCACTGAGAGCACCCCGCCTTGAGCAGGCCACTCTCACTGAGTGAATCACCACAGAAATGAACCCTCCCAGGCATACAGAATTAGCTTCCCTGCATCAGACCCTGGTCTGTCTAGGCCGACACAGCCTTCCTCCAACAATGCCCAGC
The DNA here is from genome assembly GCA_007922195.1 of Podocnemis expansa. NCBI lineage: Eukaryota > Metazoa > Chordata > Testudines > Podocnemididae > Podocnemis > Podocnemis expansa. Next base: position 10,109,734 of record ML681963.1, on the reverse strand, counting down.
ACCTAGTGCTTCAGAGAAAGTATAAACTCCCCTTCATGGACAATTCTGGAACAATCCACTTTTCCTTGGAGAGTTAGATGTAAAGGCAAGAGATGCCACTCTCCACAGCACAGGCACCACTGAATGCATTTTGTTGGTGTTCCCACCCTGCCCCACAGCTTCTGAGCACCCAACAACTTGGTGAGACAGAGTGGGATTAAGTGACTGGCTCAAGGCTCCCCAGGAATTCTGTGGCAAAGCAGAGAATTGAAGCAGAGCGGATTGAGCCCTAACCACGGAAACATCACATCCTCCCTCTCTCTTGTGGCATTTATAGTTAGCTCTCATGCCAAGTCTCTTCTCTGCCTCTCTCCAAATTCTGCTCCTATTATGGCCAGAGTAACACTGAAAGGCCATCATGGGAATTTCCCCTGTGTGAGGATTGAGTCAACAGCAGGATTAGTTCCTAGCTGAGCTGCAGTGTGACATTTAGTGCTGCCTCATGCAATAGGAACAACAGAGCCCAGAGATGTCTGAGGAGCTAAAATACAGATGTATGGGAAGCCTGTATAGATAAGATGCAAGGAGGGAAGGAGTTACGGTTCTAGGTGCAAACAAATTTGGAGAGCACCAGAGCTAGCCTCCTTCACCGACTTTTCAGCTGAATATCCAGAGATGATAAATATTATGGCCCAAGTCCCTGTTTCCCTAGCCTGCATGGCATCATTTACCCCAGTGCAAAGAGAGTGTACATACTACTATTTCAGTTTGGTTGTGATGGTTAGAACTGTACACCCAGAAATCCCTAGAAGGATCAGGGCCTTGGCTGCCATGCATTGTAGAGACAAGCAACAAAAAAGACAGGCCTGGCTCCAGAGAGATTACAGTCTGTTTGTGAGCAGAACACAGGAGGTGGGACAAAGGGATGGGTTGGGTGGATGGGAACTAAGTAAACAGAGTTTCACTGTCAAACTGAAATTCTAGCTCACCACTTTCCCAAACATCAGGGCTGGTCATGGATCAAATGGCACCCCCCCACCCATCCATTTGTTAAACTTCTGAATACTTTATTTTTTATTACACTTGCAGACTATTTCTTGAATTATGTGTTAAGCATGGCAAATGAAGTAGCAGAGTTCATTTTGTAACCCTTCTGCCAAACTGAGATGGCAGCAGCAAGGGCTGGGTTCTATATCTAGGGGTTTTCAAATGATGTCACGACACCAACCACCTCAAGGCCTCACACAGTCTCCTGGGAAATCATGCACTATTCCCCGGGCAGCCTAGAAGGGCAATGCTTCACTGCTCGCAAGCACGAGTTTGAGTGTAGTACATAGAACTTTTAATGGTAACATAAAAGAATATCTAGAGGCAATATCAAAACCAGCACTGGTTTGGAGAATCAGCGCAGGACAAGATTCCCACAAAACCCAATACAGCACTCACACCACCCCAGTGTATATAGAGAATATCCCTCACTTCTCCATTACCCTCATACTGATCATCCTAGTGGCCATCATAGTTTTAGCCTCCATCTCGAAAAGGGGGGGCCCCTCTGGTTGTCTTCTGCCACCTCTGGATCCATTCATACCACCCACTGTCTGCTGGCTCCACCACCCACTGGCTGCTGGCACCACCTGCTGGTCACTCTTCAGTGATTTCAGCTCTTAGAGAAGACTTCAGCGCTTAGTGATTTCAGCTCCAGATTTCAGGACACCAAAGACTACACCTCTGATCAAAATAACAAAGGAGACCCCACAAGGAGTCACAAAGTCTATCTTTTAACAATGGAGAGGGAGTCAGGCATAGCCTCAAGCACTGCTTTTTTGCAGAGCTCATGCCAGCCCTACCAAGCCCAGTGCCCCACAAGCCTGGAACTCCAGGCAGTTACTTGGATTGCCGAGTCCTAAATCTGACTCTGCCAGGCATGGATCCCAGTGTTTTACGCCTAGTGTAAACAGGTGAGTCTGACCCCATTGCAGGAGAAGTGGAGAAGTGAGGGTTGCAGCACAGTTTGCACTGGAGGATCCAGGCTGTTTGTCACACCCAAACCCCATGTGCCTCACAAGGTGGGCCAGTTCTGCTATTGTCCAAGTGAGGGAGAAGGCGTTCATAGGAAATATTCTTCCATTGGCTGAGATTCAATAACTGTAACTCGCCTGAAGACATAGAGTCATCAAAGTGTCCATCAGAGTTAACCAGCATTGTTGGCAGCACAGTGGGGACAATGGGACCATAGCACTTATTAATTATATCTCTCCCCATTGAACCCAATCCATCCATCAGTTTCCTCAGTCTTATTCACAGAGCTGCTGGCCACAGACCCCTGGCTTACCCTGTGGGGGACCAGAGAGAAGGACACACTGTTGCTGTGGCAACACTTGCTGTTTCCTGTTTCTCCAGATCTCAGTCATGTGTTTCCATAAGACCCACACCTCAGTGGCCTCTTTTCCACCCTCTCTTTTCCATCCCTATCTGGTTTGAAGATGCTTGACTGCTTTCAGCAGCTATTCAGATTTGAGAGGTTTGACAAAACATCCCTTCAAACCAAAGGGACTTAAATCAGAAATACAAAGAGTGACTAGGAACTCTAAGGGGGAAGAGCCTCTGGGTATCTAAACACGTCTGGCCTGTTCCGGGAACCTTCGGCTATGTTCACACACAGGGGGTTATTTCGATACAAGTTGTTTCAAAACAACTTATATTGAAATAAGGCGTTATTTCGAAATAAGTTAATTTGAATTAAGAAAATGTTAATTCAAATTAAGGAAAAAAGCTCAAAGTGAAATAGCAAGTTCGGACAACAGTTATTTCGAAACAAGTCACCGTCGTTTCGAAATAACATGTTCTGACGGGATTGTTTCAAAACAATCGTTTCAAAACAACATTGTTTCGTCACCAAATGGGGTTTAAGTTGTTTCGAAACAATGTCGTTGTTTCGAAAAAATGAAACCTGTTGTTTTGAAACAACAGTACGTCATGTGAACATGGCCTTTCTTATTTCGAAACAACCTCTGTTGTTTCGAAATAAGACTGCTGTGTGAACACACCCCTAGTGAATAGGTACTGGCATTTTTCCCTCTCTTCCTGTAGTTTGCTGTGCATGATCACATATCCCTTTTATGTAAGTTGTGGGTGCCCGTAACTTACCACACAAGGCATCAGCCAAGCTTCCCGGCAACGCTCAGTCTTCTTTGAAATGCACTGTGCTCTGAAAACTGCCTGCTGACAGAGCCTGGAGTCTTTTCAGAGGAGAGGCAGAGCCATGAGCTGCAAAGAGTGCAGCTTTCAGCTGGCACTGTGACAAAAACAAATGCACTGTGGGATTCAGGATGAGACTACCAGACTCTTTTCACTTGGGACTTAAGTCAGGTGTGAGCTGTGGCCTGCTCAACAGCACTCTTTGTTACCACAACACTTATTTTCGATTATTTGTTTCTACAATAGACATGGACGGAGCAGCATTTAGAATGGGCACTTTCAGGGCAGTTGCAGTTTAAGGGATGACAATAACACCTGATAGATGCCGGGCTGTGTCCAGTTTCAGGTTCCACACTTTAGGAAAGAGTTAGAGAGAATCCAGATAAAAGCAACTAAAATTATATAAGATCGAGAAAATCTGGCCGATGAGGAAAAGTTAAAAAAAACCTGGGCATGTTTAGTTTTGAGAAAAGACTGAGCGGGGACCTGATAACAGTCTTGTGATCTGTTAAGGGCTATTATAAGATAGTGATTACTTGTTCTTCATATCCATTGAAGGTCGGACAAGAAGTAATGGGCTTAATTTACAGCAAGAGAGATTTAGGTTAGATATTAGGAAAAACTTTAAGGCTATTTCTGGAATAGGCTTCCAATGTAGGTTGTAGAATCCCAATCATTGAAAGGTTAAAAACAAACAGGGACAATCTAAGTTTGCTTGGTCCTGTCTTGTCCATTCAGGGGGCTGGATGTGATGATCTCTTGAGATTCCTTCCAGGCTTACATTTCTATGATTCTGTTGTACTTCTCTGTTCTTTTCACCTCACGGCATGAAAGCACTGAATTATTTAAGTAGAGCTGGCTGGAAATTTTCAAACAGAATGTTTTTCTGTTGACAAATATTAAATCGCCAAAATCTAAACATTTAACATGAAAGTGTTGACTAAATTTTTGTGGAAACGCAGCTGGTTTCCAATAAGGTGGACTAACCGAGTTTGGGAACTGGAAGCCCTTGGATCCTCAGCTTAATGATGGGTGGGAACTTGTTTTCCCATCTTGCAAATATTTCCAAAAAATGTTCCTGTCCCAAATCAGTATGAAAATTCAAAACCTCAAAAAATTCACAATCCCAAAAATTTGGTTTGTGTCAGTTGAAAAGCTTCTTTTTGGTAATTTTAAACATTTTATCTAGATTTCAACCTTTATTCCTTTTGCAATACATTAATTTAAAATTCTGAACAAAAAGTTGTGTTAAATTGAAAAACTGAATTTTTTGTTTGGTAAATGTAAAAATGGGACATTTGGACAATTTTGAAACTTTTTTCCCAAGATCGTTGAAATGAGAAATTAACTGAAACAAACTCTTCCTCACAGGAAGTTTTGGTTTTATCAATCTGGCATATTCTGACAAAAAATGTAATAAAAAATTCGCAGCCAGCTCTTCCCCTGTTCCAAGCTCCACAGTTCCCCGTTAGCGAACCTGGGGGAGGCAGGAGGGTGCTATCACTAGGGTCATGTCTATACTTAAAACTCTGCATCTATCCTCCACAGATTGACACAGCGGGATCAGTTAAGTGGCCAGTATAGACCTGCTCAATTGATCCTGGAATTGCACTCTCTTTGATGAAGTAAGTTCACTCTTCCAACTAGAGTAATGCTTCATCAACTGTAATTGCTCTCCTTTCAACACAGCCAAGTGAAGACAGTATGGTATACCAAAGTAACTAAGCTGACAGGTGATATGCATTCTCCAACACTTGGATTGCATATCTCCCGTTAACTTAGCCCTGCAGTGTAGACGAGAGCCAGGTTTGGTAACCAAGGCATCATGTTTCATTTTGGTTACTCCCACTGAAATAAAATAGACTCCTAGTTCCTCCAAAAATGTTGAGGTTTTAATTTTTGTCTCAGTTCAGGATGAATTTTTTCCCCACAACTTCTATTTGTTTTATGGAACTGGAAGTCCCTGTTCAGGCTGGCTCTTGAGTTAAACCTCACAACCCCTTTGTGGTGCATTCATTATCCCCATTTTATGGATGTGGAAACTGAGGCACAGAGTGCTGCAGTGACTTGGCCAGAATCATGTGGTGAGGCAATTGCAAATGCAGGAATAAATGCCCAGACTCCCAGGCCCTTCCTACTAGCCACACTGTTTCCCTGTGTTGTGCTGTTTTAAATGAGCTCTGTGGGGAAAGCAGATCAATTTTAGATTCAACAAGAACACAAAAGCATACGCCAAATGGATCACAGACCAGAGAGCACAGTAATGTGGGTGGGAGTGGATGTCTAGCTTCTTAGTCAGTGTCATATAACACCGTCACACCAGGGGCTCACTCAGTTCTTCCCACCATACATAAGGATAAAGAATAACACACCAAAGTGAGGTATTGTGTCACTTGGTCTTTTTAAAGTTTTAAGCTGGCCAAGTTTTTTTCTAGGTCTGAATCCATTTCAGGCATGTGCTTGAAACATATGCGCAGCACATTGCCTGCCAACCTCCTGCAAGAGTCACGTATGCTCCCCATATGGCCAGGTCTACCACTCCTTCAGAAGAAAGCGGGCAGCATGGAATTCCCTTTTAGACAGATGCCAGCACCACTTGCTGTACGTCTGGGAAACACCAGGACTGCACAGCACCTGAAGCTTCAATTCTCCCTCACCCTTAAGATCCATCTCCTTGGGACATTCTAAATCCAGTTTTGTATCTTGAAGGAACTACTTGTTATTTTCCCCTCACGCTTTCACCTTTCTCTACCATTTGACCTTTGGGCTGCCAAGGTCACTCCAGATCTGTGTTTCAGAGAAGGCTGAGCCTTTCCTTCTGCAGGGCTTGTATGGGCGGACTAGCTGTGCAAACAGGCTGAGAGGGGAACTGTGGGCAACAGGTCAAAGGTTCACATGAAGCATCTAAGATAAATAAGAAACTGGGAAGGCTGGAGATGGGGGCTGGGAGAAATGTTCACAATTGAACTTCCAGGCACAGTAACGCCATCCACTATCTCATGGACACAACCCTTGGCCAAACTCCCACACATAAAAATCTCCCTCATCACTTTGTCTTCTGTTGCTGGATTGGGTGTAACAAAAACCCTTGGATTCCGATCTAAGCCAGTGCCAAAACCAAGTGCCATAATGACAGCACACTGCACGCACATACTGGAAATACTGCAACACAACACAAAGTGCCAGAACAGTATTTTGGGGCATTGAGGCACTATTCAAATATCAACCCAAGTACCCAGAACTTGGGGAAAGTTTGCATCTGAATTCAGACTTTGCATCTGGCCCTTGTTTTGAGTGGAAAGGATCTAAAATTTTCCCAAAAGCTTTGATTGAACCCAAGGTCAATTCTGAGTCATGCTGGCTATTTCTTGAGCCCCAGCACCAGTTTATGGTTTTGCCTTCAAGCCCCATGACATTCAGTGTTGCCACCAATTTGAACACAAAGCCAGGCTGACCTCCATGGTTTCAAGTCACTTTCACATCTGTTGATCTCAGCTCTCAAAGTGAACCCCAAAGGACGGAGATGAGAGAGCCCCACACAACCCTAGCCTGAGGGCCAAGTGTGCACCCTCCTTGAGAAGCTGCCATGTTTCTTGCAAGTCGTCTACCTCAGAAACTTTCTTCTGGACGTTTGAAAGCACCATCCCAGGGAGACCAGTTTGCCGGAGCTAGGCTCACAGAGTTTTGGAGCAAAGAGATGAAAATGCATTGGTGGGACATAATGAGAGAACAGCAAGGACCAGATCTGGGTCCTGTAATATTTTTATGGCAAAGGAGAAACACGACTTGGAGAGAGCCTGTGGTTCTCTCTGGTTCTCAGATCCCAGACTGCTTAGCACGATTTGTGCTAGCTTTCTAGGTCCCAGAATGTCTAGCACAGCTTGTCTCTCCCTTGATGCTGGGCTGGAAAGCTGACCTTGCACATGCAGTGGCTGGAGATATTTCTCTGGTCTCATCTCAAAGCATACTTTGTTTTCCTTCGTTTTTTTAATCAACTGCAGAACCAGAGGGGCTGGCTACATCAGCCCTATGCCAGCTGAGGAGACCCCTGTGTTAGAGAACTCAGTGGATGCTTTCTTATGGAAACATTCAGTCTCATTTGTACCTCTGAAGTGGTGCAAAGCAGTCGTAGGAGGAGCTGAGGATCTGTCCCTGCCATTCTCTGCAGTGTTGGCCCAGCAGTCCCTGCACCCCAAGCTGCCTTGTTTGACTGAACCCACCTGACAACTGAATCAGAAAACGCAATGGTGCTTCTCGCCCTTCAGACAATGCCAGCCCCAGGTTAACTAGTCTTTTAGTGTGTGTGGCACAAACATTGCCAAAAAGGCTAGTGAAGCGGTGTAAGCCCCTCCCCTTCAAGTGGGATTAGGGGAGTGGAACAGGTGGCTAATTGCTGGTCAGACAATGCTGTGTGACCATCCAGCCAATGGCACTTGTGACCTAGGAGCCAGAGGAACATGGTAACAATTTCCAGGTCAGTGGAGAGGAGGAATGGAAATTTTTCTGCTCCAGGGGATATCAGGATGTGGGCTTCACAGCCCCAGTGTGACTCAGAGGCCACATTCAGCATTCTTACTCTTCGCCCTCAGTTTTACTGAGCATGGCTACCAATGTCCCCCCACACACAGGAAATACCTGCCTCTGCTGAGTAGGTGAGCCTTGTGACTAGCACACCCCAGCCAACTTTCTGGGTTTACATAGGGTTACCAGATACCAAAGCATGGAAAGGAGGACAAGGTACCACAAAAAGGAGGGCATTGGAGGACACATGGAGAAAATGGAGTATTAATGTAATATTCTTGTGTTTTTAGGGGGCCCTGGAATGCTTCACCCTAAAAACAGGGTGATCTGGGCGTTCCAGCATGCTTTGAACCCTGTAAGAAAAAGCCAGACAAAATCATATATTTTAAAAATGCTTGCCAGATGGAGGACGAGAAGGTAAAAAGGGCATGTCCTCCTTTTGCCTGACATATGGTAACCCTAGGTTTATATCTTAGCCCTTTTCCAGCACCCTTCCCCTCAAGAGTGCTTGAAGAGCTTCCTTCTTGCTGAAGCCAGTGAATATGATTCTCCCTGTTTTACAAATAGGGAAACTGAGGCACAGAAAGAGGAACGGGGCTTGCCCCACATCACATAGCAAATAAGTGGCAAAGCTAGGAACAGAACCAAAGAGGCCAGAATCTCAGACCACTGCTCTGACCCACAGTCCCTGCTCCCTCCCTACAATATGTTCCTTCCTGAATTCAGTTGTGGGTAGGGTTACCAGATACCAAAGCATGGAAAGGAGGACAGAGAAGTATGAAAAGGAGGACATTGGCGGACACATGGAGAAAATGTAGTATTAATGTAACATTCTTCTGTTTTTAGGGGGCCCTGGAATGCTTCCACCTAAAAATAGGGTGTTCCAGGGTATTCTAGAATACTTTAACCCCTGTAAGTAAAAAGCCAGACAAAATCATGTATTTTTAAAATGCCTGCCAGACAAAGGACATGAAGGTAAAGAGGAGGACATGTCCTCCTTTTGTCTGACATTTGGTAACCCTAGTTGTAGAAAAATGTAAGGAGCCTGCCATTTGTTGTGGGACCAGATCCTGTAGCCGGATCACTCACAGGTGTTTTTAACCCTGTCTGGTGCATGTCTGGTTCCACTGTGACCAGCTGGCACCCAGCGTCTCTTCAGAAAGGAACAGCAGATTCCTGTAGATCAGTGTTTCCCAACCAGTGTGCCGTGTCACACAGGTGTGCCACCAGCTCTGAGCAAGCGTGCCACAAAAGTTTTTGGAAAACTACTCTAAGGGCTCTGGATTGGCTTATTGGCTCATGAATATTCATGAGTTCATTTAGAAACTGTCTGCTGGTGTGCATCAACTTAATTAAAGGTAGCAAGGTGTGCCACAGCAGAGAAAATGTTGGGAACCACTGCTGTAGATCACTGCTAAGCCAAGCACTTTCTAAAGAGCCTCTCTAACATCTTCAGGCATCAGTTGACAAGCAGCACTCAGTGCCCTTGACACTAAACCACTTGCTATCCTCCTCTCTCCTTTTTCTCTTTGAAAGGATATCTCTCTAAGCTGAGTGTCAATGAAAGCTCCTGGGGTAAGGTGTACCCAAAGAGGAGAACAAACAAGGAGTCCTGTGGCACTTAAAGACTAACAAACATGACTCCTTGTTTGTTTTACTGAACTAGACTAACACGGCTGCCACTTGGAACCAGAGAGGAGACATGGAGATGCACCACCCCAGTTCCTGTTTCTTGGATCATGAATTGTTCCGGGCAATATGTGTGTGCATCAAGGGCTGCTCCACCTGTGAGGCTACCATAGCCTTTGTGATCCAGTTGGCTTGGAAACAGCTTAATGTGTTGAGGAAAATACTGTCCAGAGATGTGCAAATAAAGCTCAGGGAGGGTCTGCTAGCTGGGTCCAGGGATGGCAGCCCTGACTCCACTACTGTGTAACCCTGGGCACGTCCCTTTCACCTCTCTTTTTCCACTTCCACCCTTTTCCCTGTCATCAGACTGACAACTCTTCAGAGCAGTGGCTCGCTCTCACTGCAAGTACATCTACCCTGCAAAAACAAAACCAACAACCACAAGGCTCAGAGCCTGGCTCAAGTGATTCAGGCTTGCATGACAAGGCTAAGAAAGCAGTACAGAAATTCCCAGTTGGGCTAGAACTCAGGCTCTGAGGCCCACTTCCTTTACCAGGTTTTAGAACCCAATCTCCAGCTTGGAGGGGAACATAAGCTGTATTCTTATTAGCCCCACAGCGTGAGCCCCGTGAACCTGGATTAGCTGACAGAGATTCTGAGGACTCAGGGCCACAGGTCATTTTTTGCAGTGTCGATGTACCCCGTGATTCTACAGCACCTTGTATGCTGGGTCCATGGATTGAAAAAGGCCAGTTACAATAATAGCAAATGAAGTGTTCAGTCACATGATATGGGGCGTAAGTGTGATTTGTAGCCACTTTGTGTAAACTAAGGGTTCAGTTTCAGTCCAATGAGACCTGAAGTACCTTATCTTGGTCTCTATGCAAACACTTTTCTCCAGGGTAGGATGACAGGATCAGCTGTCTTGTCTGCACCCCCAGCTAGTTGGCAGCAGGGGCATCGCTGGCACATGGGGCATGTGCCCCGAGGCCCAGCACCAGTGCCCCGAATGCCCGGGGCACCCCCTGCCTCTCCCGGCCCTGACCCTGGGCAGGAATCCAGAGCTGGGCTGGTTGCAGTGGTGTCTGCCTCTCCTGGGCCAGGCTGCCTGCAGCAGCCACTGTCTTGCCCAGCCTCAGCCCTGGCTGGGGATCTGGGGCCAGGCTGGCAGTGACAGGAGCCCAGTGCCCTGACTCTGGATTGGGGTCAGGGTGTGGGACCGGGACCCAGGAGGCAGAGCCCAGGCCCAGGCCCTGGGTCTTTACTCTGGGCAACAACACTCCAGGTTGGCAGGCATTCAGGAGGGACTGAATTAACAGTCTCTTCCCGTCTCATGCCCAGCCTTCATGCATGCATGGGCCAGTGACACCATCTTGGGGTAGCGACCCTATTGGCTGAGCTGATGGGAGTTCTGCCTGTGACAGGCCGCTCCCCAAATCCTGTCCAATGTGCCACTGTGACCTTCCAATTCCCATGCTTGAATCTCGATTTGCCTCACTTTGCCAAATGACCACTCGCTCCTGAGTCTGTCCACTCTGGCCTCTGGCGTGCAACCGGTCCCCAGCAGTGGGTGTATGCCCTCTGGCTACTCGAGGGACGGTTCCCCAGCAAGCACTCCTAGCCCCAGTTACCACACTAAGAATCACTGTCTACAAAGACTGGGACCCACTCCCAACCACCATACACTCAGGTCTGTCCATTTGACAAAGAAATGGATTGTACCCAGCCCTCGTTACTCACACCCTCTAAAGATCACACAGCTTTAGACAAAACAAGTACCAGTTTATTGATCAGACCAATGGTTCCCAACCTTTTTTCAGGCTGGGGACCCCTTTTTAACAACAAAAATCTTTGCAGCCCCCCCCCCCCCCAGCTGATTTTGTAGTCTGGCCCATGCAGGCAGACTCTGGCCTGCGCCATTCTGATGGTGCCACTGGGACAGCCTGCGAGCAGCACTACCATGGCCTACAGCGCTGGGGAGCTGAGCTGCAGCAGCAATGGCCCTCTGCCCTTGCCCCTGCCGGGGAAGCACTGTGGCCCCATCCCTCTGCTGGGATCCAGCCATGGGCAGGGAGAGGCAGCCCTGGCAAGGAGCACTGGGGCCACAGCTGGCTTCTGGACCGGTAGGGAGAGGCTCCGTGGACCCCCTGCAACATGGCCCCGGACCTCTGGTTGGGAACCACTTGATCAGACTATAATTCTAAGTGAGAATATGGCCAATCATGGCAGAATCACAATATAAATGGGACAGGAGTGACCACAAGGATATAAACGGTCAAATATGCATGCTAACCTAATATTTCTACTTAAACTAACCTCATAGTCCAAACAAGTTTTGGCTCAAGGTGTTTGGCTGCTAGATGTCTGCACAGACAGTCTCTGTCTGAGGCCAAGCAGGGCCCAGATCTTGCTTGAGGTCAGTGGTGTCGCTGGGGGGGGAGGGCTCCATTGGCCTTAGCCCCCCTGAAACTCAGGGCCAGCCCGAGTTGCATGCCTCTTTACTGCATGGCAGTGTACTGTCGCGCCCCCACACAGGGAACACTGCCCAGGCAGCGGGCAGCCAGCAGTTGCAGCCTCTACCTGGCTGGAAGACAGTCTTCCAGCCAGTAAGGAACTGACCCAGGCTAGGCCTGGGAGTTTTTAAAACTCCTGCCCTGGCATGACCCTGCGCTGAGCATGTCGAGGTACAGTCCCCCAGGAAGCACTCCCCACCCCAGTTACCACACTAGGAACTACTGTGGGGGTAGTCTGGGGGCAGGAATGCTGGCCCTGGGGGCAAGGGCATGGGGGAGGGGGTCGGCCTGGGGCAGCAGGAGCCAGCAGCGGGACTGGGGGGTTGGGAAGAGCTCAGAGAACCAGTGGAGGGGGGAGGAAGGGAATGGATCAGGGCCCTAGCAGCTCCCCCAATATTTATGATCTTTCTAGGTCTCTGTCTTTGTTTCCAAAACTCCTCCTCCTTCCCGCTTCTGGGCAGAGGGGATCCTTTTGTCTCTTCTGAGCTACTTCCGTTAGCATTTTCAAAGGGATAGCCATGTTAGTGTAGTCCAGCAAAAAAGAAAAACAAACCAAGGAGTGATTTTCTCCCACGAAAGCTCATGCGAAAAATAAATCCGTTAAAGTGCCACACGACTCCTTGGGGTTTTTTTGTTTTTTTGGTTTTTTTTCCTATTAGCATATCTTTGTCTCCTTCAGGTGCTTGCCTGCTTGCTGTCAGAAGAGAGCTGTCTGTCCCTAGCCCCCAGAGCTATGCTAAACATGCTAGAGTCTGTGCACTTGCATGATGCTGCAGGAAACGTATCATCCCAAAAATTATGTGGAATAGGTTATGAGCATCCATAAAGAAACACTGCATGGTGAAATTGGCAAGAAATCATACAATCGCAGTGTACAAGTGAATAGGAAGATCATAACCCAGGGTGCATGGGTGTGCAACCCATGACACTGCCCCACTTGCACCACTTGCTACCCTGCCCTGTGAAACAAAACATCACTGCCTGACTCTGTCATGCTGCCTGATGACATTTGTGCCCACTGCCCTGGTCTTAGGCAGGCACACTCTTGTTCTGGTCCACAGTAAGCATGTTCTCCCACAAAAGCTCATGTGATAAATAAATAAGTGCCACACGACTCCTTGTTTTTATTTTTTGCTGGACTAGATTAACACGGCCATCCCTCTGGAAATAAATAAATCTGTTAGTCTTTAAGTGCCACAAGACCCCTTGCTTTTTATGTTCCTCAGAGATGCTGCACACATGGTCTCCCTTTTCCTGTGTGATTCTGAATGACTCAAGGGACTGATAATGCTGTGATGAGGCAGGTGCTGTGCTAACTTTCCCCCCAATTGCCATTGCATCCTGGGACTGCATCCCTCTCTGCTGCTGGACATGTGAGCCCAGTTCTGGGCCTTTTCCAAGCAGGCGCCAGATTGGACCAATGTTTGGTTTTGTGTTAAGGGCTAATGTTCTCTGGGCCAACTAAGGTGGGACCAATTAATTTAAAACATTCATGATCAGCACCATTCATCAGTGGTAAACTGTCAGGTCACAAGAGACCATTGCAACACTAGTCTCAGAGGGCAGAAAGGGAGAGACATGACCTTAGAAATTGGCCCAAACATAAATTCTGGACCTGGATTCTGGTGAAATAAAGATCTAGATCAGGGATGGCCAAACTTACAGAATTTAAGAGCCACACAAGTTGATCATTAAACTTTCAAGAGCCGCACTGAGGCATATAGCCTTATACTTTTACCTACTAAACTGATTTGCTGACCTTCTTCTGCGAGCCACACTTTTTCATTAAAGAGCCACACATGGCTCCTGAGCCACAGTCTGGCCACACCTGATCTAGATGGTTGGTCCACAGCCTTCTCACTTGCTGAGTCGAGTGGCAGTCCCAGGGTCTTAAAGACTTTCTCTTTGTTTGATGTGTGAAGAGCAAGGCAGTGTGGCCTAATAGACTGTGAATTGTTCAGGCTTTAACAGATATGTGTTCTAGGCCTGCCTCTATCATTAGCCTGCTGGAGGACCTTGCATAAATGACTTTTCTGCTCTGTGCCTCAGTTTCCCTGCCTGTAAAATAGGGACAATAAAACTGAGATATATGGATGCAAAGTGCTATGTAAAAAAGGAGGCATTTTTATTAGAGATCTCCTAGAATCCATTCCCACACACAGCTTGCTTTCCTCCCTGGGGCAACCCCTTTTTTCCCTTTAATGAGATTAAATGAGAGTGAATTATTCAAGAAAAGAGCCACTCCCCCCTCCCACTGCCTCACATCCCCACCCCCAGTTCACACGGAGCCCCCCGATAGGCTGCACTGCAGGATTCTAATTAACATCATTAATGGGAGGCGGAGGCAATCTTGCCACTGCAGCCCAGTTAACAATTGAAGCTGTCAACTGGGCCATGGATGCTGTTAAGATGCCCAAGGCGCTTTGTCAAGGAGAAGGGAGCCCCAGCCTTACAAATGCTTCCCTGTTGCGTTGGAAGGCAGGACAAGGGCAGGGTGGGGTGTGTGAGGTGGGATTCTCTCTCCCCCTACCTTTCCTTGGCTTCTTCCTGGGACCACCAAGAAAGATCATGAGGTGATGCCACTAAAATGTCTGCTTTGGGTAGGGGAGATAAAAACCCAGTGCAGGGGGTGGGAAGGTCAAAACCCAGCTCAGTGTCTGCAAAGGCACCCCATCTGCCCTGGGAACAGGCACCCGGAGAATTCCTTGGTGGACTGTTCTGGGCCGAGGCAAGAGTTGGCATTGCCTTTGGGACCTGCACTCTTGCTCTTCTCCTATCGGTTTCTCTGTCTCTCTCCAGCTTGCCCTTTATTCTTAGGATCTATCCTCAAGCTTGGCCTCTCCAGAGAATGAATGTAAGCAGGTGGCCATTGTCACTCATGTAATCCCCTTTCCACCCCCACAACCCCCCCAGCATCACCATCCTTGCCATGAATGGCAGAGAATCCATCTACACAGGCTGGCGGGGGGTGGCACTGGCAGGCCAACCTACCCCGCCAAGTCCTCTAATGAGCAGCAGAATGAGGCACGTCGGGAGCGGATGTGTTAACGGTTTCTGGTTCAATGGAGGGAAAAATCCGCACAAAGGAAGGTGTACAAATATTGTGGGAAATCTATTGGCTCCTTAATATTTCATGAAGTCCTGTGCCATTCAGCTGGGGTGAATTCCACAGCAAGGTCTCATTCAGCCAGTATCAATGGGAAACTTTTAATTGAGGCACTTCATTCAGGGCCCGTGGGTCATTCAGTGCGAGGGCCTTTCAAGGAGAACAGAGACCCATGTCTTTCCAAGCTGCACCAGAAGAAAAGCCACTGTTTACAGCGCTTGATGCTTGAATGCTAAGGGCCTTAATCCCCTAAAGAGAAAACTGATTCCTTTTTTTCCCTTCCCCCCAAAATTATTTCTCAAATAACAGAAAAAGAAAAGAAAAGAAAAAAGATAAAGTAAGGAGGTGAGGGGTGGGGGAGCAGGGCTGGATATTGTATCTAAGAGAGGAAAGGAACAAGCCTATGGGGTTGTTCGTATTGGGACAAGGAGCGGGAAGAGCACATTAAAACTGTCCTCCATAGAGTGACAACCACTGGTTCCCTAGGACTGTCTGCGTTTTCCCCACCCCACCCTGGTTCTATGAGCTGTTTGGTCTGGTACTCTTTAATATGCAGCTACGATTTGTAAAATGACTCCATATAAATGATATTGTGGGGTTCCCACTCTGCAAGCTTTCACTTACATATACTCAGTTCCAAGACAACGAGTGATTTTGATTTGAACAGTCAGAGCTGCAAGTAGAACCCCAAGATGCAAGAATTCAGCTCTCCTCTTTCTGCTTCCTACCTGGTCTCTGAGAATAAAGATCACGCTTTTGAAGCCTGGCTGACATTTATTCTGATGATACCTGTGTCAGGAGGGAAGCCAGCTGTATCTCCCACATCTGTAACTGCCTCATTGGGGCAATGTCTACACTTAGAGTGGCAATTCGAATCCACTGAATTTGAACTAATCAATAATTATTAGCACGAATTCAGTCAATTTGAATTAACATGGCCACACGAGAAACTTATTTTGAACTAGCATGTCCATGGACTGGACTTGCTAATTCAAACTGGAGGAGGGGCACCATGAGAGGTGTGGCAACATGGCCCCCTAGACGGGCCATGCTACCACCCAATCCCCTGCCAGGCTCCAGCCCTCTGAGCCCAGCACAGGAAAAAGCATCCCTTGCCCAGCTCTAGCTGTGGTGTGGCTAGTGCTGGGCAGGGGATGATTTTCCCCATGCCAGGCTCAGAAGGCTAGAGCCTGGCAGGGGATGTTTTTCCCTGGTGGGGCAGGGGGGCAGTAGAAGTGACTTCCCCTACCCAGCTCCAGGAGCACTTCCCCACATGGGGAAGGACCCCCACGTTCTTTGCAGCCGCACTAGCCGCACGCAGGGGTCCCTGTCCTGCACGCAGCTAGTGGGGCTGCAGCACACGGGGGCCCCTTCTCCTCACTGGAGGAGCAGGTCTGC
Source organism: Podocnemis expansa (assembly GCA_007922195.1). Classification (NCBI taxonomy): domain Eukaryota; kingdom Metazoa; phylum Chordata; order Testudines; family Podocnemididae; genus Podocnemis; species Podocnemis expansa. The sequence continues at coordinate 10,093,387 of ML681963.1, read as the reverse complement.
AGCCCCCCGCAGGAATCTCCTCTCCCCATACCTGAAGATCCCATCCTCACGCCTGGGGATCCCGTTCCCAAGCGCAGGGAGCGTATCTCCAGCCCCGCACTGGATCCCTGTCCCCAGCTGGGGGACAGGAATCCCAACGCCCCCCAGCCTGATCAGGCTGGGGGGTGGTGCAGGCACCTTTGGGGCTGCTGGCCCCAGTTGCTGAAGGGCTGGTCTTCCTTCCAGGGTGCCATGCACCCAGGGAGGAAGGTCAACCCATGTCATCAATTTGAATTCAATTCTAAGTGTAGACATACCCAGGGAGACCAAGAGAAAAAACTGGCTTTTCTTAGTAAAGTGAGGAGGTGTGACTTATAGACACACAGAGAACAGAAAGAGAGAAACGACAAAATGGTGTGGGATTGGTCATAGGGTTTTTTACTCACACTCCCACACATCAAAGAAAATACTACTTCATTTGCTCAGCCTTGATGTTTGCATTGCAGGAAGTTTTTTGATGCCTGCGAATAAGCTTGGCCTGGCATTGAAACATTAAGGGAGGGATCTGCCTGTGTCACATACCAGTGTGCCGCCTATAAGCACTATTTCACCATTTGGATAAAAATTCCCCCAGCACAGGCACTCCGTAGGACCACCATACCTCTCATAAGCCCTAGCATAGGAGTAATGTGGCTCAGAGGGCCAGGATCAGGGCAGGGTGTCCCCATAGCCTACTATACTCTTACAGGGATTCTCTGTTACTGCATGCTTGGATTTGTTTGCAGACTAAAACTGCCTAAATTATTTCCAGTCAACTCCTGTGGACCAGATCAACAAGTTCTCCCACAATCCACTATGAACCAAGCACAGAGCAGTTCAGCTGGCAAGGACGCTAGGAGCCCTGGAATACAGGAAGATATGCCAGGAGCAGCTGAAGTCGTGACACAGGGCTGCGTAGAGTGGACATGTCAGCATCAGGGGCGTCACTGCCCCGGGGAGGGACCCAGGGCACTGGCCCAGGCCCCGCCCGCAGGCCACACCCCCTAGCCAGAGACAGGGCCGGAAGGCACCGCATGCAGCCGCGGACGGCTGGGCCCCGCATCCCCAGTCGGGGACGGAGACGGAAGTGGCCGCAGGTGGCTGGGCCCCACATCCCCAGCTGGGGACGGGGCCAGGAGCGGCCGCAGCTGGCTGGGCCCCACATCCCTGGCTGGGGACGAGGCTGGAGCAGCCACTGCTGCTGCGGGTGGCTGAGCCCTGGATCCCTGGCTGGGGATGGGGCTGGGGCGGCCGCGGGCAGCTGGGCCCTGGATCTCCGGCCCAATTGGGCCAGAGACCAGAAGAGGGGGGGCCCCGCTAGACCCGGGGCACTGGCGCCAGGATTCGGGGCACATGCCCCCTGTGCCCAGCACCAGCGACGCCCCTGGGACATGTACAGATTTTTTAAAATCTACATTCATAAAAATGTGTGCTTTCTAGATTCTAAGAAATCAAAATGTTTTAAGGCAAATCCTTTCCTGGGGCCAGGGGTGCTTATCATGGCTCCTCCCAGCTGTGCTCTGATAGAAAATGTTTGTTTAACACAGACCTTTTCAGGAAGCATTTCATCGCTGCAAACATTTGTAATGCCTTAACAATAAAGTATTTCTTCTTCTCTTAGATTTTGGCTGTGATATTAGTGGAGGGGCTGCAGATTAGCACCAAACTACTGGGGTGGGGGCATAGCTGTGAGGCCCAGGTTTCCGATGCAGCATGGATGCTCAAGTACAGACTTGGAAACACAAATCTATTGGAACAGGACAGGTAGACCCAGGGTCAGCAGACAGGGGTAGCCATATTATAGGCAGTCCTTGTAGGGAGGTGGCTGCCATAAAGTAGAGCAGCTCCTGGTTACTTCATGCTCAATCTTGTGCCAGTTCCTGAAGCAGCCTGCATTAAAGAAGGTCATTTAAACTGTGTCCCTTGCCAACCCAGGTTGTCTCTCTATACCAAGGGTGGCCAAACTTATGGAACTCAAGAGCCACACAAATTGATTATTAAACCTTTAAGAGCCGCACTGAGGCATATAGCCATATACTTTTAACTATTAAATTGATTTGCTGACATTATTCCGCAAGCCACATTTTTTCATTCAAGAGCCACATGTGGCTCCTGAGCCATAGTGTGGCCACGCCTGCTCTATACTGTGACTTTGTAGCTCCACCACTGAACCTCAGCCAAAGTTTTTCTGCAAGGGCTGTTTCTTATTATTTATATCAGTGTTTCCTGAACTACTTTGGCCATGGAACACTTTCGGGCTTGGACTATACTGATAGAACACATACGTGCTGGTCCCAGGGATGGGGGAAGGGTTCATACTGAAAAATTGCCACACATTTTGCTCAAAACTTGATTTGAAAGAGTTAGAAGGAAACACACTGCTAGCATGAATTTTTTTTTCATAGAACACCTATGCAGACCAGTGTTCTGCAAAACCGTTTGGGAAAAGCTATTTTATATCATTGCAGCACATGGGACACCAGATGGCCTAGAACCTCACTGTGCTAAGTGCTGTAGAGAGGCCAAACCAAAACAGAGTCCATCCCTGTCCCAAAATGCGTTTTAGCTGACAGGTGGCAGCAGCCATCTCAGTTTCAATCAAGCAGCCCCCCCCCCCCGATCCAATACCACCATTTCAGCAGCAGCCAAAAGCCAGGCCCTGTCAAAGATACCTCCTCATCCACTCACCCCTTAAAGTACTGGCTGAGTTGATTGGAGAAAATTTAAAAATGAAACCTTTTCCACAAATAATTAGGATCTGGTTTTCAATGGCACCTCCAATTATGGCCAGTTAAATTTATCTCCTGCATTTAATTGTGTCTACTGTCATATGCATGTGTTAAATGTCCAACACATTCAGCTAGCGGAAGGAGCTAGGTGGCTAAATGGTAGCTATGTGTCACAGCAGGTGTAATTATTTGAGTGCATGAAATTGAGCCTGCAGAAGTGGAGGCTCAGGCAGAAAATCAAGGCCTTTTGGCTGAACTTTTTCTTCTGATTAGAATTAGCGTAACCTGCTAGGGTGGGCTCAAATGCATTCATCTGCCCCCCTCCACTGCCTAACAGAGAAACCTCTGCAGAAAGCTGCTGGAGAGCCAGGATCCAGTCTGTTCAGGACTCAGCGAAGACTGCTCAGAGTTCCCATCCCACATTAAACTACTACTCAGCATAAACATAACAATGAACTTTATTAACTAACTAAACACACCTTATCCGAAGGAACCATAATACATTTAAACAAAACAGTAAGAAACCTAGGAGTCCCAAAGTTCAGGTGGGCCACCCTTATCTCAATTGCAGTCTTTTAAGTCCTTGAGGCTTGAATGCAGAACGTAAGCAATCCTCATCCTCTCTAGCTTCAGGAATCCTCAGGCAGATGCCATGCAGTCCTTTCTTCCTCCTGTGTAGCCAGCACCATGCAGTCAGGTCACTGGCCATCCAGCTCTCAGTTCCACTGCAGACAACTCCCCTGCAAAGCAGTCCAAAGGAGGGAGAAAACATCTTGCAGTCCTCTCCAGCTCAGCTCCTTTCACTGAGTCCCTTAGCGGATATACTCTGCAGTTCTCTGTTTGCTCCTCTCCACACTGCTCTTCTCAGGCTTCTTCCTGGGCATGTAACTCCAGCATAACAATGAAACCTGTGGAGCATGCTCAATGTGCTCCCACACCCTCTTACCAGAAGGTTCTGGTTTCTGGGCTGCAAAATCTGCCCAGCAACATAACCCAGCCATAAAGGATCACTGAAAGAGATTGCATCTCTTTATGCACATGGATTATATTAGCAGTCGAGAAGAATGTTCCTGTGGTGCAAGCACCAGACAGGGAGTCAGGAATGATGGGTTCAATTTCTCCTTCAGTTATGGGCTTCCTGTTAGACTCATCACTTAATGGGTCTGTGCCACAATTCTTCAACAGCGAAATGAAGGGTGTGTTCACACAGCAGTCTTATTTCGAAACAACAGAGGTTGTTTCAAAATAAGAAAGGCCATGTTCATGCGACGCACCATTGTTTTGAAACAACTTAAACCCCATGTGGGGACGAAACAACGTTGTTTCGAAACGATTGTTTCGAAATAATGCCATCTGAACATGTTGTTTTGAAACAGCAGTGACTCGTTTCAAAATAACTGTTGTCTGAACCTGCTATTTCACTTTGAGCTTTCTTCCTTAATTCGAATTAACAAACTGTTAATTCGAATTAACTTATTTCGAAATAAGATGTTATTTCAATACAACTTGTATCAAAACAACTTGTATCGAAATAACCCCCTGTGTGTGAACATAGCCGAAGATACTTCCTTTCTCCCACTGTTGGTTTGTCTTATGTATTTCCAGTGTAAGTTCTCTGGGACAGGAACTATCTCTCACTGAGTGTTTGTACAGGACCAGCACAATGGGTGCAACGATAATACAGATAACAAAATCGAGTAATCAGGACAGGACATTATCTATCTGTCCATCCATTCTATCTCTCTCTGTGTATCTAGGTGTTTCTAAAGCTACCCATCACCACAGCATCTCATCTTCAGCACATCCTTCCCTCAGTGGCGCTGCTCAGCTTCTATCTTATTTATGCTGCTAACATTTGACTGGTTGAGGATTCCATAAACACCTCAAAGGTTCATCTTTCTGGTGGTACAAAGGAGAGGAGCATGTCCTGGCTAGAGGGAGGTTGTTTCTCCAACCCTTGGGGTCACAACTGACATTTGTCCATTCATAATTGGACAGAAGGAGTGGGTGAGGGAGATGGGGAGATGGTCCCAATTGCCCTGAGCCCTGAGTTTCAGTCGAGTGTCACCACCAGACATTGTATTGATGCCACAATAGTAGCAGCCCTGACTCTGTTGTCGAAGCTAACTCTCTCACTTTCTTTCATTTTAACACCAACAACAAGGAAATCTGTCAACCCCAGACAATAGAATGGGTCAATGACCTTGTCGTGCTGTATGCACTTGCTCTTTGTTCCCAGGGCAGACTGAGTCCACCATGGGTGTTGCTGGCTGAAGAAGGATGGAGGGACACTCATTTGGTAGGGAACATTTAGTTTCCCTTTAATCTTTTCTTTTGGGGGACTGTATAAAGAGAGGCCAGTTTTACAAGAGGCGTGGGTTTTATTGTCAGTGTGCAAGGTAGCAGGAGAATCATTGGTTTGTAAGACAGTGCAACATCTGGGAGTGACAGAATGGAAAGAGAGAGAGAGAGGAAGGGTGGGTGGATGGATGGACAGACAAGGGATAACCTAGTATTCAGCCCACAAGGAGGAGTGCTCCTGTAAATCCAGATGTCATTCTTTGCAAGGAAATGTTTTGGGACTCATTTCTGACTGTTCTGGGACCTGTGATAGGGACAATACAATATGCATTGCCTGGGATGGATAGTTACAGATTTTAAGGTCACAATGGGTCACTAGTAGGATCATAAATTCTCCAGCCCAGATCCTTGAATGTATTTAGACAGCTAACTCCGATCGATTTCACTGGCAATTAGCAGCCTGACTATCTTTAGGTTTAAGCCTGCCTGCCTTACACAGGCCATGGCACCTCATTCAGTGACACTTGCAGTAGATGGAATTAAATGGGCAAGTGAGCCTAATTCAGTACAGTATATAGCTACAGTGCCAGCCCCACTTCAGACTGACATAAGAAGTTAAGTTGATAGGATGTGCTCCTTGCTTTGTCCTTATATAATATTCTCTCCCATTTGAGCCATTGAGAACTGTCCCCCACTGTACAGCAAGGACAGTGGGGAGATTGAGGGGCTTACTTAGAAGATCTAGATGCATTCATCTTCTGTGGGTCACCAGATCAGAGCCACCAAAGCCTGCAGGTTTTTACGCTCTGATGGGTGTTGCAAAATGAATTGGGAGTTGTCTCAGTCCAGGGGCTAGACAGGCATCAGATGTCAAAATCCACCAACAGCCACAGGCCACAGAGACAAAACTACCTTGTCAATGCACCTCCTTACTCATTTAAATGCAGATTGGTAGTGATGCCTCTGTTCCTCTGGTAAACACACTTAGTAGCACCATCCTGGCACAGTAATCCATAGCTCGCACAGGAAATGGATACATGAATGTGCTTAGAAGAGAAGTTATAGGTTTTGAAGCACTATGGGAAGGGTAAGCATCTGTCTCCGGGAGTAGGAGTTCTCCATTCAGAGGCAAGTGGTTCCTATGCCCCCAGCAGCGAGATGCCAGCTGAGTGTGGTTGGGGATTTTCTGCAGTAATATTGCCAGTTAGGGTCACATTCTTTCCATAACTGATACACCATTTCTTATAGGACAGGGTCTAAGCTAGAGGGTCACCTTGTTGCATGTTAAGGGCCAAGCAGGCTAAGCATCATTCAATTGCCATGCCGTAATAACAGTCCACACTCGCAAGTCTCTTCATTTGCCCTGCCTAGAATAGTCACAACCTATAATTCCACAGTACCAAATCCTAAAGGGCACAGGGCCTTACTGCTTATCACTGAAGTCAATGGGACAGTCTCTGAGATCCTTATCAGTGTGGGAGAAAGAAAACTCGTGCAGACATCTGTTCATCCCTCCACTGGAGCTGTGTGTGATATATCCTCCTTTTCCATTACAGAATCCCTCATCACTTTTGGATCTCTGGAGACCCAGCAGGCAGTCTTCCTTGCATCCACTCTGTTTCCTCAGCACCCCCAGCTCCTGCTACTTCATGGCTCCAGCAAGGGAACTGTGACCATGAAATGCTCTGTAACAGTCCAGGGGATTACTTCACACTGTGCCAATTTGTGCTGGTTTCCTCCATGAGTTTTAGGGAAGAAGAGTCTAGGGCAGTGTTTCCCAACCAGTGTGTCATGGCACATGGGTGTGCCATCAGGCCTGAGCAGGTGTGCCACAGAATTTTTTTAAAAACTTCTCAAAGAGTTCTGGATTGACTCATGAATATTCCTGAGTTCATTTGGAGACTAAATGATGGTGTGCCTCACAATAATTAAAGGTGTGCCACAGCAGAGGAAAGTTTGGGAACCGCTGGTCTAGGGTGATTCAGACAGTCTGGCTGCCTGAGGCAGCTATTCTGCATCCTTCCCCAACACCCCTTACTGCTTTGCAGAGAGAAGTGCATAAAAAGCCTCCCCAAGTGTAAGGCCATTTAACTGGAAACATATATTAGAGTCCTTACAAGGGGAGGCCAGCCGAACATATGCCTTCTGTTCTCTTTGGTAGCCACTCCACGTGGTTCTCACGCCTTCAGGTCAATTTCTTCCTCACATCTCTGATCGCTCTTCAGAGTCTGCTCAAGAAGCAGGCAGAGACGTTCAGAAAAAAACAAGATAAAAGCAGGAAAGAGGGTGGGTGGGTCACGTCCTGCAGTTGCCGTGCAGGAAATCAGGAATGTGAAAAGCATTTTTTTAATTTGTTAATGGTCTGATGCAAAAGTTATTCATTTCAGAGGCTTTTGAAGGCGATTAGCCAACTGAGAGTGCAGGCCCCCCTGCCGCGGGTGATGACTGGAGGATAGAGTCTTTCTTGCAAATGTGCAACAGCTGACAGCTTGATTCCGATTCTCTTTTGATGCTAACGGAAGAATGTGAGCAGTGGTGTGGGCTAAAGGTGGGAGCACAGGACTGGGTGTCAGGACTCCTGATGGCTGCACCTTGCATTAAGTCCAGAGCATAGGGCGAGCCGAATGCAACTGCATGAGAACAAGGTTGTTTTAACCCACTTTACCACTGGTGTAAATTCTGACTTAAGGAACAGGACAATGGTGAATTGGGGCCCTGGTTTCTGTCCCTGGCTGTGCCATTGAAGGTATGTCTACCTTGTACCTGGGAGTGAGGCTCAGACTCAGAGCTGACAGACTTGTACTGGCATGGTAATAATAGTCATGTAGATGCTGTGGGCTGGGCTTAATTTATGATGATAATGATACCAAATTCCTGGCAGTGGGGAGGGCAGTGAGGGTTAATATCTCTGAGATACTTGGAGGTAAAGTGCTGTAGAAAAAGTGCAGTCTTATTCCAAAAAAAGCAAGGAGTCCTGTGGCACTTAAAGACTAACAGATTTATTTTCTGCATGAGCTTTCGTGGGAGAAAATACCACTTCGTCAGATGCTTTGAAGAGGGGAAACTTACTGAATGGGATGAAAATAAATGCAAGGGAGTGTAAGAGATGGGATCAGGTCACACAGTAACAGCAAATCAGAGCATTTGTTAAGCATTTGCTGTTACTGTATGACCTGATCTCATGTCTTATGCTCCCTTGCATTTATTCTCAACCCATTCCGCAAGGTCCCCCTTTTCAAAGCATCTGATAAAGTGAGATTTTCTCCCATGAAAGCTCATGCAATAAATAAATCTGTTAGTCTTTAAGTGCCACAGGACTCCTTGGTTTTTTTTGCTTTACTGGACTAACACGGCTGCCCCTTTGGATGTTAGTCTTATTCCAATGCACTTACACTCTTTTTTGCAATGGCACATCAGATATTTCTATGTCAAGGGAAGCAACACACTGGGCTCCCCCTTACATTATCAGAACCACTCACTTGTTGGCTCACGGTTTTCCCTTTTGAAAGCTGCAGCAGAGACAGATATAATCATAAGGGCACTTATCCATGAACGGTATAATTGAAAATGGCCCCCTTGTTGGCCTTCTCAAAGCAGAGGTGAAGGACTGAATGCAAATCCCGCAGGTAAATGACTCATTAGCAATATTTATACCCTCAGTTTATTAATGGGGCAAAATGTCCTCTGAAAAAGAACAGGCTGGATTTAGGCCTGGCTGGAAATGAAACGCTATATGTAGTGTATAGCCTGAAGTGACCCCCAAAGGATCAACAAAAATTGGTTTCTTGGTAGAGGTGGGTTTTTAACTGAAATTCTGCTGGATACATTAAAGCAAACGCTTAAGATAGAACGTTTCTATGTGAGGTAGAATGCCTTGGGCAGACTTTCCTGTATTTCCATTCCATGAGTGGAACATTTAATGCAACACAGCTGAATGTCAGTATGGGATGGCCATACCTTTCCTTCACTCCATTTCCCCTCTTTTCCACATAGTGTTTACGCATGTGTTACCAGCACAATCATGTGTGTCTGAGTGTAGTTTGGCCAACAGCGTTTTTGTGTTTGTTTGTTTGTTTTTTGTATGTGTATGTATGAATATAAGTGTATGCATAGTAGGCAGAGCAAGAGTCACATTAACAGTTAAGGTCTGATTTATCACTCCATCCTGTGTATTTCTGTATATGAACATAAACTAGTAGATGTCTGATTACAGCAATGACAGTAGTGGTCTTGATATATCATGTATACCAGTGTATTTGTGTAAATTATAGACAGAAATAGCTAAGGTATTGTTTATTACTCACAGGGGCTAAATCTGTATATAACGATAAATCTGCTTATGTTACAGACAGTGCTGTACCATTGCCGACAGGGTACAGAGTGGAGCAGTTCTAATATTGATACTTTACATTACCATTCTGTTGTCAGTTGCTTAAAGCTTTGACAAATTTCAACCTTGGGGGCTCAAATTCTCCCACCCTGATCTGTGACTCCGACAGCATTCTTTGGGAGAGTTAAGCAAAGAGAATACAGCTGAGAATGAGCTAAAAAAAATAGACGCTTTTGTCAATGTTTGGTTTTTTTCCTCTGTACATACACTGACATGCACACAGAGGGATCGGTTTCCAAGTCTCCCAGCTGAGCTGTTTGAAAGAAGAACAGTCGTTTAGCAAACCAGGCATCCGTTAAACAGCTTTGTCCAGCTTGTTTTCCGTTGTGCCTTTCTCCCCTTTCCCCTGGAACACCTTTAATGCAGCCTGCAGACAGATGATGGCTTTAGCTTTTCTTCTCAGCCCCTTTGTTGGGACTGATTTATCACGTTCCAGCCACTTCAGCAGCAGCACGTGCCACTTCTAGGCAAAGGGTCAGGTGTACAGCCTCACTGGGCATGCATTCACCCACTCTCTAAGGGGCCAGGTCAGCATGGGTGAAAGGGGCCTGTGGCTTTACTTAAGTCAAGATTTATGAGCGTTAATCTGGAGGCGACCTGCATGTGTTAAGAGACTCAATATTCAGCCCACACACCCCACATCATTGTCATATTGGTCAGCAGACATCATGTGTGTAGGAAACCGATGGCTGAGATCAGGGGAGAGAGACTCAATGAGGAATCAGGATTCTGGCCACTATCCAGCAAAGCACTCCACCCACCCTCTCCAGCGAACTCAATAGAGAAGCTCCCATTGACTTCAGCAGGACTATTAAAGTGTGATGAAGTTCTTTGCTGACTTGGGGCCTTCTCTGCCCCACAACAGGAGCTGCATGGGGCTCTCCAGCTGTGACGATTTGAAGAAGGGAGGCTTCAATATGCAACAAGTGAGATTTTTTGAACATATCAACTGCAAATTGAGCAACATCTCCCCGGGTAAAAGTGAGATCTTTTAACAAACTGCCTGGCATCCATTGAAGGTGAGGGACTCCACTCAGCCTGAAGATTTGCAGAGAAAGACATCTCCTGTGAGTGTCTCAGCCCAGCGTGACAAGCCAAGATGTCCCAAGCTTTGTATTTTCCAGAAGTGCTGAACATTTCATGGTTCATCTATCACCAGTTGCTGGGTGCTCCTAGAATGGATGCCAGACCCATTACTCCAGCATCCCCATTACCAATGGTAAAACCAAGTCTGACCCAGCCATGGTTGTGGCAAAGGCATCCATAGCTAGGGCACAGTGGAGTGGAGGTAGTCCAGATTCAGGTGTGCATCTGAAAGCAGAATTTAGCCCTGGAAGTTCTGCTGTCTTCTAAGGGCTTGTCTACATTGGACATTCAAGCAAATTAATCCAAATTAACTAAAGGTGTAAATTTGAAGTGAACAGTTAGTGAAACTGAATTACAAACTAGTGCAAATACTGCTATTCAGGATTGAAGCGGTCTTCATTGGGTTTGATTTAATTCACTTTGGAAGTGAATTAAAGTAAACCAAATTAAAGTACTTCTAGTTCTTAAAGAGGGTGTTCACCCAAGGGTTTATTGTGGTTTAAGTAATCCACCTCAAATTCACACATTTAGTTGATTCAGATTAACTTTCCTGGATGGTCCCATGCAGACAAGCTCTTAAGAGCATAACTGTGAGTTGTAGCATTTAACCACTATCCCCAGTAGGGGGCAGGGACCAGAAAGGGATTATGCCTCCCTTCTAGCACCACACCCCCCACCAGTGAAACCAGCTCACTAAGTGGACTGAATGGATGGGTGGGTAGAGCCAGTGGTTGAAGTATAATTTGGTGGGCCCTGCAACCCTCCTAAATTTCTGGCCCCCATTCCTGTATTGTCCAGGCCCCCTTCATGCATGTCCAGGCCTCTTTCACCCACCCCAGCTACTGCCCCCACAAACACCTGCCACCACCCACCCAAGCTATTACCACCCCCAAACGCCTACCCTCGACTCCAGCTACTGCCCCCCCATTGTCCTACCACCAGGCCTAAGACCACACTGCTCCGAGGCCACAGCCGAAGACCCCCCAGCGGGGCTTCCAGGCCTTGCTGGGGCTGCCATGCTGCCTGCTCCTCCCTCCCACCCCAAGCTTGACTGTTCCCCAATCCCACCCTAACCCCCCCTGCCCTGCCACCGGCTCACCCATCCCCAACCCCCACCCCAGGTCCCCTTACCTGGCTGCTGGAGCAGAGCAGCCACAGTACAGGCTGAGGCTCAGGGCAGGAGATTTAAAAACTTCCAGGGCCAGCCTGGGAGAAGCACCCTGCCAGCCAGATCACTGTATCTTCCAGCCAGGTAGGGGCCGCAGCTGCTGGGCATGTGGGAGACATTGCAGGCATTAAAGTAAGGCAGAATGCGCTGGAATGCATTCCACCCAGTTATTTTATTTTAAGGGGCCCTGGAATGCTGGACTCTAAAATTGGTGGGCCCTGGAATGGCGCTCTGGTGCATCCCCCCTTACTTTAACCCCTGGGTAGAGCTATGGCCCTGCTCCACACTCTGTGGGTATGGTGTGCTCCTGGAGGGGCACAGCAAGGGAGCAGTCCATTGCACAACCTGTGCAAGAAAGTGGTGGTTCTTGTGAACACTCTCTTGCCTACTGTGTACCTGGGTAAAGGCTGAAGTGCAGAGCCGTAACTAATAATTTTTGTGCCTGGGGCAGGGACCCCAGACATGCCCCCCCCAAGGCCCCAATCCAACCTGGGGCCTCGATCCTAGTGAGGGATTTCAGAGGGTGGAAGGGATGGATCCGGCTTCCTGCAGCAGCTGGGGATGGATCCAGATCAGTTCCCAGCTCATCCTCTGAGTCCCCTAAAATTCCACCAAAAGCAATCTGCATCTGCCCCCCCTCGCCCCCCCATGTCTTGCTGGTGGCAGCAGAAGCTTCCCAGCTTGTCCAGTGGCAGCTGAGGACAGATCTGGATTCCCCAGGCCTGCTGGCAGCAGCGAAAAGCTTCTGCCACCGCTGGCAGGCTGCAGGATGGGCTGAGAAGCTTCTGCTGCCAGCAGCAATCTGGATCCACCCCACTCCTCCCTCCCGTCCCTGCGGCTTGCCGGTGGTGGCAGGTTTCCTGCTTGCCCGGAGGCAGCTGGGTTTGGATCTGGATCGGCAGGCTGGGGGAATCCAGATCTGTTCCCAGCTGCCGCCACACAAGCGGGGAAGTTTCCGCCGCCATTGGCAAGCCATGTGGGGGGAATCCAGATTGCCGCGGGCGGTGGCAGTGAAATTTTAGGGGGCTCAGGGGACGGATCTGGCTCCCCGTGGCAGCTGGGAACAGATCTGGATCCATCCCCTCTGCCCTCTAAACTTCCCCACCTGGGGCTTTGCCCTGTTCACCCCAGCCTAGTTACAGATCTGCTGAAGTGCATGGAGAAAGGGAGAATGAAAATGGGAAAAGAGGGAGGAGGAGGAAAGGGATAAAATCAGACAGCAGGATTGCTATTCCTTCCCACATTGGTTTATTTCTTCATTTCAATTTAAGTCAGACCACACTTTTTTTCATGTTTAAGCCCCTCCACCTCCAGAATCTCTCCCCAGGACTGGACTTGTTTCTTCTCACCTAACACAGAATCAGCTCTAGGGATGTAAATACAATCTTAGATGTCTAGGGGGCACAACAAGACTTTGGAGCAAAAGTGGATGCTTCATTTCCTACCCAATCATGTATAGGATCAAACCTTACATTGTCCCAGAAAGGCTCTCTTTTCTGTATGGAGTAAGGTCCTGAACATAAGCTAAGACAGCTGAGCTGCAGAGCAGAGTCATCAATGACAGGTAATCTTCTTGGCTATTGAATACAGGTTGATAGAACAAATCATTCACTAAATCTCTCCCCCTAATTAATCCAACACTGTGCTTCCCAAAAGGGGCCTCTGTTATTCCCTCCTGCAAGCAGTTGACACAAGCAGATGCCAACACTGCACCAACTAATGGCAATGAATGGCTTCCCTCCTTTTGGGTCTTGCCAGAACTAAACACCTTAGCCTATTGCAATTCTCCTTCCTCGGTATTCAAATGCAGCTCCTGAATCTTAGGCTGTTTAGCTGAATGAGTAACTAAATCTCCATCAGTCTAAACTTCACACCAAACCTCTGTCATTCTCCTTCTCCTGGCTGCCAAGTCACGTATTCATACTTTGGATTGTCATGGTTTGTTTCCTGGTTACCCCTGTGATGTTGTTCTGTGTTTCCTACATTATCCTGGGCTTCCTGAGGCTTTGTCAGATGGGCATATATAAAGTAACTGACTCCTCCAGTTTATAGGACCCTTTGGAATAAACCAAAAAATTTGTCACGCGCGCGCGTGTGTGTGTGTGTGTGTGTGTGAGAATTAGAAGTTTCAAGAACTGATTGTTGCCAATTCATAACCCTCTGGGTTGTCTGACTTGCTCAGAACCTGGGCCAGACTTCTGAAGTCCAGAGAGAGAGCAGTCAAGTCTAGTTTAACATCAGTAGATCATATAAGAAATATTTTCCATACACACTGAAGCATACATTTCGTTGACTGCTGGTTCACCAAGTCTTAACATGGTTTTATGGGAACATAAGGATTGCCAGTCTGAATCAGAACTGAGGTCCACTGAGTCCAGTATCCTGTCTTCAACAATTACAGATATTACAGAAAAAAGTGAAATCTGACTGGGATCTGAGAGTCAAGCTGGGTTCTTTCTGGCTTACACAGAGGCTGCTACCTGAATGTGGTTAGCAATTCTGCTGAGACACTAAGTAATCAAAAACTACTCATGCTGTCTTGACTGCATTAGCACTGCAGCAAAAACTGGCTAAGACACACTAGTTGGGGATGTGCACAGAACCAATGTATTTTTTCACCCCCTTTAGAGAGATGGTGCCAGTTGCAAACTTCAGATGGGTTCAAACCTCCCCATGGTCCAGGGATGGCTCAGATCTGGGGGGTGGATAGGTCCACCTCTAGAGATTATGTGATGGACTGCCACCTTGGCCAGCATGCTGGGGATTAAATCAGAGATCTTCAGAGCTAAAGGCAGGAGCTGCTAGAGCTAAAAACCCAAGGTTCTCTATATGAGGCTGTAACATACTCATACCCTCTGAGGATTGGGGTTGTGTGTATGAGGCACACACTCATTGGTGAGTTACACTAACTTGAGTCTGTACCAGAACAGTGACAACATACTTCTGAAATAAACAAGGAGGCTTGTGGCAGTTTTAATGACTAACAAAAATATTTATACATAAATTTGTTAGTCTTTAAAAGTTGCTACAAGACTCCTTGTTTGTTTTGCTGAACTAGACTGACAGAGCTACCCCTTTGACACTTCTGAAATGTATCTCATGGGAGGGGCATGTCTCATGTCAGTCCTAAAGTTACCTACATTCCACACAAATTTGGTGTCCTCCTTGTTGACAGCAACAGCAGAAGAATCATGCAGCTGAGTGTATAGAAAGAACTATTTTTGATACAGGCAGAAATCCTAGAGCATTTTAGGTTCCCTGCATGAAAATAGTAGAAGCTTTTTACACTAACATCCCACACAAGCATGGATTACAAGCTATTAGAAGAACCATCCCAGATGATGCCACAGCACAGCTTGTGACTGAACTGTGTGACTTTGTGCTCACCCACAACCATTTCAAATTTGAGGACAATTTATACCTCCAAGTCAGTGGCAGTGCTATGGGTACCCGCATGGCCCCACAATATGCCAACATTTTTATGAGCAACTAAGATAGTTTCCTCAAGTCTCATCGCAAAACACCTCTCCTCTACTTACACTATATTGATGACATCTTCATCATCTGGACCCATGGCAGGGATGCTCTTGAAGATTTCCACTGAGATTTCAACAATTTCCACCCCACAATCAAATTGAGCCTGGAACACTCCACACAGCAGATCCACTTTCTGGACACTACAGTACAAATTAGAGATGGACACATCAACATCACTCTATACTGAAAACCTATGGATTGGTATAGTTATCTACATCCCTCGAGCCTCCATCCTAAACACATCACATGATCCATTGTCTACAGCCAAGCCCTAAGATATAACCGCATTTGCTCTGATCCCTCAGACAGAGACAGACATCTTCAGGATCTCTATCAAGCTTTCTTAAAACTACAGTAGCCACCTGGAGAAGTAAAGAAACAGACTGACAGGGCCAGACAAGTACCCTGCAGTCAACTACTATAGGAAAGGCCCAAAAAAGAAAACAATAGAACGCCACTGGTCACCACATACAACCCTCAAGTCAGACCTCTGCAACAGATCATTAAGGACCTCCAGCCTAGTTTAAAAGATGACCTCTCACTCTCTCTAGCCTTGGGAGACAGACCTTTTCTTGCCTACAGAAAACCTCCAAACCTTAAACAGATACTCACCAGCAACTACAGACCTAACAACAGAAGCATTAAAGCAGGCACATATCCCTGCAACAAACCACACTGCCAGCTCTGTCCACATATCCGCACTAAAGACACCATCATGGGGCTTAATCAAGCCAGCTACTCCATCAAAGGGTCCTTCACCTGCTCATCCACTAATGTGATTTATGCCATCATGTGCTGGAAATACCCCCAAGCCTTATACATTGGACAAACAGGACAATCCTTACGCAGAAGAATAAATGCACACAAAACTGATATCAGAAATCACAACACAAAAAAACAAACAAAAAAACCCCAGTTGCTGAGCACTTCCACCCTCCTAATCACTCCCCTGATGAATTGTTAATAATGGTTGTCAAGAAAATCAATGGGACATCAAGACTTCAAAGAGAAACAGCCGAAATTGAATTAATATGCAAATTAAATTGTGTGACAGCAGGGGTGAATCGTGGCTATGGATTCTTTTCACATTATAACAGGTAATTTGACTTCACCCTCCCTCTGTATGCTGTCTCCTAAAGTTTGAATCCTTACAAATGCTCTGATTTGCTGTTGCAGTATGACCTGATCCCATGTCTTACACTCCCCTGCATTTATTTTCATCCAGTTCTGCAATTCCTCCCTCTTCAAAGCGTCTGACGAAGTCTGATATTCTCCCAAGAAAGCTCATGTGATAAATAAATCTGTCAGTCTTTAAGTGCCACAAGACTCCTTGTTTGTTTGTTTGTTTGTTTGTTTGTTTGTTTGTTTGTTTGTTTGTTTGTTTGCATGAAAATAATGTGTGTCCCTCATTGTGGCTCTGTCACACATTGCCTTCCACATGGGAGCACTGACAGGGTCAGAAGGCTACTCCAAAATTCATTTAAGAACCTTTCTGATGCTTGGAAATCTAGAAGCTAAGAGGAGATAGCAACAAATTGGCCTAACTAAGGGCATGTTTGGTGAAGTTATGGAGAGAAGGGAAAAGGAGAAAAAAGGGAAGACAGAGTCAGAAGAACAGACACAATGGAAAAGAATAAGAAATGCAGAATGAGAGGGAGAAAAACAGGCAACAAGAAAAAACAGAGAAGGACATAAGAAAGAGAAAAAGGGAGAAGTGAAATAGAGGATGGGAACAGAGAGATGCAGATAAAAGAAGTACTACAGGCCTGTCCTTTAAGCCCTGGCATCCTTGAGCCCATCAGTTAAAGGCAAGTATTTACTGGCTGGCCGGGCCTTTCCCAGCTTGTTCCCAGTCTCATGGCATAAAGGCCAAGAGAAAAAGAAGAAGAAGAAACAGAAAATGAAGCAGGATCAGTGAAAGCCTTGCACATGCCCCATTGAAAGCAGCAGTCCTGTTCCCATCTGTCGGCAGCCTCCAGTGAAAGGGTGAGCGTGGGGGAGGAGGCAAGACCAGGGCTAATCAAGCACTGCCACAAAGAGGAAGAGCCTCTGATTATGCTCTTATTTCTCCACTTTCAAACCCCACTGGGGGCATGCCAAGCTTTTCTCAGGGTCTTTGGGATGCTTAAGCTGCCCATTTAGCAGCGGGAATGGTCCAATTAAAGGAAAGACAAAGGGGGAGCCTGGCCTGTGCTAATTGAAACGGGTTTCCGTCTAATGAGGATTAGGTTCAAGAAAAGACCTAAGGGAGCAATTGAATACTCATTACCCTCCCTACTGTACCCACCTCCAGGATGACAGGCCCTGAGCAGTCCTACCCAAGCCACAGCAGCCTTTTAAACAAGCAGCTGTTTGACAAAGTCATCACCCTCAGACACCCAGTACTGCAGCAGCTTGGGGTGAGGGGGGCTGGAGGCCCAGGGCCAGAGTGAAGGCAGAGCGAGCTGCAGATTGCCCACCTGTCCCTAGCAGATTTCTTAACTTGCTTTAGACATTGAAGTGAATGCCCTGGATTTAAAGCTCCTGATCCAGGCCCACCAGCCATCATGCAAGGGGCCTCAGCCCTGAGCTCTTGTTACTGTGCCCCCCCCCTCAGTCAGTGTCCCTCAGTCCCAGCTTACAGCTCCCCTGACAATTTAGTTTCTGTCTTTCCTCCTCACAAACTCCCCCTGCCACCATACAGCATTACAGCACCACAGCTGTGCCTGTTTCTGGTGTCCTCTCAATGGCACCAGTGCATAAGCCCTGGCATGCAACTTCCCACTCCAATGTAGACACATGCAATCAGAGCTGCCTGATATAGGTCAGGAGCAAGATGCGTTCTCAGGCATCCATCCATGAACCCCTGGAATGATGAATCAGGGACAGGCCCCATGACCCCACTTGTGAGGAGTGGGGAGGTTGCACCCTTGAGAAAGTAGCAATCAGATATTGTCCAGCCTTATTCACTTCAATGGGATTTCAGCATGCGTTTAAAGTTAAGCATGTGCTTAAGTGCTTTGTTAAATCAGAGCCTGAGGAATACCTGCTTCAGGCCTCTAGTACTTCTGTATAGCTATGAGGTCCCAATGCTCCCTTCCCAGCTCATGGGAGACCATTAAACGTACGTTCTCCCTGACATTTCACATGGCTGAGGTGGAAGCAAGAAATCCACTGGTCAGCCATGCCCCACTTCTAAAGGGGTTCAGTGGTGTTTCACATCAGTTGGTTATGGCTGGCTATAATTATGCCATGGCTGGCTGAAGCCTTTGGGAAGAATATTATTCTGATTCATTTTAATAACAAGCATGCATAGAAGATCTGGGGCCCAGCGCACTCAGAGCCCCTACTCTAGTCAATAGAAAGAGTCCCAATGACTGAGGAGGGCTTTGGATCTGGCTCATAATGTTTGACCGAGAAGAGGCTTTCAGCACCCTGGAGAGAGGGGCCCTTGGGAAGATTTTCTTTCTGCGCTCCAGACCTGTACTTATAAGGTCCCAGCTCTTGGAGTCACGTGATCATGCTAGCACCTCAGCTGTCATCTAAGGAACAAAGTCAGTATCTAGTTGACAGGGGTAAGCAGAGAGCTGACCCCAAGATGAATGCTGAGACTCATGGCTAAGCCCATCATGCTGAGAGGTTTGCCCTGCTCCATACATTTGAACTCCTAGAACCATTGTCCCAGGGCCCTGCCAGGACCACTCTGACAGGAGAACTGTGTGTAACAGGAGATAAAGGGTGCTAGAAGCCTATCACATCTATCCACCCAAGCAGCCCTCTCCCTCGAGGAGGTGAGAGGAGTCCCTGTTGCCACCTCTGCTGCTCCCAAGAAGAGGGGCCCCTGATGCAGCCCCTGGGGGAGAAAGTGACCTCCAGCTACTCACAGAGGGTCCTGTGACCAGAGCATGGGGACAGGGTCATGGCGCGGATACAAGGCTGTGGAAGTGGGGCAGTGGGCTCGGGACTATGATGCAGAAAAAGACAGCGTTTGAGCACATAATTAAAGACTGTATCAAAATGCATATGCACAAGACTGCAGAGTCCAAATGAGGTTACACAGGGTCCCTTAATTCTAGCATTTCTTAACATGAGCACTGGACTGCGCGACCTAAATTATATTCTTTTCACAGTTTTTTCTTTGTGTTCGGGTGCGTGTGTGCATGCATGCCTGCATGCATGTGTGATTATTTAAGTTTTTTAAAAAAGCATACTGAAAAAAACAATCCAGATATTCCAGCCTCTGGACACCCTGCAGGATCACCGCAAGGCTGCCAGTCTGATGTCCACTCCACAGACCTAAGTCACATAAGCAAACGGCCTGCCAGAGAGCAGCAGCAGCTTGTCAACCTTTGTTTGGGTACATGAGATGTATACTTTCCCCATGGCTGCTGACCGCAGGAATGAAGACACTCAGCCCTCTTGGGTTCAGGAGGGGAGTGTGTTCTAGTGAGCACAGGCTCTTCTGCCCACTCCTTCCAAGCATGACCCCATCCTCCACAGATTGGCAACATTATAAGTTACTGAAAACAAGGTCTTACAATGGAGACAGTCAGGTGACTCCAAAGGTTCTGTTACTGGGAGGCGTGAACCTGCTTCTGCCCAGGGACATGACGTTGAGCCTACAGTGAAGGGAAGCTGCTGTCTCCCTTTGGATGACCCCGTCCCCTTTGCATAACCTTTGGAATGGGCCTCTCTCAGGTGGCAGTTGTTCCTTAGGAGCAAATCTACACTCCTGACCTTATTTACCAAGGAGGTCCCCAGCCCTCTGGAATGGTGTAAGATGCATAGAGACCTGCACAGACAAAGGGAGTGGGAGCGACTCCGACCTCCGTAATGTGGCCTTTTCTGTGTAAGGGTCATGGGATTGCAGCAGCTGTGGTCAATAGCCCCCTGCCCTTCCTTCCCCCCTTAGTTAAAGAGCCAGATAAGAAAGGTTTAAGTGTCCTGCACAGTGTGATGTGTGTTCACATCTGGGGGCCAAGACAACTCAGCACAGGCTCAGTGAGATGACCCAGGCTTCCAGGAAACAGGCAGCAGCACCCAGCTAATGCTGTCAGGAAATCAGAATGAGACATGTGGAACTCAGCAATGTCTCCTTCCAAGACTTTATTCTAAGCAGTGCACTTTAGTTTCAGTGCACTCAGGATTTCCCCAGCGCTGCTTTGAGTCTAACCAACACTGCATCTGAAAGTAGACAACAAGTTTCATAGAATCCAAGGCCCAAAAGGGACCACTGTTATCACCTGGTCTGACTTTCTGCCAAGCACAGCCCAGGGAACTTCCTTAGAGTATCCTAGAGCAGATCTTTCAGCAAAAACAGCCCAGCTTGATTTAAGAATAGTCAGTGATGGAGATGGTTCCAGGGGCTAATTGCTTTCACTGTTAACAGTTTATATCTTATTTCCAATCTGAATGTGTCTCACTTCAGCTTCTAGTTTTCAGATCATGTTAGACCTTGCTTTGATAGACTGAAGAATCTATTATCAAATATTTGTTCCCTATTTAGATACTTTTAGATTGTCATCAAACCACGCCTTAGCCTTCTCTTTGCTACAATAAATAGATGGAGCTCTTTGAGTCCATCACTGTAAGAGAGGTTTTCTAATTCTTGAATCATTTGTGGGGCTCTTTTCTGAACCCTGAATGACAAATACAGTGGTAAAATGACTTCTCTACTCCTATGCATCCCAGGATCACATTCATTCTTTTGGCTACAAGCGTCACACTAGCTCAAGTTCAACTAATTATCCACCATGACCCCCAAACTTTTTCCAGAATCACTGCTTCCAAGCTTAAAGACCTCCATGGAGGTTGACACAGAAAGCACGTGGGAATGTGGCATTCACAGCCCTTAGGTAGAAGCCAGTAAAAGACTAGATGAGAGAGGGAGAAGAATTGTGGGAAAGCACTGGAGGACTAGCAGTCCAGTTGTTGCTAGTGTATCCACACTGCACAGAGGTCGTATTAGCAGCCCCTGGGAAAAATGCCTGGATCAGGTCAGCCAACACATGTTATTGCTAGCATTCACAAAACAGGGGTTTGCGGGTGTCAGGTCCAAACTAACAGGGATACTTGTGCTGTACCATGGGGTAACTGTGGGACAGATCAGCCCCTTGCTCATTGGTTTTTAATGAAGTTTAAGCCTGATGTTAACATGCCCCAGCAGCTAAGAATCATGGCTACACTGCTCGCTTTTCCTGACCATGTCTCTCAGCTGTTCCTTGCTTAGAAGTATTCAAAGACCATGCATTAGTGCTTTCCACATGGCACCACCAAGCCTTGTTTGAATGAGTATTCCTGTGGTTGAGACACAAGGCCTGGGGCTGACACTACTGCCCTGGCTCTTTCATTAACTTCCTGCATGACCTCAGGCAAAAGACAGCTCTGTGCCTCAGTTTCCTCAATGGCAATCTAATACAGCTGTGCACTTCACTAGCACCTTCCAGCTCAGGCTCTCAAAGAGAAGTTATTAAAAACACTTGACTGATGGTTGGACAGCTGTGCACGTGTGTAACAGATGAGGAGCCAATTTTCATGCCAGCCTCACAGACAGAGGTATGATCTTTGTTTCATTTCTTCTATGTGCAGGCATCACCTTGGTGTCTTTTCATATACATTAAAGGGGGAGAAATGTCTCAAGGTAAAACCAACAGGTGCAGTGCA
The DNA here is from genome assembly GCA_007922195.1 of Podocnemis expansa. NCBI lineage: Eukaryota > Metazoa > Chordata > Testudines > Podocnemididae > Podocnemis > Podocnemis expansa. Next base: position 10,071,516 of record ML681963.1, on the reverse strand, counting down.
GACTGGCCATAGCCAGTTCTCCAAGCACCTCAGACTTAACCTGCAACATGCCTGTTAATCCACCTTTGGCTCCCCTCCTCCCACAGCTCTGCCACTGCACCTTCAGTCTGACCTGTAACACCTCTTGCTGTTAGCCATCCTCAGCAGAGATAATCAGGTGGGTAAATAGCACTTCCTTATTCCCCTTCTCACTCCACTCATGATTTTATAACCTTCTGTCATATCCCCCTCAAGCAGAGCCTGGGAGGGACCACTTTCAGAGGTGAGCAGGCAAGGTAGTCTTTGTGCTCTTCTCTGCAATCTCAGCAGAGCAGCCAGGGGACAAACAACAATGCTGATTTCTGAGGTGCAAGCAATTCTTGATGACATACCAGTCTGAGACCTAGCAAACTCATCACATGCAAAGTGGTCATCCATAAGTAACAAAGCCTTTTTCCATTCCCTGGCTTTCATCGGGATTAGTGACCTAGATGCCTTGTTGTTGTTGTTGGGTTTTGGTTTGGTTTTTTTTGCTAGGAGTGAGAATCAGAGCAGCGCACTGTCTTCCAAGCCACCCACTCTTCTGGCACCACGTGGTGGAACAATATAAACTGCTTCTCTCTGCGGTGTCCTTTTCTTAGCGATAAATCCCTTTGCCATGGGATTTAGTTCTGTGCTCTGGCATTCTTTAGCCATAAGAATTGACCTCTGAAAAAAATGTGGCTGCTTACATTGCTATCTGCCACTAGATGGCAGAATTGCATCAACTTAGTCATGAGCTCTGGATTTCCTTGGTAAATAAAAGTACGGTGAATTGTGGAAATGCCAAGGGAAAAGAATTACATTCCCCAAAGGGTTCACTGATCAAAGTCTGAAGAACAAAGGGCATCCTCTCCCTTCAGAAGAACTCACCCCGCCTCTGAAAGTCAACCAGACCCTCCTGGTCCAAAGCCCAGTCAAGTTAATGGGAATAGCTGAGTTCAATGATTTTGGATTAGGCCAAGCTGGCTCCTCCTCTTGAAACAGGTCAACATTTCCCCTCCTAATTCTTGCTTACAGAAGAACCAAGGGTCTCTCCATCCAGCAACTGGAGAGGTAACTTCGATATGTGGACACATGCTTACACGTACTTTAATGCATCCAGGAAAGGTATCTGTGGCACCAGGGGCTTCCACACAGATTAGCAATTACCCAAGTAATTACCCAGGGTCCCAGGCAGAGTTGTTCAACCCAGGCTTGCTATGGCTTCCTTTTCTGCTGTCAATATGGGAGCTTGCTAAGTGAAAGCAGGCTGAAGTCCTACCCCCTGACATCTGTGCAAGTGTGCCTAGAAAATAAGGTGTATGCCCCCGTTTCCGTGACATTTGCTAGCTGGACAGGCTTTGCTTATTCTGGAGGTTGTTTCATTAATGACCATCGAAGAGACCAGTGAAAAAACAAAGTTACCATCCAGGCCTTACAGAATCGTCCAGTGGCTAATGTGTCCATGCACTGCTGCCCTCCACTGCGGGAGTTCAGAACTGCTCAGCTGCATTAAGAACAGCCAGTAGAGATTCCCTGCAAGTCCGCATACTGTGAGCCTGGACTGTGACAGAGAGGTCTGCATGCTTGTGCTGTCGCTGCCAAGCTGCCAACAGCAAACCATGCAGAGCCGGCAAAGTAGTTTTTAACTGACAATGGAAAAATGGGTTTTTTAATAAGCTGATTTTAAATTAAGGTCATTAAAAAATCTTGGGACTGTCCTAGGGGTTCTTTAGTGCCACCCATCAGCACCTTCCATGGAAGATAAACAGTATCAGTGATAGGGTTAACACCTTTTTCCCACCCCATGTCCATCTGATCTATTTAGAATAATGGTTCCCCTCAAGGGCCAAAGATGTCATTTTTGCAAGCGTGAAGGGCCACTTCTGCCAGCAGCACCCCCTGTTCCTGCCCCCCAGCAGCCAGACAGAAGTTTAGCAAGAAGGCTGCCTCCTCACTGACCTCCCATCTTCCTGGCTGCAGCAGGGAAACTGCACGCATCCTGTAGTCCTGCATGCTACCCCTGGGTCCCTAGACAATGGCTCCCTTCTATAGCCAGAGGCATAAGCGTCACTACCACTGGGCCTGCAGCGCTCCTGCCCTGCATTGCCCTGGCCCTGCCCTGGATCCAGCTCCTGTCGCCTGCTGCTGGCCAGCAGTGCCAGGAGCCAGATCCAGGCTTGGGCCGCCTGCTGTGCCTGGCTGGCAGCGCAGCAGCAGAAGCTGGATCCGGCTCTGGGCCACCTGCTACTTGCCAGCAGTGACAGGAAGCAGGAGGCAGGAGCCGGGCTGGGACTGCCTGCCGCTTTCTGGCTGCAGCAAGGGCCAGATCTGGCTCCAGGCCACCTGCTGCTTACCAGCGGCAGACAGGACAAGATTGGGCCTGGGAACCAGATCAGACCCTGGGGTGGGGGAGGGGGTGGGGCCCGGGTTTTTGGGGCAGCGACACTCCTGGCCAGAGGCAGGGCTGGATTAACTGAGGTGCTACAAGGATCGAAGACACAGGCCCAGAGATCCAGCCTAAAGGGGCTCCAGGCTTCAGCCCCTAACACCCCTGCAAAATCTACTGCCCCCCACCCCCTCCGCTCAGCCCCTACAGCACTGGCAGGGCTTGAGAAGGCAGCACCAGGAAGGGCAAGGTGGGGCCCTGCAGGGCAGCAGTAGAGGCCGCAAGCCAGCCCCACCCCTGCCCCTGCCCCTGCCCCTGCCCCTGTGGGCAGCCTGGCACACTGGGGGCAGGGTGGGAGCACTGCAAAGCATGGTGTGTGCCCCTCCCGGTGCTGGCCCGCTTGGAGGCTGCCATGGTGGAGAGTTGGGGCCCCAGGCAGGGCTGAGTTCTGTGGAGTTCAGGCCACTTCGACCCAGCCATCCCAGTGCTGAACGGGCTCAATCCAAGGCCTGGGGGCGAGGCAGCCTCTGTTCAGGCCTGGAGTGGTGAGGTTGAATCTGCCTGAACTCTGGGGAGGGGCCATTCTAGGCCCCTGCCTTTGCAATCTGCAGCTCTCTGCCGGCCGCTCTTGGAAGGGCTGCCAGCTGGGGGTTGACAGGGCAGTGCTGCTCTGTCCTGCCAGCGTAGGGAGGGATAGAGGGAGCACGCACTGCCCAGACAACCCCCCACCAGCACAAGGGGCCTCTTCCAGCTCATGCAGTTGTGTGAGGGCGTGGGGGCGAGCCTGGTGCCCTAAAAGTGATGGCCTTTGACAGCAGGGAGCCCCCTTCTTCAGCCCTGATGCTGGGGCCAGCCGGGAGTCCCCAGAGCACACCTGGCTCCCTGGAGGAGATTGCCAGGAAGCCAGAAAGGGATGCTCAGGGATCCACAGATGGCTCACTGAGCCTGCATTGCTGATCCCAGAGCTAGGCACTATGGTAATTATTCTGATCACATCAAAGATGCTGTGGGTATCTCAGGCCAGGATTTAACTGTATATATTCTATGGGAGCTATGTGGGAAGTTGGCTCTCACTATATATCGTTGTGGAATATAACCACTGGGGGGCAGAATGACGCAGAAAGGACCTAACCTTGAAAAGCCTCCAGCTGTAGAAGCAGCATAATCAGTTCACCCAATGAAACTAATAGGCAACAGGTTTAAAACAAACAAAAGCACACAGCACACAGTCAGCCTGCAGAACGCATTACCTGGGGATATTGTACAGGCCATATAATGGCGGTTCAAAAATGAATTAGGTAAATTCATGGAGGATGCATAGGACCATTAATTAGCCAAGATGGTCAGGGATCTCGGTGTCCCTACAAGAAGCTAGTATGACATCCTGGATGACAGGATGGATCACTTGATGATTGCCTGTTCTGTTCATTCCCTTTGAAGCATCTGGCATTGGCCACTGTCGGAAGACAGGACAGTGGCTATATGGACCACTGGTCTGCCTAGCATGGCCATTCTTATGTTCTTATCTCAATCCTTGGGGAAATGCTTATAGCAAGGTAATGAGACTTTATGACATGTCTACAATACCAAATTAGGTTGGATAAAGAGGCTTAGTCCAGACTAATTTGGTTCGTGTCTACACTAGCCTTTGGCTAGTTTGAACTAAAAAAAAATTTAGTAGTTCAAACTTGGCACTTGAACCAGGGTGATATAGACACCTTAGTTCAAACTTTAAAAGTTTTTTAGTTTGAACTAGCCACGCTTTTTTAGTTTAAACTAACTTTTTAGTTTGAACTAAAATACATGGCTAGTTCGAACTAAAAATCTGGGGTTCATCTGAACTAACCCAAGGTTAGTTCAAACTAACCCAGAACTGCTTAGTTCAGACTAAGGAAGTCTGAACTAAGCTTGCTAATGTAGACATAGACTGTGTGTGCTGCACAAACCCAGTCACAAGTAAAGGACACTCATGGCTGACACAGTCCCCATGAGGAAAAGATATTCATAGCTCATCATTTTGTCTAGAGGTCTCACTCAGGTCCTCATTGTACTAGGTGCTATACGAACAAGGAATACATAGACAGTCCCTGCATCAAAGAGATCCCAGTCTAGGATAAAGGCAAGATGCAACAGGGGTAAACAAACCAACAGTGATGGAGGGGAGGGAAAAAGTAACAGTAGAATCTGTTTATATTTACATTAATTAGTATTCTTGCTGGTCTCAGTCATTCTGAGTGGTCTACCTAGTGCCAAAGACCAGAGGTTTGTACAGGCATTACATAAGGGGGCAGCATGATTTTGTGAACAGAGCACTAGCCTGGGAGCCAGGAATCCAGGGCTCCATATGTGGTTCTGCCCTTGGTAATTTGCCTGAGTACTTTCCGTATGTGGTTCTGTCGGCTGACCTTGCAAAAGTAATTTTCGCTCTCTGTGCTTCAGTTTCCTCCACCCTTTTTAGCCTATTTACACTGTGGGCTGTTTGGGCAGGGACTATCTCTGTGGACATGAATCTGAAGCCAACTGGGTCTCTGATTTTGTTTGCAGTTTCAAGGCAAGTCCTGAATACAAATGACAGCAGAGGGAGATTTGAAAAAGTGATTTAACAGAGAATCAGATGATACTATCGTGCACCCTCACAGGGTGCTCTGAGGCTCTTGTGTATCATTTGGGCACATCTCTTTGCTACAAGATATTAAACTCAGAGCAAATAATTTTTGCTTGCACTACCAGGTTCACAAGGCTCATGTATAAACCTGGGACATTCATCACCAAATCCCACAACTGCCTCCATCAGCACTCATTTGGTTTCATCAGCTTTCTTGGTATGGACATATTATTAGGGTGGAGGACCAGTGAATGACAAAATGTGTTTAGCAAGGAATTCAACTCCATGGCAGGTGATTACGTGATTGCCATAAACTTCGGTGATGTGAGGAGATCACCAGCAATGAACAGAAACTGAATTGCCACTCAGACCACTTGACCTACAAGGAGACCGCGTCTTTTCAGTGTTTGCCAGGATGATGAATGGATAAAATTCTGAAATTACAGGCCCAGGAGTTGAGTAGCCCTTGGGGTGCTGTGCTTTTTAACTCCTTTTAACTGTCTGTGTATGTATGGGTCCCTTCTACTGACTTGATGTGAGACTTTGGTTGAGGACTTTACATTCTCTGCTTCTCAGCTTAGTCACTGGCAAAAAGGCAATAACAAGTACACACCAATCAAAAGAGAGGAGTTTATCCTACTAGTTATTTGTGAATTGCTTTTGGAAACTAAGATGAAGTTTGAGCTCATTAGACTCAGCCTATATCTTATGTCCCTTTCTTCTACCCTGTGTTTGCTCTGTCTCCTTAAACAGCCAGGTCTCCAAGGCAGAGGCTGTCCGCAACTCAGTGTTTCCACTGAGAACAGTGGGGCCCTGCTCTCAAATGGTGCTTTGCATTGCTGCAATAATCATGATGAATAGCCACTAAAAAAGAGGGCAGACATATTCATTATTGCTTCTCTTTATTATGCTGTCAGTCACAGATGGAGAGGGTTAAAAATGAACCCCAAGTTGCATAACAAAAATCAGGAGTTTCAACCTGGAGAGCTCTGAGCTGGTACACCTTCCACCCATTCCTCTATCACCCTTCCTCTCTGGTTTTGTGTATTTTCCACCTTCAGGAATCATGGCTTTCTCCTCCTCCTCACCCAGTTCTTCTAACACTCTCCCCCACTCTGGCGCCCTCCTCCCGCTTGCTGGCAGCTGCAGAGTGAAATTTACAAGGATCCCGCTCTCCAAAACCCCAGGAAGCAGCAGCTTTGGAGATCATCTGGATTCTTGTAGGTTTCACTTACCAGCTGCCAGGAGCACAGAGGGGAGGGAGCGGAAAGCTGTGACCTGGCCAGGCGGCACGAGAGGCAGCTGGGAGGAGATACGAATGACATTTTCCATTTTCTCATCTGAATTACGAGCTCTAATAACTAACACCGGAAATCACACAAAGTGCAAATGCTGGCCTCCCAGATCGTGTGACTGCAACTTGCAGAGGTGGAGGCTGGCGGCATGTACAATTTATAATTTCCTGGGGAGAGATTTCTTAGGGTGGCTGGCAAGGACTTTTTGTTGCTGTTCATCTGTATCAAGCCTTTTAGCAGCCTGTTGCTAGGACTTTTCTGTCTGTACTCCCTGGGTTAATCGTCATGGCGACGTTGCCCACACTGCGGTGTTATCACCAAGACTTGACGCTCATCCCACTCACTTGCGCCAGACACACAGGAGTAGTGATCCAGCCCTCAGCTTTTCTCTGCAAGAACAAACCATGTTCAATAGTGTTTGTGCATCCACCCCTGCCATGTGGACTAACTGGTGCATTTTGGGAAAGTCAGGGCAGCTACCATATCCTGTGCTGTTCAGGGGATATGTCTGGAGAATGGCATTAGCAGCATGATGCTGGCTTGCTGCACAGACAGATTGAAGCAAGGAGAACAAACAGGTGTGGTTGGGATGCTTGTCACACAACAAAACCACCCTGGCACAGCCTGTCCCCCATGGGCCAGCCTAGGCCCCTTGCAAGTCAGATCCATGGCAAGTGACACAAAACTAACTGCCTGGATGAACAGTTGCAAACTCCACTCAAAGTTAGTCCAGGCAGGGCCAGTGAGTTCACAAACAGCAGATCTTCCCTGGGAAATAAATTCTGGGGATACAGCCGGCCATAGGTCAGCCATGTGCTCAGGCAGCACGCTGCCTGCAACAGCTGTGATTGTCTGTGGATCATCAGCAACAGCAGATCTGGCAAGTGCGTTTGGTGGGGGGAGGCTAGGCCCCAGTGAGGGGATGGGACAAATTCAGAAGTGATGCGAATTAGATCTCTGTTACGCTCAAACTCCCACAGACATCCCACATCTGCTGCACGTCCATGGGCAAGGGAAGCTATTGGATTGTGATTTACAAGCCGAGGAGCTAGAAGAAGACATATGGTAGAGCAGGATGGGGACTACTTTATCATACACATCCTGGCTTCTTGTTGTGGAAGCAAGCTGTAGCAATTTGGGCTCCCTTACATGGTGGGAAGTGATTAGGCCCATGGGTGAGTATGAGGGTGTCTAAATTAGTGAGAGAGGCTCTGAGTCACACCAGCTTAGGTGTCACTTGTGAATTTCGCACAGGACATTCTTGTCTCTTCTATCTCCATTTTTGGAGCCCCAGCTCCTCTCTGATTCCTAAATGGCTTGGGAATCTGATTGCTATAGACTCTTCCTGCTTTCCAGGCCAGCACTGAGCTCTGGAAAGACTTTGACTGCCTAGATGAGCTGCAGATAAGAAAATCCTTCTGGCCAGATCAAGGGATAAAATTAACAGAGCAAGGGGGCAAATCGCTGGTGATGGTGGTGGGGAAATTCTCACCTGGGCCTGGGAGCCCATCTGGAGCAGAAGCCAGAAAATGAGATTAAAGTCAGAGATTTGCTTTCACATGCTGTGAGGAAAACACAGACAAGGGATTAGCCCCAGCCAGCGCTGGAATGAGCATGTCAGAGCCACACCTGCTGCTGCAATGCCAAGGGAGAAAGCATCCAGCAAGAGGAATTCAGTGTGGACCACACTTAGCACTGGTCTAGGCTTCTATCCAGCTGCCTCTTTCCCACAGCCACTTTACCTCTGCCCCTTCCCACATGTGCTGCACATCTGGAGCTTGCATTACATGATCACATGCACACAAAGCTGAGCACTGCACGGAGAGCTCAGCAAACACTACAAAGGGGGACGCACTGTGATCTGCAACCAGCCACAATCTGGAGGGTAGGATCTTGCGTTATGGCATGTGCATTGCGTGACCATGTAATGAAAACAGAGGCTCAAGGCCAGAATTCCTAGTGCACAATGGAGACCTGATTTTCTCAGCGTCCAAGGCTTAATTTGTGGCATGGCTTTGCAGGACTGAGCCCAGGCCCCTCTTTCATTACAAATTAAGCACTTTCAGCATCCTACAGACACCCAGTGTCCAGAGCACCTCTGCAAATGTGACCCAGAGGCAGCCTTTTTGCTTTCTTTCTCTTTCTAGTCTATAGGTTTATAGAATCTCAGGCACCACAGTATCTGGCAAGATTAGCTCATCACTGATTGGACTTGCACTCTGCCATGAATAAGGAATACCTGTTTCCCATATGCTTCTCCAGATGTGCTAAAGAGATGTGAAACATACAGCAATCTCAACTCAGAATGTTACACTAGGAAAGATTTCCGCTCTGATACAAAACACAGCTGGAGTCATCTGTCTTCTTGGAAAGGCACCCCAGGTAGAGGTTTTGCTGTCATTGGGTCCCAGCTGGCCTTTTGCAAAATATAAAAGCAAGCTGGGGCTTCCATTTAATAATAATGATTGTGCTTTAGATCATAGATGGTGCCTGTCCTCAGTAGATCTCAAAGGAGGGAATGTTTCTGTCAGATTGGGATACTGAGACTAGATAAACATTTTCAGATGTGTTCACTAGAGGCAGTACCCTCTCTCAGCTCTAACTGGTATCACTGAAAGCTGCAGATAGATTCTTAGCCCTTCTCAGAATTGACCCCCTATTGTAAGCTGGGCAAATAAAAATCAGTGGAGACTTATAAGAAAAAGTTGGCCAAAGGGACTTGCCCAAGGTCACTCACCAAGTCAGTGGCAGAATCAGGACTGGAGACAGGTATTCTGATGCCCAGTTGGGGACATTATGGACCCATGTTACTTCACCATCAGAGAGGGGGGCCAAACCAAAAGCCTGGAGCTAAGCAGCCTGTGATGTGGGAGGAATTCAGGTCCAGATAAAAACAGACAGCCACTGGCTGCAAAAACAAACTAAACGAACTACCCTCTCACTCCAGATGCTGATGCCGCTGCAGTTTGAGGATGGCTGGATCTGGATCAGAGCCTTGGGGCCCAGCTTTTTCTCTGAAGTGTGTGGACCAGCACAGTGCTTAATGTGTAACAAAAGAAATCCTGGTGATCAAGCAATGCTTTTAATTTCCTAACTGATGCAGCAAACCCAGAGGTGATGGGGCAGTGAACTGCCCATCTTAGAAGTGCTGGGGGCTCAGCCCTGGCATAAATTAAGCATTGAAGCAGCACTCTCTCCACACATATTGTGGGTAGGGGCCAGTGACCACTGAAATACATGCAAATCATTCTCTTATAGCCGAGTACTGAATTCTGTCCTATCTACACATCTAACTAGAAACTACATACATGCCAGAAGTGTAAGTGAACTGTGAGGAAAGCCCTGGAGAATGTGTCTTTCCATCAGGCATTAAAGTGCAGCAAGAAGCTGAGGATGGACAATAAAGGAAGAGGAATGATGGGCAGATGCTGAACAGAAAGAATGATGCTAAGCCACTAGCTCCATTCCCTGACCTATTCAGGCTTATGGTTCCTATTTTCTAAATGTGCTGGGGAATTTTCCCACCCCAGCAGTGGAATGTCCCAAGTAAACAGATCCAGCTACCGAGATACTGAGTGTTGTGAGCCACAGCTTTCATTTCAACATGTAACCAATGAAAGGGATTTGAGCCTGAAAAACATCATGGCGTGGGTCCTATGGTGACATAGTCATATTGCTCATCTGATACTGGAATTTCTCTCCACTGGGAAATTCGGACATTTCAAAATTTGTTTTTGTTCCACATTGTAACACAAAGTTGAATTTTAAAATCTTGCATGGACCAGAAATTTTGAAAACTTCTGCTTCTGAAATTCTTATCTTTTGGCTTTGTGCAAGTCAAAGCGTTGTACTATAAAAAAAACAAACACCATTCTGGGATGTATTAACGGGAGCATTCCACCAAAAAACGTTTTTCATCCCTCCGCCCCCAGTGGTTTGATAAAAATGTACACATTAAGAAATAAACATGGAGACCTGTGGCATTTTCAAAGACTAACAAATTTATTTATTGCATGAACTTTCATGGGAGAAAATCCCACTTTGTCAGCCATCAAACCATCTAAGGAAATAGCATTTTCTCCCATGAAAGTTCAGGAGATAAATAAATTTGTTAGTCTTTAAAAGTGCTGCAGAACTCCTTGTTTGTTTTGCTGAGCTATACCAACACAGCTGCCCCTTTGGAACTTGTCAACATTAAGAAATGTATAAAGACACATTGAAGGTGAACATTTCTATCATTTTGTAACCAAAGAGCTCACTTATGGCCTAGGAAGAGCAGAAGCTGAAGTTTTGTGCTATTGTATTCAAATGTGCTGCTGATCTGAGGTATAATGTAACAGGAAGGAGAGATAGAAATGTAGTCAGGTAAATCCAGTGCAAAACCAAAGCAGTCATTGGGATGACTGGCTATATGTATGTTTTTTTGGTTTTTTGGTATTTTTTCCTGTATCCTGCACCTTTAAATGTCTGAAGACTCCATTGTCTGCAGAGAGATGAACTATGCCGGCATTCAGATTAGTGAACGCACAGGCTTCACTTTTTTCCTGGAAATTCTCTTTTTTGTGTGTGTTGCTATGATTAATCAAAACAAAAGTCTGGTAATTGAAAGGTCTTTGGGTCCACAGAGTCTTTTTTATCATTATAGTGGACATTGGGGTGCTGATCTTGTTGCAATATAAATAATAAATACTGGAGAGTAAGACTGAAATTGCTCATTGCACATGAGAATGTATGAGCTCACAAGCCAGAGCTGCTTGAGAATTTTCCATCCAGATGAAATTTGGATGGAAAATGGTAGATTGTTATAGAAATTAATATTATTTGCAGAATTTTTTAAATTAAACTGCTTGTTCTTTTCAATAAAAAAATGAGGCACCAAATCCCCAAAATGTTTCAGTCATAGTATTCAGTTTTGGCGAATAGACCAAAAAAAAAAAAATGCAGCTTTTGCAAACCAGACACTTATGATTAAAGGCCTCAATTAAAAAAAAAAACAGTTTTTAGATTTTTTTTTTTTTTTTTTTTTGCAGTTTTTGCTTTTGGTTTTCTGTCAGACAAAAAAAAAAACAAAATTGTGAGAAATTTTGACAAAAAATAGAAGATTTCTTCCCCCTTACTCAAATTCCCCACCAAACAATAGTTGACCTTTTCCCCCCAAGTTCCATTTACAACCCAGCACCCCTCACACTCTCTTGTTGCCCCCCTCTCTTGCCAAGGTCCTGTCTGCCTTGCTGCAGAACAGCTGGTTTGGAGCGCAGTGGCTTGTGGAGCCTATGAGCTCCACCTCTGGCTGGGCAGGTGACTATAAACTGGTTTAGTGGGTCAAGTTCTAGGCCATTCTGCCCTCTTCTCTCAGAGGAGTCGGGTACAGCAGAAGGACCAAGGTCCTAGAAATGGGGCAGATTTCTCATCAGGCATGTCTGCATCAGGGGTAGAGGCAGAGTGGGGCATAACCTCTTTTTTGTTGAACTGGAGAGTGAATGACAGAGGGCTGAGCATGTCCTGATCTACTCAGCAGTTGGGATTTTGGTTTCTATCCCAGTTTGTTCCCTGTTACAGACACACTCAAACCACACTGCTCACCGTGTGTGATATTAAACTCTAAAGCATGCTGGTCTCTGGCCCCCAGGGAAAACCTCATCTAAGATCTGTGAGCAGCCAGCCATGTCATTGTTAAGGTGCAGCAGAGAATCTACCTCCTGAGGGGCTGGCTTGGCCCCGGTCCCCACCTGTACACTCCATGGCAGCACTTTACACTCTTCCCCCCCTCCCCACCTCCAAGCAACACAAGCTTTTTAATTGCTTAGACTCAAGGCATGACGTGGTCACAACACACACCTCCTAATAGATAAAGGCACAACACAGGGGAGCAGTCCTCTGGGCTTCTCAGTGTTTATTGCAGCAAGTAATTGCAAATGACCTATCCTGATCAGTTTGGAATATATCCACTTGTATATTGTGGTGATTCTGGGATGAGAGATGAAAGATGTAGCCTCCCACACCTTATTATTAAACTTCAGCTGATCAGTGAGGCCAGGTTGATAATGATGAAGTTTGAGTGATAAAAATTGGCTTTGAGCTGATCTCTAACCATTTGGTTTTGAGGCAGGTTATCTCATAACTAGCCACTACTGAGGACTTTTTTGCAGTTTCCTCTAGAACAGGGGTGGCCAGATTTATGGAACTCAAGAGCCACACAAGTTGATTATTAAACCTTCAAGAGCCACACTGAGGCATATAGCCATATAACAGATTTTCTTCTTCATATTTTGGTTTCTTATTATTCGACATCATGTTTAGAAGGACTTGTAAAGCATGATTGAATGAATAAACTGCATTGGCACCTATGGCTATGTTCACACGGGGAGGGCTTGTTTCGAAACAAGAGGTTTCGAAACAAGCTGTTTCGAAATAACATATTATTTCGAAACAACTTATTTCGAGGACAAAAACTTTGTCCTCAAAATAAGGCAGTGAAATAGCATGTCCACAGTGTGGACATGCTATTCCGCCTGGGGGGGGAATTGCAGGCACCGACGGGCTAAAGCGCGGGTCGCCTCACCCCAGGGGGCTTTAAAGCCCCCCCGCCCCCAAACCTGGGGGCGCAGCCCCGGCGCGCAGCTGGAGACCTCTGCTGCCGGGGCCGGAGCGAGCGCCGGCGTGGAATCCCCGCGCCGACGCTCCTGCTGGGGGTGTGTGTCTGGGGCAGGGGGGTGCCCTGGAGCCCCGCCCCTGGAATCCCCGGCATGACGCTCCTGCCCCTTACTCCGGCCCCGGCAGCCGCGGGCTCCAGCCGCGCGCCGGGGCCATGCCCCCAGGTTTGGGGGCGGGGGGGGGCTTTAAAGCCCCCGGGGTGAGGCGCCCCCCCGCCCCTCTACTGGCCAGTGCCTGCAGGGGCTGCAGGCACCAGCCAGGTGAGGTGCGGGGCTGTGCAGCACTCCGCCGGTACCTGCAGTCCCCCTGCAGGCACCGGCGGCGTGCGGCGCAGCCCTGTGCCCCTCCCCCCATCCCCTGGCCAGGGTGCTGAGGGGTCAGCCCTTCCCCCCAGGGTGCTTAGCACCCTGGGAGGAGGGGCACACGTTGTCTCGGAACACTTTGTTCCGAAACAACATGTCTGAACAGGGCTGTTTCGAAACCTCTGTTTCAAAACAACTCTGTTTCGACAGTAAACGAGGTTTAAGTTGTTTCGGGAGGAACACGGCCATTTCGAAACAAGCTGTTTGCTTGTTTTGAAATGGCTGTGCGTCGTATGGCCATGGCACTTCTTATTTCGAAACAACCTCTGTTGTTTCGAAATAAGAAGTGTGTGTGTGGCCATATCCTATGAGAAAATCTAAACATGCCACACTTTTCCCCCCTGTCCCCAACCATGCCACTGCTTCCCCCCACTGTCTGACCCCCTCTCTAACCCCCAGGTCCTGACACCGGCTTGCCCGGGCCAACTCCCCACCCAGGGCCCCCTTAGTTGGCCGCTCCAGTGTCTAGGCACAGACTAGGGCTCCTACCCGAGCATGCTCTGAGCATGCTCAGGGTGGGAGATTTAAAACTCCTAGGCTGGGGCTGCTTTCCTAAATTGATTTGCTGATGTTCTTCCGCCAGCCGCATTTTTTCATTCAAGAGGCTTATGCGGCTCCCGAGCCGCAGTTTGGCCACACCCGCTCTATAGTGTCTGGTGCTGGCCACAGTCCATAACAAATACTGGGCTAGATGGACCTTGGGTCCCACCCAGTATGGCCATTCCTAGGGTACTGTAGATGTTCCCCTCAGTATAACCAGGGCTGGATTAACCGGCCAAGGGACCCTGGGCTGCCCCCAGCATGGGGACCCTGTCTGGGGTCCCCTGACTGCAGGCCACCCCACCTGGCCCGCATAGGCCAAGCCATATTCCCCGCATTGCTGCGGATGGCCCCCGGGGCCAGAGGGCACTCCCGGCCCTGCTCTGGTCAGTCTGCTGGGAAGGATGGGGGCTGTCTGGTGCATGCTGGACTAGGGAAGGCCATGGTGGAGGCCTCACCGTGAGCCAGCCAGCCCCACTATCCGGGTGAGGCAGACAGACGCTGGCCTGCCCTGCTCATGGGGGGCAGACTGGGCCAGCCAACCCAGGGACGGGGTGGAGCACAGACCCTGGCTTCTGGCCCAGGTCCCCATGCCCTCCCTCAATAGCCACAGCGCTGGCACTGAGCCAGGCAGGGGGCTGCATTATTTGGGGTTTAGGGCCTAGATCCTGGGGCCCCCTTTTTTCCTGGGGCTTACGGCCTGAAAGCCCCTTTGATAATCTGGCCCTGAGTATAACTGCAGGTTTCAGGTCTCTTCATTCATAGTTCTCTCCCTTTCCATTGTACAAGTGGGGCTGCCACTCTACCACCCCATATCACTGAGTTTCATTTTAGACCAGTGGTGCTAACGCTGAGACCCACAGGCTGACAGAATAGTTTCTCTTACTCAGTATGGCTTTTCTAAGGATTCTTCTGGTCTTATTGGCCAGCTAAGCTCTAAGGTCTAAATTCTCATGTGGGATTAATGGCCACAGCTCCGCTGAAGTCTTGATGGCTGTAAATGTTTATCAAGTCCCTTTGTACAATTTGTTTACCCTTGCCACTTCTAGCCAGTAGGAATAGCCTGTGCTCACTTGGGCCCAGACACCCATGCTACAGCTTAGCCTTTCTGTTTGCAATCTGAGAACAAATTAAATCCTCAGATGTTGGATTTATCTAGACTAGGTAGCACCAATGCATCTATTTGCAAAGCTGATGATTTCATACACTTTCCGGACATAAGGATAATCAGGCACTGGGGAAGTCACACAGCTGGAGAGGTCCTGTCACCCAGGCAGCTCTTCTCTCCTTGATTCCCTGCCAGCCAGAGGATGAGGGTAGGAAGGGAACACTCAGCAGTCAGATGGCATGTGGTAACTTAGCATTATCATGGAGACCTGATTTGACTGAACACGTCTTGAGCTTTTTCCAAAGCCTGATACTTCAGGGAGCCAGGATGAGTCATGCAGGCATGCCAGGAAGAAGGGAGATATCCTGCAGTGTCTCCATGCAGATCACCCCCATTTCAGTAAATGAGTTAATGCTATTTATCATGGCTGTGGCCGTCTGCCTGCAACGACCACGCATCCAAGGAAAGAGTTTCCGTTCAGCAGGGAAGTGTCGCAACTTAGACTGACATAGTTCCATATTTCAAGCTGCCTTGCAGACACTGGGGAATCCAACAGCCACACTGCTGTCTCCATTTATTCAGTGACCACATGCCCACTGTGTACACGCACTTCTGTCTGTCACTGGATGGAATCAGAACACTTCAATCGTGTATCACAGGCCTTTACTGCTGAAGGCAAACAGAAACTTACAGGTGTGAAAGGACTTGGTTCGGGGATAAGAGGATCAGAAGTCTGTCCTTGCAATAGTGTACTTCGTTTGCGCACAGTCAGTGGCCTACTGTGCACAAGTTGGACACTTGCACATTGCCACTGCCCACGTGCCTGCTCAAGTAACTCATCTGCACACTCTAGCTCTGCTAGAGGCAGGCAGAAATCAGCCACCTGACTGCAAATGCACCTGACATTTCAAAAGCAAAACAGCCCTGCAGGGCACAATCCTGCTCACAGTGATGCTAACAGAAACTGGGAATAACTCAACTGAAGGCAATGGAGTTATTACCAGTGTAAAACCAATGTGAGATGAGAAGTGGGCTGTTCTTGCCTGGAGCATCCATGATATAGCAAAACCATCCTGCAAGAGGCAGGAGCCCAGCCTCTAGTCTCAAGAGTGCTGGCCCTGAGTACTGCAGCATCCATTTCAGAGCATGTCAGCTGTAATCATTTTAGTTTCAGGGCAGTTTTCTGAATCAATAGGCCAATTCTTGTGCTAACCCAGTCCCAGTGAACTTAAATCAATAAGGCAGCATGGGTGAAAACAAGGGAAAGTTTGGCCACTGCCTGATTATTTTTTGAATCAAATTTACTCTGGGTTAGAGTCTGTTGCTCCACTTATGATGAGCTGAACCTCATTCAGAAAGTAGTCCCATTGCAATCAATCAGTCTCTGACTGACTGCAAGAAGCCAGTCTGTGCTGTTGGCTCCTGATAACAGAACAAACTGTTTGCATCCCCCAAACTCCACTGGTGCATCATGCACAAAAACAAGCTATCAGAGCCGTATGGGGTTACACCACCAACACTCCTGCTGCTCTTCCCGCCAGGCCAGATCTGGTTCTGCATGTGCTGAGCACGTTCCAGCAATATCCTTAGTGAACTGCAGCCCATTGATCTGCAACAATGACTGTGAGCCAAACTCAATTTCTTCTTAATGGATTTCTGGTGGAGTGAAAATTTCCCACAGAAACAGGCCTGCTCCCAGCTCATTCAGCCCTGCAACACTGCTGGGCACCTGAAGGCCCTGGCCTGCGTCAAATACACCCCCACATTTCTCCGGGCTCTCAAAGGAGAGTTGCTCCCTCAGTGGTTAAAGCAGATTGAAATGGGATCAGGTGCATTTCTTATTTATATTGCAGGAGCACCTAGAGGGCCTGAGCATGACTCATGGCATTATTGTGCGAGGTGCTTTATGTACACCGCTCACACCCAAACAACAACCAGACCCCTGAGAACCTTCCCAACAGCAGGGAATCTCCTATTGCATCAGCCAAGGAAGAAGAGCATATGGGAGGCAGCAGTGCCCACACATGCCAGAGAGAGAAGGGGCTGGTCACTGCTTCACTTTGTTCCTTGCACTAGACCAGGTGTCAACAATCTTTAAGAAGGGCTGTGCCCAAATCTTGTTACTCCCAGCCCCTCTCCCAGTGCTGACAGCAGTGTTGGTGGCACCAAGGGGGCCATTCTGGGGGGTGTATTGGCAATGGGTGTAGGGCTGCAGGCCCTGTTCTGGCAGCATGCCAGGAGGAGAGGCATGTCTGCAGTTGTGGCTCAATGGCAGGGAGTAGGTCTATAGGCCTCTTTCTGGAAGCATATCAGCAGGCGGTCTGGAGCCTCCCCCTTCTGGCAGCAGGAGCAGGGCACTGCATGCCTCTCAAAATCAGTTTGTGTCACACTTTTAACACACATATTGTAGGTTACCAACCCCTGCACTAAACCAAAGCTCTCTGCAGCTGTCTCCCTGCATCAGGGAAAAGAATCTGGCTGACTAGACCAGATGGATGCCATCATGCACAGACACGGAGGTAGCTGGCTGAAATAAAGCAGGCCCTTAGTTAGATATTGAACTACTGAGATCAACAAGTGCCCTCTCTTCTGTCTGTGAGGCTGGTTCTGAGTTTCTTGGACACCTAGAACAGGACTGGGCCCCAAGTGCAGCAGAAAGAATGATGCCTGTTAAGTCATCAGGCTAGAACAGTTGTTTTCTTCCCCTGCAGTGCACCACTGGTGGGACAAAGGGCAACATGAAATGCCCTTCTTCCATCACCTTTCTCCAATGGCCCATCATCAGGCAAAGGGTCATCTGGAAGTTGGGCTGGGTCTTCCCAGAAGGGGAAAAGCCTTTCTGTAGATGGGAGGCTAGTGGTCCATAAAGCACCCTGGAGAGAAGAACATTGTTCTCATCTTCCATTGCAAACAGAAAACAAAGGGCTTTGCTAGCCTGGAGTTTGTCAACTGCCCTACATCCATTTAGAACAACTAGTCTCAAATTTTACCCTGCCAAGACCACCCCTGCCCCTAGCTAGCTACATGAGAAGGGCAGCATGGTCCCAATAGCTCAATACTTGTCAGGGTCCTGACCCTGAGATTAAGAACATATTATTTAGAAAATTAAAACAAACAAAAACAGGCCCTGACTAGCAGCAACTTTCCCCACCCATTTGCCAGGTTGTGGGAGGATCACAGACCAGATGAAAATGGAGGCTGGAGAAAGGTTTAGAAAAACCCTGGCTCTTCCTAACTTTCCACTGCAGCAGCACTTGCTATTCACTAACAACCCAGCAAGAGGAGACAGACAGAGCAAGAGATGGGGGTGAAGGACCTCAGAGAAGGTAGAAGACACAGGGGTGGGATGAACATAACAAAAAAGCAGAACAGAGTCAGAGCATCCAGCTCTAGCATCAAGGGGCTGTTTTAAAAGCAACTCATGAAAGCACCTGCAGCTGGTGGCAATCATGTCTACTGAACCCATCAGGGCACCTCCCTTGATAGTGAGCCTTTAAGTAGTGATTGGGCGTTAGAACAGTGGGTTACTTACCAGTAACCATCCTTCTTCGAGATGGGCTGCTCGGATTCATTCAGAAATAGGTGTCTCCATGCCGGAGCACTGGATTGGCCAGAAACTTTTGGCCCTGGCCTCTCAGAAGAGGGCAGGTGGCCACTGCCCCCTGCGCCACCCCGTGGCTATATAAGTGATCGCCACCCGGCCCTTCCCCAGTTCCTAAGAGTCGCCAACTCCTATGCGGGGATGGGGGGAGGGCTCTCAATAAATCCGAGCAGCCCATCTTGAAGAAGGACAGTTACTGGTAAGTAATCCACCGTTCTTCTTTGAGTGCTGCTCAGATACATTCAGAAATAGGTGACTACTAGCCATGCTGATGGATGGCAGGTGGAGTTGGCTCTTCTGCCTTCCACACAACAGAACTTCAACAAGGGTAGTTGTCCAACAAGTCAGCCCTCGGAAAAGTAATTGACCCATGGGCCTCCATCCCAGGGAGAACAGCCCGGGGATGCAGGACGTAACCCAGAAGGAGAATTTGTTCGAATTGCCCTAGCACCGAAAGGGCCGAGGTCACCTTATGCGTAAAGGTACAAAATATGGTGTTGAGATCAAGGGTAGCATCCCTAATCGCTCTCCTTGAGAGGAGATGCAATGCCTTGAAGCCAAGGGATTCAAGCTCACAGGACGGCACTCGTTAGTGGGGTCCTTATGGGAGAAATAACCCGAGTCTCTAGTTCTGTCAGTTCGGGCGATGCACCAGAGCACCCAAAGGAGGGAAGCTAGGTTGTCTCCCCCCCAGATTGGTATGGTGAGGCACATGAAGGTCGTACACCAGGCCGGGGACTGAAAGAGGGCTACGGCTGCCCTCAAACCCTACAGCAGTGGGATCGAAGCCAGAAGGCATCAGATAAATGAAAACTGGTGTACACAGAGTGGCAGAGGGGAAAGGAATGGGAAACAGGAACAGGAGAGGGAGATGACCTGATCCTATGTTTTACACCCCCTTGCATTTAGTTTCATTCCTTTCTGTAAGTTCACCCATCTTCGAAGCATCTGAGGAAGTGGGATCTTCTTCCATGAAAGCTCATGCAAAAAACAAATCTGTTAGTCTTAAAGTGCCACACAAGTCCTTGTTGTTTTTTTACTGGACTAGACTAACACGGCTATCCCTTTTGAAATTGAAGAGACACCCCAAACTAGCTCTCCTGAGAGGCCAGGATAACAATAGTAATAGCCTGTATGGTGCACCTATAGTGGGGAAGTGGGACAACTTGGAGGGGCTAAATGCCTGGCCGGTTCTGTGGCTTTAGGAGAGAGGCACAGTAGGGTGTTCCATGGTCTGAAAGTGGCCAGGCTGCCAGCACAGGTGGAGGCACTGTGGTAGGTCCCCTAGGGCGGAGTATCAGGATTCCTATCCTTGAGGGGATGGCATACCAGTACATATGCCCTCCACCTTCTGCCCTTGACAAAATAGCGGCTGGTAGGCAGCCGCAGCATTATCAGACAAGGGGTTGGACAGAACACAGTTACGGCCTAATGATGTTCTCATGAATGTGGTAGGTGTGGGAGCTGGTATCCCCGGCCTACAAGGCCTCTTTGTTTTGGTCTATATGACCTCACCCCATCAGGGAGATCTGTCTCACAATGGGATCGAGCATGGCTCATCACGCACAGAAGTGTGCATCCAAATTGGGGCTCCCTTATGAGGGAGCTCAGGTAAGAGCCAGAAGGGCAGGAAAGGAGATAAATTCCTCGCAAAGGAGCAAAGCGGGGGTATGCCACCGGATGGGGTGCAATCAGACCTTGCCTTTTCAGGGCACCTACAGGAACTCTGGAGTGTCTTCCATGAATATGCAAGTGACAATATTAAGCCTTGCTGAGAAGGTGGGCTCAATCAGGAACTAGCTGGCTCCTGAGCCCTGGCAATTGGAGGTGGGGAAAAAACAAGGTGGGAGTAAAGGGGTATTACCGAGTTCAAGACCCACGGCAAGTGCCTAGGACAGGAGAGTGATATATGAAGATGCCTACCGGGGCTAGGAGGGCCTCGAGTCATCGTGGAGTTGTGCCACAATGCTCATGATGATAAAGCCCAGCAGTTAGATCAGGGTAGTCATGGTACTGCGGCTGTGTCCCAGAGGCTGAGTTACACGGGGAATCGCTAGATGAAACATCTGTAGGCAAGATTGGTGCCAGTATAGTTTGTGTCTGTAGGTGTGGTTCAGGGGGCGAGGGTCCGCATCTCGGACCCAAAGGTGAAACAGGGGGTTTTGGGGAATTCCATCACTTAACAATTCGTTGTGTCTGCCCCCGCATCTTGGGGGCCTGTGGAGCTTCTGATTGGGAGGAAAGTGAACGGCCACCTTGAGGAGAAGTGGGAAGGGTGGTACAGGGCCCTTTCCGTGGGGGCAAGACCCGAGTGGACAGGTTCCTAAATGAGGGCACGTGCTGGTCAGTAATGGTCAGCAGCCCAGGTGGGAGGTCCCCGGGCTGAGAGATTCACTGGCTGATGATGTGGTTTCCCACTTTCATCGCGCCTGGAAAGATGACAGTAACATAGGGTGGGCTTCCTTGCGGCATTCACCTATGGTGGGAGCCATCCGGGAGTGGTACACACGGTGTGCTCCGTATGTTACAAAGACACTGAGTGGGTGGGCTGTGTTCAGTCGGTTCCTGACGTTTATGCCTAGAATTTGGCAGGTGGAGGCAGATTATCTGTTCCATAGGGGAGCTCAAGTGATTCAATTTGTGTGCAAACGCAAAGGCCCACTGATGGACAAATAGAAGGAAAAGAAGAACGAGTCCAGGCAGGTTTTGCCAGCAGAATGGTGATAGTCCCAACCTGGGATTCTCACTGCCTGCCCAGGGGGCCGTGTGATGGGCCTCGCCCGCGGGGACCGTTGGGGAAGTTGGCTCCCAATGTGGACCTAGCCCCACAAGGGAAATTCTGCTCAGGTCGGTTGGGTTCCTGCAAGCGGTATGCTCTTCAGTACTAAGAAAGTGTTGCATGAACACCGCCTGTGTGTCCAGAGGATAATAGGGATGTACCCCCACAAGGTAACAAGGGGGTAGTGTGGCTTCTCTTTTGTAAGATGCAAATCAAGGCCCGAGGCCCCTCTGTGGTCAGGTACCAGTTAGGGTTCAGTAGCAGCCGTCCCCTCTGCGATCCACAGGGGGTTGAGACCTCTCTATGGCTAAAGGCATTGGGAACATACTGGAGGGGTATTAATAGGGGTTACTATCCAGGCATACCTGGAGGGGAGGGATTGCCTCAACTATGAGATGCTCCCTCCTTCACAAAAGGTCCAAATATCAGGCATTCCATCGCAATTTGGGACTCAAACCCACAAACCATAGCTTTGGAAGCTGCTGCTATATCCATTACACCACTGGGTCACCCAGGAGGTAATAGACAAAGATATTGTGATTACAACCAGTCACTGGTCAACTGGTTCGGGGCTATCGCCCAGGAAGAGGCCTTTCCAGGGGGAGAACCCCTAATGGACTCGAACTGAAGTTGCGGTGGTGGTAGTGCGGCCTAAGTCCCCACCAGTAACCATGGTGGGGGGAAGACCCAGCTTACTATAAGGCCTAAGTGGCTGGGGGGTGTGGAAGAGGGCCCAGTTGAAGGAGGCCGAAGTATTTCAGCTCTCCTCTGGGGTCATAGGCAGTACCCAGAACGGATGAGGTCTCCTCCAGGAAAAGGGTGTTGCCTCCAAAAGACAAGTTGAGGGCCACCTGCTGGGAGGTCAGGGGTACTCTGGCCTCCCGTAGCCAGGCTACGCGGCACAGGGTAACAGCCGAAGCCATCATGCAGGCAGCTGTGTCCACCACATCCTGGGCTGAAAGGAGGAGGTCCTGGGAGGCTATCTTGCCTTCCTCTAAAAAGATGTCATATTCCTCCCTGATCTCAGGTGGGAGTAGATGTCTAAACTTCAGCATCAACTCCCACACTTCTAAGGTGCATCTGCTAGTCAGGGCCTGGTTATATGTGACTTGGAGTTGAAATGCCGAGGACAAGTAAAATTTACTGCCCAGTAACTTGAGCTCCCTAGCTTCCTGCGATGTTGGGAGGAGGTTATATGTGGTCTGCCCCGGCCCTAAGGCCGCTTCCACCATCACCTGGGGTGGGACTGGGTGAAGGGAGAGGGAAGGGAACTCCAACCACGGGACTCTATACTTGAGCCCCACCATGTCCGAAACTGGGGAGATGGAACCCAGATTCTGCCAACGGGAGGAGGCCAGGTCCCAGACACTGGGATGTAGGGGAACCGTAACTGGTTCCACTGAGGAGAACACCAATCTAAACAAGGTATCAGAGAGAGTCTCAGAGGAGTGAACCTCTAGGCTCATGTGGGCTGAGACGTGGCGCAAAAGGTCAAAATGCACTGATAAATCACCCATGTAAGAGCACGGCACCAGGCTCAGTGCTCTCACTGGTGTCGAGTGGACCGGTGCCAGCGGGGACTATGGAGCTTCTTAAGGGGACAATTCTTGAGGATGGAATTGGAATGGCAAAGGTGTCGAGAGTCAGTGCAGAGGCCATTTGGATCCTCTTGAAGCCCCTTCCCCGGGCTGGAGCAAGGGGAGGCTTCCTGGGACTCTCCGGCAGGTACCAGAGATGGGAGGGTAATATGATGCCACAGAGACGGCTCCACAGTACTGGGGCTTCCGGCTGCCTCTGATGTTTGGCGGCCTGGTGCCGGTGAAGGGGAAGGTCAATGGCGCCGCATGCGCAGCACCCAAGCCTTCGACAAGAAGGCAGGCTTTTCCCTTCGAGGCTGTGCCAAAGAAGGGGATGTTGGCAACATGAAGAGAGCCCTCACTGCCTCCACTGCTTCTGGGGTGGACGGGATCGGCATCGAGGTTGACCGGTCTCAGGGGGAGCCCCGCGTTGACGGCACGGGGCTACTTCAGTACCAAGGACAGCATCAAACTGGTCCTATGTCGCCCTTGGGGATGGTGCTGGTCGGTGGTGGACCCCAGCGCCGAACTGGAGCACGGTGCCGCGGGAGGTCCAGAGACCTCGGGGGGAGTGCCGGACCTGCTCGGAGGCCAGGGCATGGCACCTCTGCTTTCTGTCCTTGATCATCCTGGGTTTAACGTACAGGCAAATGGCACACTCAGTGACCTCATGGCTTTCGCCGAGGCACCAGAGGCACTTCTTGTGGGGATTGTCCTGTGGCGAGGCCTTGCTGCACTCAGTGCGGGGCTTAAACCCCAGCATGGCGGACAACGGTGGATCGCGGTGTTCCGGTCCGGGAAGGGAAACCTTCTTCGAGGGGATGATGTCCATGAACAGGTTCTCCCAGTCGGACAGAAGGCTCATACAGGAAAAACGAATAGGAGACAGGCTGCTTGCAAAGCAAGGAGTGGGCAGTTCCAGATTCAGCACAAAGGCAGAAGAAATGAAACTGGGGAAGGGCCAAGCAGCGGCTACTTATATAGTCATGGGGTGGCACGGCGGGCGGTGGCTGCCTGCCCTCTTCCGACAAGCTAGGGCAAAAAGTTTCCGACCAGTCTGGTGCTCCAGCACAAAGACACCTATTTCTGAATGTATCCGAGCAGCGCTTGAAGAAGAAATACACAGTATGCAGCCTGGCCATGCTGCCTGTGAAGCCAGGAACCAAATGCTCCCTGATTCCAATGGGAGCAAAGCAGGAACAGACAGTTTGTACCACAATGTTATGGAGGGAGGGTCTGATGGGTAGTGTCTCTGTACCAGGAAGTCTGTGGTGTAAGGAAAGGACATAGACACGATCTGTGTTCTAGGAACAGGATAGGGACCAAGAAACCTTGAGTTTGAACTCTGCCTCTAACCTTAACTCACTCTTTCACCATGAGGACCTCATTTAGCTTCTCTGCCTTGCTTTCTTTTATTTATTGCCTACACATCCCTTGAGGGACGTAGTAGTGGCACTGTCAGAGACAGGATGCTGGACTAGACATACCCGCCTGAGGGGTGACAGCCCCTGCAGCCCTAGGGGAAGAATAATGTTCCTCCCAGAACAGCTGAGAAGAGCCACTGATCAATGTTTCTAATGTGCACTAAAAGATGCTATGGAGGCGCTAAGTGTGTCTGGCTTCTGCTTG
This sequence comes from Podocnemis expansa, assembly GCA_007922195.1. Lineage (NCBI taxonomy): Eukaryota > Metazoa > Chordata > Testudines > Podocnemididae > Podocnemis > Podocnemis expansa. The sequence goes on along the minus strand of ML681963.1, from coordinate 10,046,977 downwards.
GGGGGGGGGGGGGAAGAGAGAGAGAGAGAGAGAGAAATGACTCAGATTACTTATTTGAGCATTTGGTTTTTCAAATGGTCTCCTTGTTGGCAAAGAGCCAGTCTCAAGAGCTGCAGTTCCACACACTTCGCCCAGCGCCGTGAGAACAGAGTTCTGCCTGCAGCAAGGCCCTGCATAGCCCATGTCTGGCAAAGGTAGGGGCTCTGCTGATGAAACAAGCTCCCTCCCATCCTGCCTGATGCTGCGCACTCTCCACCCCCCATGGAAGCTAGCACCCTCCTCCCCAGAAGGCCCACAACACCCCCATCAGACAGACACAGCCACCAAAGAGCCCCAAGCACCAGCAAAGCCTCCTCCTGAAGGCAAGAAACCTGCCTAATATGGAGTTTCTTCCAGCCCTGGTTGCTGAACCCACCCTTCCCAAATGCACACATCCTCTCCTGGCCCTCCCCTATAGCCCTTCCTCTGGGCACCAGGGGTAATGAAAAGGAGAAGCTGAGCTGGAGTTAATCCTTTTTGCATGGGTAAACTATAGTGTTTTGCTCAAGCTCTACCTCCATAAAGGACACCGCTGCAATTTTCACCAGGCTGTTTCTGAGAGGGTTAATCATTCCTGTGTCAATTTTAAGAATCCATGGCCAGTGAAATTTGGACAGCTTGAAACAGCTTGGCAGAGATATATGTTTCCACATCTGGTGTCCCAGCACAAGCATCTTCCATCCTCAGAGAGCGGAATGCAGATGTGCAGTGTGTTAGGGACGACAGCTGGAGTTTGTCTACAGAGACTCTGGCTGGAGCAAAATTCTTGGCTCACCCTTGAAATAATAATAATAAAACAGGTCTGGCTTGTAAACTAGCACAAAGAAGAGTGATTTGATCCCAGGATATGTAAAAACCAGTTAAGAGCTGTCTGATGTGGGCTTCCCAGACACACACTGTCAGAGCCCATGGGGAACACCCTCTATAGTCCCTGGTTGGGTAACCAGATTTGAAATATCAGGATGAGTTTGGGGAATAAAAGGCATCTAGATAAGACAAATATCAGGATTAGCCCCATAAAATCAAGACATCTGGTCATCCTAGAGCTGGGGTCTCAAACTCAAATCACCAAGAGGACTAGTATGTTAGCCCGAGGGCCACACCATTGAAATCTTTTCATGCAACAATATTGCAAATATTAGTAACAATAGTGTTGTTGCAGGCCACAGAAAATAGTTTTAGGGGCCGCATGCAGCCCACGAGCCATGTGTTTGAGAACCCTGCCCTAGACCCTGGGCTTCTCTTCAGAAACTCCAACAAGGGGGGAAGCTGCCAGGGTGAATTTTTTTGCCGAGGACCTATGTCTATTGAGAACAAGACTGCGTCCACCAGCTAGTTTTTGATTGCCCCAAAAACTGACATTGGATGATGGTGACTCAGTGCCACTCATCTGAAGACTAGAAAATGGAAGACTGGATTCAGTTATCTGGCCCTGCTCTAAATCAGCCCAGCATAAGAGGCTATGCAAACTAAGTCACAGCTAAAGATGAAACCATGGGCCAAGGAGCTGAGAAACATGCTGGGTGACATGAGGATGTTCGGAGCCACCCAAAGGAGGGTGAAACATTAAGGGATGGATGTACACATCAGCCAGAGATGTCCTAAAGGAAATGAGTATGTTACTGGGGTAACAAAGGAAAATCACAACATGGCTGGGAAGCAGGAATGGAAGTGTTCATCAGAGAGGCTAATGGAGCAAAATCAAAATATCCAGGATCAGATAGCTAGAGGCTGGATAGTTATGGTAAGAACTGCCAAATTCTGGTAGCTCCAAGCCTCCCTTGGGGTCTGATCCTTAGTCAATTAGGTCAGTGGGAACTTTGCCATTGACTTGAATGAGTGCAGCCCTTAGTCTTACTCTATCCCCAGTGTTACAGGTGTGCTCTGTGAAAGAGGGGTGGGTGGGTGTGCACACGCACTCAAGAATACGTAGTAGAATCCCTGGGCTTTGTCACTCCCAGTAGAACTAGTTGCACCCTGTATAGTTTCTTCTGTAGAGCCCTTTACACAGAGTTCAACTCTGGCTGGAACAACAAAGCTAATCACTACGGTGCTGGCTGCTGCCCTTCTGTCCCCTGTCCTCTGTTTCTCAAGGTGTCTGAACACCCTATTCCCCCCACACCTTTTGGGGGGGTGGGGAGGGGGCTGTTTGCTTGTTTTAAAGATCAAGGTCTGCTTTGCAATGACTGACGCTTTCCCAAAGTCAAGGAGGGCTGTGCCAGCAGTTAAAGATAAGCACTCCCCACCACTTAATCAATTCTGAGTGCCATAAAAAAAGGCCTTGAGAACTCCCTTCAGAGCAGATGATGTCATCTAGCATGTGCAGTGCAGGGAGGTGGGAAATGGGAAAGAATGGCAGAGCACTGGTTATTACATCTCTCCACTGTATTGCTGAAGGTAATGGCCACAAGAGATACAAGGTGATAAGTGCTATTGAAAAATCTAAGACAGAGAGAACTAAAGATCAGCTTATAGTAGGCAGCCTTCCAGAATTTATAGGGCAGCTGTGTTGCTGAAGGTAATGGCCACAAGAGATATAAAGGTGATAAGTGCTATTGAAAAAATCTAAAACAGAGAGAACTTAAGTTCAGCTTAGAGTAGACGGCCTTCCAGAATTTATAGGTCAGCTGCAGAAGTCCCCAGAGCACAGGTACTTTCAAGTCCTGGGAATCAGTACTTTGGGATTCATATACAGACTTGATTCCGTCAGCTTAGGGCTGAATACAGACTGTGGGTTTTTTTCACATTACAACAGGTAATTTTCTTTCCCCGCTACCCCTCTTATTGTTGTTCTCCACTATTTGAGTCTAAACAACTGCTTTGATTTGCTGTGACAGTCGGAGCTGATCCTATGACTTACACTTCCCTAAATATATTTTGCTCCCATTCTGTATGTTCCCCATCTTCAAGTATCTGATGAAGTGGGATTTTCTCCCACAAAAGCTCATGTGATAAATAAATTTGTTAGTCTTTAAAAGTGCCACAGGACTCTAACACGGTGGCCCCTTTGGTACTTTTTGGCTTGCTCAGTGGTTCTTTAGGATCCTGATTTAGGGTGGGTGGGGTGAGATCCTTATGATCCTTCTTATGCAAGATAGTTTGCAGAATGGACATCATGGAGGCTCCCTGTTCTAGGTCAGAAGGGGTTCTGGAGATAAATAGAGAAGATCGTATGTGGCTTAGGATATTTCACATCATAGCATGTTCATGTGTTTTTATCCATGTCCTGTGTGTTCCCAACAGCAGGAGGATGTCAGATAGTGCTACTCTCTTAGGGACAGCTGGCTTCAGGCACAATAAAGAGACATTGATTCCTGGAATGCCTTCCCCCTTCAAGTAGGTTTCTGGGAACATTTACAGGTGTGCTATTCTCACAAAGGCACAGTAAGTTTGTGTGCAGCAAACACTACAGAACCAGCTGTAAGAGCTTTCTGCAAGCTGCAGTCAGCCACTCTGTTCTGTGGCTGCAGTCTGGTATCCTGCTCTCCATAATCTTTGGCCTTTACTAGCAGCTGGTGCGTGCAATGGGGCTATCCAGCTAGGCCTGGACAAACATGAGGAGTATAGCTCTGCTTCCAGGGGTTTGTGAAGCTGCGTCCAAACAGGATTTGGGAGAGTATAGGGGTGCTGGCCTGTTTTCCCAGCCTGGCGAGGATTCCTGGCCACACCCAAGTCTCTTCCTGGCTTTACCCTTGGGAGCACCATATGTTAATTCCAACAAAAACTCCCAAATTCAAAATTAACATTCCAACAAAGCTACTCTTCTGACCAAGGTGTCCGTTGCCCATTAAGTTAATTTGATGGCCACCCCTCCCAGGCCATCAGCTAGGTATGCGAAGTATGTTAAGGGGAGCAGATAGCCCCTTCAACCCAACTAGATGGCCCCCTTAAACTAAACTAGATGGCTGTTGACACCCCATTGATCTTTTCAGGGCTGGGTGTAGGTGGGCACTGCCTAATTGCAAGATCTTTAAAATAGTGAGGGCATGAGTCATGCCCACCTGAGTTTCCCCCTTACCTGTAATTGTGGCCAATCATAGCCACTGGCGGGAAACACGGCTTAAAAACCCAGAGTTTGGGGGCCTCAGTCAGGACGGTTCCTGACATCCTGCCTGGCCTGATCACCCAGATTCTGACCTCCTCCACTCACGAGTTCTTCCTCGAGCGTACCACGATTGAACTGCCGGCCGAGTAACAAGTCTCTCTTTCTCCTGCTTGTAATGGTGCTGCTGCTACTGGGATTGGTAAGAGCCTGCCCCTGCAGCTCTCTTTGAAATAAAGTTCTCCCACCGTTTGCTGCTGTTTTGCCACTGCTCTCCTTAGCTTCTCCAAGCCCACACTCCTAAGAGCAGGCTTGTGTGTTTTTTCCTTACTCATCTTAAGTTACTGTGTTTCTTCTTAACTGTTTAAGAAAGTTCCTGGGTCCTCAGTTGTGTGCTACTGCCTTATATTGATTGTTATATCTCTCTTGTCTAGTTGTTTTAAGTGCCATTGTAAGTTGCAACATTGTTTACTGTAAGCCTTAGAAGCATTGACATAGTGTATAACATTGTATCACTTAGTTGTTATCCTTAGAGCTGTTTGTTAAGTACTTTTACCTCCCCCCCCCCCCCGTGGTTCCCCTGAACTAAATAAATTATTTCCCCAAACTTTCCTTGGTTCCCTTTGCCTCTCTGCCCTAGCCGCCGCTTCTCTCTGCGGCTCCCCCTTTGCCTCCGTTCCCTGGCCGCCGCTTCTCTCTGCGGCTCCCTCTTTGCCTCCACTCCCCTAGCCATCGCTCTTGCCTTCGACCCCCCCCTTGCCGCCGGCTTCCTGCTCCCGTGCCACTGGATCCCCACTCCCGCAGCACCCCCTCGTCGCCGGGCCGCCGGTCCCGCAGCCCCGGCTCTCCCTCTCCTTTGCCACAGCCCGTGTGGCCCCTGCCCCTTTCCCTATCACTTAGCCTCCTCTCTGCCTCCCCCTCTAACCCCCCCCCCGAATCTCTGTCCAGCCCCCTCTTGCTTCCTCTGTTGCCCGGAGCCCTCCCACGTGCATCCCCATCCCGCTGACCCTAACCCCCCCCCACACTTGCCTTTCTTCTCCTTTGGGTCCCTCCAACTTTGAAACTTCTGCTCCCCTGCTTGCTTTCACCTTTTTCTTACATAGTGTTGAAGCACCTTTTAAGTCACTGTGAGTTAGTTAAGTTAGCTGAGAACCCCCATTGCCCCCCAACTTGTTGCACCCCACAGAGTTGAGCACTCCACAAAATCCCCATTACAGAGACACTGTGACAAACTTCCTACACACACCACACATACAGCCCACAGCTCATCTCACTTCCATACCTGTTTTCAATAAAGATTACCCCGTGCCCCACTGGTGCAGTAATTGCCCCCAAGGTCCCCAAATTTTTGAACCTGCTGGCAGGGTCACAAGGCAGGCAGTGTGGGCTCTGCACCACTCCCTCTGCCAGGGTGGTTTTAGCAATTTTGGGGCCTGGGGCAAAAGTCAAGGATGGGGGCCCCTCACATGGGGGAACCCATACTTGACTTTTGGCCTCCCTTGATGGGGCCTCGCCAGCCCCCTAGGCAGTAGCATCGCTGGTGCTGGGCACAGGGGGCTTGTGCCCTGAGTCCCGGCACCGGTGCTCCAAGTGCCAGGGGTCTGGGGCTGGGCTGCCTGGGGCAACAGCTGTCTTCGCTGGCCCCGTTCCTGGCTGAGGGTCTGGGGTTGGGCTGCCAGACTTGAGAGGGCCCCCAGCTTCCCCAACCCCCCCACCCCCTATCAGACTCTTGCTGGGCTTCCTGGCCCCTGCCAACCTTGCAGGGCCCCTTGCTGCCGCTGGCCACCATTAGGCTCCCCAGCCTCTCCCCCAGTCCCACTGCAGGTCCACTGGGCTCCCTAGCCCCACCATTGAGCCCCCCAGCCCCAGCGCCAGCCCCACTGTGGGCTCTTGCAGGCTGCCACCAGGCCAGGGAGACCCTGCCAGCCCTTTGTGGGCCCCTGGCAGCTCCCCCGGAGTGTGTAGGGCCCCTGCCCCTGCAGGGCTCTGGGCAGCTGCCTGCGCTGCCCACCCGCTAAGACTGCTTATGCCCTCTGTGATAGTCACCAGAGCCAGTTTCCCTGCTGCAGCTCCTCATTACCTCCAGTAGACCTCTCTCAGCCCTCTACAGGGGTTTTCACCTGCTCTCTTCCTCACTAGGACTGATACTTAAAGGGGGCTGGTTAGGCCCAAGCTCCCTGGCCCTCCGAGGGGTAAACCATCCTGTTTCAAGAAGGAATGGACACAAAAGCAGCTGTATGTAAGATTAGGTGTAAACAGGGCCTGTCTGTCTTCTTGTGTCTAATGAGCCTGTAAAACCTGGGTCCAGGGATGGATCTGAGTGGCACAAATCAGCTCCAGATCTCGATTACAAACCCTACAGGGTTTCAGCTGTGGAGATTGGGTACAAACTGTTAGAGAGGTAGATTGTGCAGGCTTGGCTCAAACCTCAGTGGCCTCGATGGAAAAACTCCCCTTAGCAATGCCAGGAAGGTGTCTCTGGAGATGGAATCCAGGTCACTTAAGTTCTGCAAATTCTGTTCAGCTTCTTTTCCCAGTTTGCAATGATGATTTCACTTAAGCCAAGATCAAACCCTGAGTGTTACAGCACTCATTCTCTCAACTCACTCTCTCAGGGCAAGACCCAGTGGTGCAGCACTCTGCCACAGTTCCACTTTTACAATCTGCAGTCTATTCCCATAGGCAACTTGTCCTCCTGGCCATCCACTTCACTTCAGTGCTCTCTGTCCCTTCCAATGTATCCAGGTCCAGTTGTAACTGGCCAGCTGCTGTGCTGTCTAATCCCTACAGGCCACTTCACAGTCTTTTCATCTGGCAAGCCTGATGCCCCTTTGTACTCCTTCTGGGACTTTTTCTGGGTGACTTTGACATCTGCTTTTGCAGAAAAGACCAGTGAAAACATTGAGCAGCCGATTAGTTCACACTGGTGCAGGAATTTTGGCTGGATAAAGAATTTTTGTTGATAATTAATTGTTGTCCTGTTTAGGGGCAATGCCAGGCAACACAGGGATAATATTTCTAATAATGAAATGGTGAAGATGGCTATCAAAATGCCTTCATTAATGAGTCTAAGTAACCCAGGTCAATGCTGAATACACAAAAGTCATGGAGGCAATGGAAGGAATGTCACTTATTAGCCAAGCTCGTATTGTCTTTGAGGCTATGTATACACTAGAGCAGTGGTTCCCAACTTGTGGTCCAGGGACCCCCAGGAGTCCATGGACATGTTGCAGGGGGTTCGCTGAGCCTCTCCATTGGGGCTGGAATCCAGCTACAGCCCCAATGCTCCCCACCAGGGCTGCCTTTCTCCTCCCTTGGCCGAATCCTGGCAGGGGGATGGGGCCGCAGTGGCTCCCTGGAAGGGACAAGGACAGGGGGCCATAGCTGCCGTGGCTTGGCTGCCCAGCGGCGCAGGCCATGGTGGCAGCAGCGCTGCTAACTGGCTGTCCCAGTGGTGCTGCCAGAGTGGTGTGGGCCAGAGACTGCCTGCACAGGCCTGATTACATAACCAGCCAGGGGGTCCCAAAGTTTTGTTTTGTTTTGTTTTGTTTTTGTTAAAAAGGGGTCCCCAGCCTGAAAAAGGTTGGGAACCACTGCACTAGAGTACTGACAGTGGCACAGCTGTGCTCCTGTAAGGTTTCCCATGTAGCTGTTCTGTGCTGATGGGAGAGAGCTCTTCTCCCAACATAAGTAAGCCACCCTCAACAAACAAGTTCCAAAGGGGCAGCCATGTTAGTCTGGTAAAGCGAAAAAAGTGAGGAGTCTTGTGGCACTTAAAGACTATGGCTGTGTTCACACAGCCCTCTTATTTCGAAACAACAGGTTGTTTCGAAATATGAATTAGGCTGTTCACACGACGCACGGTTGTTTCGAAACAACGGGTCCCGTTGTTTCGAAACAAGTTAAACCCCATGTGGGGACGAAACAACGTTGTTTCGAAATGATTGTTTCGAAACAATGCCGTGCGAACATGTTGTTTCGAAACAACAGTGACTTGTTTCGAAATAACTGTTGCCTGAACCTGCTATTTCACTTTGAGCTTCTTTCCTTAATTCGAATTAACAAACTGTTTATTCGAATTAAGTTATTTCGAAATAAGGTGTTATTTCGATACAAGTTGTTTCGAAACAACCATATCGAAATAAACCCCTGTGTGTGAACACAGCCTATGAGATTTATTTATCGCATGAGCTTTCGTGGGAGAAAATTCCACTTCATCAGATGCTTTGAAGAACAACAAACAGCGATGCCTATGTCGGTGAGAGAGCATCTCACACCAACATAGCACTGCCCACACTAGCACTTTGGCTGGTGAAATTTATGTAAGTCAGGGGGGAAAAAAACCCACAACAACAAGGAGTCCTGTGGCACTTAAAAACTAACAGATTTATTTATCACATGAGCTTTCAGGGGAGAAAATCCCACTTCACAAAAGCTCATCTGATAAATAAATCTGTTAGTCTTTAAGTGCCACAGGACTTCTTGCTTTTTTTGCTTTACAAGACTAACACGGCTGCCACTTTGGAACTTATTAATGTAAGTCAGGGTGTCTTTCTTCCTGACCCCTGACCAACAAGTTTTACTGATGAGGGCTAATGTAGTATTATTATATTATTACATTATTATTAGAGAAATATTGCAGTAGTAGGAAAGATTCTTCTTTTCTTACTGCCTGTTGCTTCGCTGAGTTCAGTTAAATGTCAGCTCAGCATCAACAAAGTGCAAATTACCAGAGGGCGTGTAGCTCTTTCAGTCCCACTGAACCTTATCAACAGGGATTTAATAGAGTATCCCTCAGGCTGTCTTGGATCAGGGTGAATCCCAGACGGGAATGCCACAGCCCATTTTAGGTGATGGAGGAGGGAGCACAAGAAAGATATCTGAGGCTCCTACAAGAAGAGAGGGCGTGGAAAAGAGATAAATGCTTCTCCCTTCTCCAGGGAAACCCGTGACTGTCTGCAAGCAGCACTGTGATTTAGCAGGAGTTGCAAAACACATGGGATCAACTCAAAGTCAACCCTGCCCAGAGGCATGTAAGTTTTATGCAGGTTGAGGCTTCTGTGTGGGTGCAATAGGAGAGTATAACACAATCTGAAGGCTCACAGGGTGAATTCTACCTCACTAACACCAAAGGAATTGCAAATGATTCAAGACTCAGTGTTACAAAGGAGCAAAGGTTGTGGGCTTGAAGAATCTTGGTTTGCTCACTCCTATATGAGATACAGTGAAGCTTCTCTCACGTAACAGCCCAAGGGATTGACAAATGTCAGTTTCCAGGGGTGGTCTTGAACTAAAGACTGAAGAACATTGTATCCACTTCTGTAGCTCCTAGGGGCTAGCTGTGAGGATACATTGCATGCGAACTGCTCAAGTACTGGGAACCTTGGCCAAGATTTTCAAAGCTGGCTTGTGATTTTGGGTTCCCAGCTTGAGACACATATCTCAGTATGTCCTGAAAATAAGCCCCTTTAAAATGTTACTGTGAATCACCAGTTATTTTGCAGAATCTTCACAACTTGATCTATTGCAAAGCCATTCAGACAGTAGGTTGCCATCAGATAAATAGGTCCTTTATGTGGCTGAGGGTGTGGCTGCGTAGAACTGCATGGCAGAGAACATCCTTGGCTTTCAAATACTGTTCTCTGAAAACGGTGGAATGACTCCGTGGATTTGGCGCATTCAGAGCAGCGGAACTGAGAGTAGCATCTGGTATGTTAGCTTTTATTTGTATTGTTTTCATTTCTTCATAAGCCTTTTTAGTGTGCCCCACTAATTAGGCCTCTTGCTGGTCATTGAAATAGAAAGACCAAAAAGCTGGATAAGCTATAGAGATCAAACTCCCCTCTCTTTCCGAGACTTGGTCCCTACCAGCTCAGGTCTGAGAGTCCAGTGGCAGGGGAGTGCAATGAAATTTGAGTTCCCCATGGAGAGAAGAGACTATTATTGCAAGGCCTATATGGGCCTCCAGTCTCCAGTGATAGCAGCCCATTTTGCAATGCAGCATGGCAGAACACAGTGCAACCTCTCCCTGGAGCCAAATCCCACGGGGATTCAAATCCTCCTTGGCTTGCTTCCAAGGTGCTTTCCCCTTGATTGAATGGAGCTGGCTAACAAACCCTGAAGAGGGAGAACACCAAGAGCAAATCCCACCCACATTCTGGTCAGCATTTTTACCTTTCCCACAGTAACCCCTTGGACAAGTGAAGGGGTGACTTCTGTTTTTATGGAGAGTACCATGCACTCGGTCAGACAGCCTCTCCCACCCCAAATTTCACACTACAAAGGATGCACGTGCTACCTTTTTGCCTTCCTAGCTGGGGGGTGTGTTTCAGGTGGCCTGAAGTTAACATGGATTCAGTACTTTTATCACCAGACGGGTGCTTCAGCCAGCTGAATAAATTCCTCCAACGGGCAGAGATGTGTTTTGTATTGTTTCTCAGACGTATTCTTGGACATGAGTACTCTGGAACCTATTGATGCAAAATACTATATGAAACTACAGTATGATTATTACCAGTCTATCTATCTGTCTTTGTTGCCTCAAACACCAGGGTACTTGGGTGCCCTCCAGCTTTTTGTCTTCCTCCTTCTCCTCATTATTGTTATTATTTGTATTTGCAATAGCACCAAGCAGCCCCAAACATAGACTAGAACTCCATGGTGCAAGGCAACTGTACCAACACAGAACAAAAAATCAGCCCCTGCCCCAAAGACATTACAATGCAAGTATAAGACAAGCTTTAACAGATATAGACAGGGAAGTACAGGGCAACAGTAAGACAACACTGGACAGGACAAGACATCCAACTCAGCCTTAGCATTGTTTTGTTCCCAGTCTGTAAGTTCCCCATCTTTGAACATCTGATGAAGTGGAATTTTCTCCCACAAAAGTTCATGCAATAAATAAATTTCTTAGTCTTTAAAACTGACACCAGAGTCCTTGTTTGTTTTGCTGAACTAGCCTAAGGTAATGCCGGCTGCCCTTTTGGAACTTGTCAATTCAGCCTTGTAGGTGCACAGCCAGATCCTCTGTTTGGCCTATGTCTTTTGACTTGGAGAGTGAGGATTCTCACCAGCTGAGGATCCAGCCCAGAACTCCCATTTCAGAGAGCATCCAGTGTTGGGGAATGGTGAAAATCAAAGCCTCCTGCTCCTGAAGCTCTGCAATAATAAGCAGGGGCTGTCAGCAGAAAAGTCCAGATGCAGCTGTACGGGGCCACGTGAGGGAGCTGGAGAGAAAGGAACATACTCCATAGTAGATGTTAATCGCTTCAGTGGCAGTGCCCTGGAGCAGCCTTTAATTGCGGTTACCTGTGGGGCAGGTGCCTGCAGGCCTGCATGCTCCGCTGAGAGCTGAGAGACCGCAGTGACATCTGGAAGAAAGCTATTGTGTGAAAATTCTGCTAGCTCAGCACCACCCTTCCCACCCCTCCTACTCCACACACTGGCTGGAAGGCAGGAGCCAGGCAGCCTGCTGAGCAGCCAAGCCCCCAGCTTGTTAATAAACGTGCACAATTTAGAGCAGCCTGGTGTAGTTCTCAGGGGAAAAGAGAGGCTCCAGGCAATAGTTTGTCTCATCAGGAGAGTGAAATGCACTGGGCAGGGTGTTGACACACTGATTTTGCTATTGTGCCAAGAAAGGGAACCCACTGATTCCCTGCTGCTGGTTTGAAACTAATTACATTCCTTTTAAAGAAGGGAAATTCAAAGAAACTTTATTTAATGTGAAGGTTGGTGGCACTTTACAATTGCCATCAAAGTGCCAAGTCATTTATTTATGCAGCCCCTTCTAAACCCTCCCTCTGTTGTATGACAAAGATTAAAGGCGGCTGAAATGTGCTGCAAGTATTTTATTTTATTTTATTGTAATTGTCTCCTCTAGTCCCCAGCAGGGAGTCATAAAGGTATAGCTGAGGTGGTTGTTTATTTTTCTTTTAATAAATTCTTTTTATATTGATCAATATTATTTATTTATATTATTTTGTCATAGCTGCTTCCAAAATGCACCTGGCACTGTCTTCATCTCCCCTCCCTGTATTGAATGAAATCAGAACTGCTCTCATGCATCATCAGCCCTACTGTGGTGGTGGCACGTCTCTTCTGACTCACATACACTTTTAGTGTGGGGGGATCCCAGATCTATATCTGTTGTTGCCACAATGTTCCAAGTAGCCACAGCTCACTGTGAAATGACAGCCCTGAAGTTCTAGGTGGCCACAAACATGTTACACTGTTGTATTACTCTTCAGTCATGAGGTACAAGATCTGACCAGATGGTACAGCTTAAAAGTGACTCAGCTGGTCAGTGGATGAAGATGAGATGAAAATAGAAATTCTCTGAAGACTTTGAGTGGTAACAGCATCCCCTGGACAGAGGGTAAGGAGGAACTCCAGGAGAACATCAATTCTTCATCTGCATGGACTGTGGGTAGGTGTGCTGGTCTTACATAGGTAGGGAATAACTAGATGGGGTTGGATAAGATATGACCTAACAGGTCTTCTCCATTGCTTGCTTCATGGAAAGAAGACTGAGTTATCAGTCATTCGTCTGTGGAGGGCTGTATTCAAATCTTCTTTCAGGTCATAAGGACTTGATTTAACTTATACTTCAGCCCTTAATGCGTAGTCTTCAAACTCTTTAGGTCACCCTCCCCATCTCTGTTTGCCCCATCACTCCCCCATCCCTAGGAGCAGGGCCACAGCTGGGGCCAGAGACTGAGGCTGGGAGTGAGGTCATGGTCACAGAGTCCGAAATAGTGGAGGTAGGGGCAAGGCTGGGGGCTGAGATCATGGATTCAAGGAGGCCAAAGTGTCTGGAGGTTGAGACAGAGCCACAGCAGCCAAGACTGGGAGTGGGGCTGCAGCAGCCATCCGCCAAGTCTGGAAGTAGGGCTGGTGGCCAATCTGGGGAACTATGGCCAGCAGCCAGGACTAAGGGATGGAGACGACAGCCAAGCCTGGAGCCACAGTTGAGGAGCAAGGCTTGAGCAGAGGTTGCGACAAAGTGGGGTGTGGTGGAGCCACCCAAGAGGGCTGGGCTAGTTCCTGCTACAGCCCCACTAACATTCTTCTGGGTCCTCCTTGGAGGTACTACCCACAGTTTGAAGAACTCTGCCTTAATGGATAGTTGGCCACATGGCGCAACAACCACAACCGCAGGAGACAGGATGGTGCCTGTCTGCATGGATGAGGCCTAGCACACCCAGTCACAAATCAGGTGTGTTGAAGGCGATCAGGTGGGGAAGCTCACATAACACCCACCTACTCTGTGTTGCTCTGTTTAGCCCTCTGAGTTTCATGATCACCCACCAAAGTGGCTTCAATTTTTCCTCTTCAGGCAAGCCAGCAAAGGTCCAAAATCCCACTCTATTCTTGACAAGGAGGATGATTCACAGAGAGAAAGGGGGGACCAGTGACCTTTGATGTCAGTGGGAGTTGGACTGGGCCCTTATTGCAAACACTCTGGGACTCTGACTGGAAGCATCTACTGGACAGAGAAGATGCTGAGATCCTGTTCCCAAGAGAATGCATTTCCACAGTAAAGTGCTTCCCCCATCCCTGTCTCTCTGTCCCACTTAATTAGTTTGCAAATGTGAAATGGTTGGTTCTGTGCTCAAGTTGCTGTCTGGCTCCTCTAGACCTGGCCTAACCCAAGAGTTCACTTAGGGAGCTCAGCTCATTTAGCTCCTCTTCTTCTCCATAGCAGCAACTCCCCACTGTGCATTCCATTGTATTCCTCTCGCCTGCTCCAAGCACCTGGAGACCTTCTTGTAAAAACTTCATTTGTTGGGGGAAAGCTTTGATTAAAACAGCCAGGCAGGGGGCTACCCCCACCCACGAGTCAATATTAGTTTTAGAACAGATGGGGGTGAGTGGGGGGGTAATTCTGGCAACCCAAGAGGTGCAATTGAAAGAATCAGTGTTTTCGCAATGTGTGGATGCCTCTGTCCTCACTGCTTGGGGAATGGCAGGAGGCCCTTTGCAGCGTCAGCAGAGATCAAAGTGGGCCAGACATGGAGAGGTGGAGCTGCTCTGTGTGTCGGAAACCTAGGGGAACAAAAGCATCAAAGGAAATCAAATGAAACTAATTGAAGTGCTTTAACATTAAATAATGAGGGGGAGCCTTTCATGAAATGCCAGCTTCTTCCCATCAAGATCTAGGGATGTGCTTCCAAAAAGACCCAAGTGGCCAGAAACACTATGCACAAACTAGTGAGATAATTAAGGCTGGGCAGATGATTGTGCCCGCCCAGAACACAGCTCCCTTTGCTTTTCCAGTTGACAAGCCAGCACCTGAGCAGTGTAATTCAGAGAAAGCCTACGGACACAAAGTACATGACTCATTCTTTCAGTTCATCCATTGTTCCTGGAAAGGGGATGTTCACCCACACAGAGTCCTGATCCACGGAGCCCAGTCCTTGGGGACGTCTGAGAGCAGGGTGGAACTCTGCAGTTGTGGGTTTGCCTGGTGAGGAAACCCTTCCAGAAATGGGAACGTGAGCTCAGGGTCAGCTCAAGGGGCTGTGGCACCCCAAGCCTGCTTTTGCTTTGGTGCCCCCCCACGACAGTGAGGGGGTGGAACCTGGCCTCCACTCTGGGCCGGCTCACCCCACTGAACAGCTGGCCCAGGGGTGGAGCAGGCCAGCCCAGAGGCTGGGCTCCGCTCTCTTGCCCCTCCCATGGGCCAGTTGTTCCTCCCTAGGGGCAGGGAGGATCGGCCCAGAGGTGGGGTGACAAAGTGGAGTCCACCCCATGGGCAGGCCCCCTCCACCCCTGGGCTGGCCATTCCCCTCCCTGGGAGTGAGGTTGGCTGATCCAGGGACTAGGCTCCGCTCTCCGGCTCTGCCTCTGGGCTGGCCCTCCCTGCACCTAGGGAGGAACAGCTGGACCAGGGAAGGGGTGGGAGGGAGGAGCCCAGCCTCTGGGCTGGCTGCTCCGCCCCTGGGTCGACTGTTCCCTGTCCTGGAAGTGGGACGAGTTGGCCGAGAGCAGGGGTGCCACACACTAAAGTTCAGCCCCTAAGCTCCAGCGCCCCAAGCCTGTCCCTCACTGGCTTATTAGTAGAGCCAGCCCTGCCTGAGCTCCAAAAATCAGAAACTGACAGAGTGGGTTGGAGCCCAAATAAGTTTATGCCCAAAGAAATTTGTTAATCTTTAAGGTGCCACAGGACTCTTGTTTTTGCTGCACACAGACTAACATGACTACCACTCTGGAAACTGAGCTATTGTTATTACTATTGCTTATTTGTATTGCAGTAGCTTTTGGGGAACTCAACTGGCAATCAGGCCCTAGCCACATGGACAGTCCTTTCCCTTCATCACTTATTGTCTCTGGCTCTGCATCTAAACCCATCTGTTTTTTTTGCAGTCAGAGGTGCATGTGAACTCTTGTCACATGACTGTCTCGGTATCTATAAATTCTTTGCTGGAGGGCAGCACTTCTTATGGTAACACCCAGTCCCATCATGTCTTATGGCTGGACTATACAATGCAGGACTTGTCCTGGGCAGCAAGATGTGAGTGGGTTAGACAGAGAGGGTAGGCATTCACTGGTTTGCTTAGCAGGCAGAAATCCTAGATCCTGTCTGGGTCAGTTACATCCTGGGTCCTGATGGTATCCAAGGTAACATGACATTTTTGCAGAGCCTCAGCTACAGTTGGTATTGTCCATTCACTTTTCCATTTCCCCAAGGAAAACAAAATGGAATTTTCCCTCTGTGCCTTTTCCCTTGGGCCAGGGAGTCACCATCAGATCCTCTTTGTGCATAACCAGTAGGGAAAACACCAATGGGAGGACTCACCAGTTGCATCTCCCTGTCCACTCAACCCTGGTAGAGTTAGTTGCATAGGGCTATGGGTTCTAGATCTGTGCATAAGCATTTGTTCAAGGCAGCTTGGCTGTTCTAAAGTGATTTCCGTCTAGCTTCTCTGTTGGCTGTGGGGTAATAGGGCATTATACCAGGGGACTCACAACCTGCACTGAAATCACTGCTAGATGCAAATGTTCTGAGTTTGTGGGGCTCAGTCCAGAGGGTAATTCTTTTATGATGGAGGTTGTAATGAATATGAGAGGCAGCCACCATCACAATAACTGTTGGAAACATCCAAGGTTTAAAGTAAGCCGAACGTGGACGAATGCCGTTCCGGGGCCCACTATTTCTAAGGGCTCAGTGGTCTGAGGTCCCTAAAAATAGAACGTGGAGCCAGAATGCTGCGTTCTGAGGCCCACCATTTAAAAATAGCACATTCTGGTTTTAGGGGCCTGAACGCTGAGACCCTAAAAACAGTGGGCCCTGGATCGGCATTCCACTGCATTCTGGCAGGCAGAGCCAGGGGCAGGAGCTAGGGGCCAGGGGCGTTGCTGACGGGCTCAAGCCCCGCTTCAAACCTTTCCTCTTTCATGCCCCACCCCCAAGCTGGGGCCTGCTGCCTCCGCCCCAGCTGCGCCGCTGCCCGGACCTGGGGCCTACTGCCCCCCCACCAGCTGCACCACTGAGTGGTGAGTGCAGAGCAGCCTGGCTCATGCTGGGGGGCGTATTGGGGGCAGGGGGTGGGGCACTGGCATGGGTGGCAAAAGCTGGGGTCCAGGGAGGCCCACCCATGTGGGAGGGGGGCCCACCAGCACAAAAGGGGGTCCACCGGCACGGGAGGGGGACCCACTGGCATGGGAGCGTTCTGAAGCCCCCAAATTATACTTTAACCCCTGGAAATATCCATGATTGCAATTCTACCTAATGTCTTATGAGCAACTCAATCAGATATGGCTAAATGCTTTGCAAACACCAACTGCTTGCATTCCAGTCCCTGTTAAGCCTGCAGGTCTCCAAGGCCCCAATCCACATCCCCCACTGAAAGCAAGGGTGAAACTCCAAGTAACTTCAGTGGGAGCCCTGCAGTTGAAAATCAAAGCTATCAGATGCCATTTTGATTTTTAGGATTCAAAATTAAACTTGACCTCCAGAGGCACCCAGGATGACCCCAGCAGCAATTATCTTTAACCCAGTGCCATTACCAGCAAGCAAAGGGAAAGTTTAGCAAACTGGATCTGTGCTGGAGGAAAGGGCTAACAGGGAGAAAGAAAAGAAGAAAAGTTCAGGGGAAGATCTTGGGTTGTGACTTGTTTATTTTTTTTACTCGTTGTACCTGTCAGCAACAAGTATGGAAACTAATTTCAGTGTGTTGTTATTCTGATTTGGGGTTAGGAGCAGCAGATTTGTGATTCTCCTCCAGCTAAGGAAAACACAGTCCTGCTCTTCCTCCTTATTCCCTGAAAACGAGGAATAAGCAACAAAACAAAAAAGGATCAACCCCAGGATCCTCATGGATGATAAACCTTTTCCTCCCAAGGATCAGCCCAATCTGTTTTGCAAAATGTAGTGCCCCCCCCCCCCAAGTGACTTCCAGGTACTGCTCTAGACCATAAAAAAGAGAACAACTCAGTGATGGGATCCAGTGAAACCTGGCAAAATGTCTTCGTTAGCTATTGGCCGAACTGGATTGTGGACATAATGAAAGAAACCTACATGAAGACAATTAGACTAAATTATGTCCAGTCACAGAAGACAAGTTAACAGAGAAATGTGGGGCAGTCCGACTCCAGCCAGGCTCAGTGTCTGGCTTACCCTATTGCTGTCACTCATACATCACAGATCAAGGGCAGCCCCTGTAGGTTGTTTTAAACTAGGGCCAGCAGGAGGTTGGGCTAATGAGTAAAATCTGAACATTCCTCAAATTTCCCATCCATCCCCAGGCAAGGAGAGGGCGGGGGAAGGTGGAACAAAGCATCTCTCTCTGGAGTGGGATGGGTTTCACCAGGGACAAAATGCTTTTGCTGATATATTGAAGGCACTTAGATTAGGATTAAAGAACCCCAGGGCCAGATCCTTAGATGGTGCAATTTGGCAGAGCCAATCCAGCATTGGTTGAAGACACATTGAAATGAAAGTATCCTGGGGGGAGGAGGTACAAAAAGTTCCCGTGCACACATACGCCCTGCCCTCAATCATGGTTGTAATGAAACTGAGCAAATAATTAAGAGGCAATATGGTTGCTCCCTATGGCTGTAGCAGTGTCCCCTGGTGATGGAAAGTATATCAACCAAGACTTCCTTGTCTGAGTAACCCAGGAAACTAGCCCTGGCCTATCAAAAACTGAGGCTGCCGTGGATCCCCGGCAGACGCAAGGGGCTATCCGGGGCAATAACAAGTCTTTTCAGCATCTCTGAAAGCGGCCCCGGCCCCCTACTATCGCATTATTCTTCTGAACATGACTTACTCCAGGGAGAGATTTGTTCAAAGCCAGCTCCAGAGCCATGACAAAACCAATAAATAAATCTCAGACACCTATCTGGGTTTCTTTAAAAGGGAGGGGAAAAGGTAATTAAAAGACATCAAAGAGATGCTCAAAAAGAAGGCATTTTAAGAAGGAAGGGGAAAACATAGCCACTTTTGATCAATGCAGTCACAGGGCTTCAGTGTAAAATCATCAGTATCTAACCCTATGTAGCGCTGAAGGTCCAGGGATACCTTACTTTGGCAAAACTAGGGCCACAATTTCCAAACACAACTAGAGATTTCGAGTGCCTGCCAGAGGTACCTTAAAGGAGGCCATGAACACTAACCCCTCTAACCCCTCACTAACCCCAGGCACTATCAAGGTGTCTCCAGGTGGGCACACCCAAAACTCAAGGCAATTTTTGAAAATCATGGCCTCAGTGGCTGTGTTCACACACAGGGGGGTTATTTCGATATGGTTGTTTCGAAACAACTTGTATTGAAATAACGCCTTATTTCGAAATAACTTAATTCAAATTAACAGTTTGTTAATTCGAATTAAGGAAAAAAGCTCAAAGCGAAATAGGTTCAGGCAACAGTTATTTCGAAACAAGCCACAGTTGTTTCAAAACAACATGTTCACACGGCGTTGTTTTGAAACAATCATTTCGAAACAACATTGTTTCATCCCCACATGGGGTTTAACTTGTTTCGAAACAACGGGTCCCGTTGTTTCGAAACAACCGTGCATCGTGTGAACAGCCTAAATCTTATTTCGAAACAACCTCTGTTGTTTCGAAATAAGAGGGCTGTGTGAACACAGCCAGTTTGTTTGCCCCAAATTTCAGTGTTGCTACCATCAATTTAGCTCCACTGTCAGCAAGCATGATGGAGGCGTTGTGTAAACAAGATTCCTGTGTTTTTTTCACCAGCTTATCTTACCATGTCCAGAGTAGGTAAAGATGTTGTCAGCTGTCTATACCCAAAATGGGTTTCTCAAGAGTTCCTAAGAGATTTAGGGGCACACATCTCACTGATTTTCAGTTGGGCTCTATACTTCTAAATCACTTTGGCTCTTTTCAAAATTCCATCCCTGCCTGCACTCACACAACCAACTGAGCTACTGCTGGAGCAGCTGAACTCATGATAGCAACAGTGAAAATTTTTAGGAAAGGGCCCTACTGTACACAAGACCTTGTTCAGCTGAGACCAGATGGAGGTGAACAACTCAAAAGAGACTCTCAGCACCTGACAGTGACAGTTTACGAATGAGCCAGAATAATTCAGAAGGAGTTACTATGCTGAACTTAATAGAAATTAACTTTGTAGGTAATTAATGTTTCCTCGCTGATAGATACTCAAATACCCTTATGTACCACAATACAAAACACCATAGAGACAGAAACACCATAGAGAGAGAATTCATTCTAATTTTGCTTTTGGACAAAGTAGGCATAGCCATTATTAATTATAAATTCTAGAGGTCTCAGTCATAAGTTAGAGGTTTATTACAGGAGAGAATGGGTGAGGTTCTGTGGCCTTCACTGTGCAGAAGGTCAAACTACATAAGTCCTTCTGACCTAGAGTCTATGTGATCTCAACCAAGATCAGCACGCCATTGAGCAGGATGCTATACAGACTTCTTGGTGTGAGACAGTCCCCACTCCAAAAGTGTTACCATCTAAACAGATAAGATGGTGAAAGGGTAGGAGGGGAAATGGACACAGAGAAGTCAAGTGGCTTGTCAAGGTCACATGGCATGTACGGCGCAGCTGGACAGCACCTGTGCTCATGGAACAGGCCTAGGGAAGCATCCAAGTACAGTCAAGTCAGCATTCACTTTTAAATTCAAACAAATATTGGAAGAAAATGCCCTCCTCTTTATGTGGCACTAAGTGACCGAAGGCTTTAAGTGCATAGTTCTATCTACATCATAGGCAACCCTTCCTGGGCCCACCATTCCTTAGTCTGTCTTCTTGTGCATGGCAGGCCAGCTCCCATCTCTTCTTGTGACATTCCAAGGCAGGGATCATATCATAGGGCTGGAAGGGACCTCATGAGATCATTGAGTCCAACCCCCTGGGAATTGAACCCAGGATCTACTGCATGTTAAGCAGAGGTGCTAGCCACTACACTATTATGCCAGCTACCAAATTAACATCCGCTGTATGTGGACAGTATTAATTTGAAAAACATAGCAGAGTTGCAAAGGAAGGCCTGGACAAGTGGTCTGTCCTAGGTACTGTGCAGCACTCATGATTATTACCATTATTTTAAGCACTGATTTTGCACCACCATCCCCCTAGTATCTTCTGGGCACTATGCAGGCCTTATGTGAAGAGTCAAGAGTGCAATACGAAAGGAACCATCCCCCATCCTCCTCTGCAGCCTCACTGGTCAGCCAGGAACTAAGACTTAGGCCCTGATTCAGCACATGTTTAAACTCAATCTTATTCAGAAAAGTATATGCTCCACAAGCCAGCTGCTAGCACCCCTTTGGAAGTCTGTGGGACTTAAGTGCAGACTCAAGTACCTTGCTGAATAATGATGTGCTCAAAGTGCTTTGCTGAATAGGGGCGCTAATCAGTTTAAACAGGCTCAGGAGTAAGTTCAGTCTTGCAGGCCTTCTTTAAAGTCATCAGGTTCATGCTTACTCATGTTTCAGGAGGGTACAAATGCCAACAGAACAAGAAATTCCTGCCACCAAGTCCTCATGCGCTTCCCCCTCACATGGGGCCATCTTTAAGTATGAGATTCTCATTAGGAATGGCCTGCCCCATCCCACCACACGTGTCAGTAAGGAATTTGTACATCCTACCCCAGTTGCCCTGTAGCAGCAGCTGCCCCCTTTACAATTTCCCTTGGGGCAGGGATGACTTTAGGGGCAAACATATCCTTAACCAGCAGATGGCTCAGTGGAACATCAGAGGTAAAGATTGGGGGACAGCAGCTAGTCCTTGGGTTGGATGCAAGAATCATTGGCTACAATTTTCTGCCTTGCATCTTGTCAATTTCCAAAGGGATAGCCGTGTTAGTCTAGTCCAGTAAAAAAACAACAAGGAGCTGTGTGGCACTTTAAGACTAACATTTATTTTTTGCATGAGCTTTCGTGGGAGAAGATCCCACTTCCTCAGATGCTTCTGAGGAAGTGGGATCTTCTCCCA
>ML681963.1:9937705-10025060 GCA_007922195.1 Podocnemis expansa | reverse complement strand
TCTGAGGAAGTGGGATCTTCTCCCACGAAAGCTCATGCAAAAAATAAATCTGTTAGTCTTAAAGTGCCACACAGCTCCTTGTTTTTTTACAATTTTCTGGCCAGGCTTATTATATGGGAGGACAGACTCAAAGAGACTAACGGTCCCTTCTGGGCTTAGAATCTATGATGATTAAAGACAAGAAAATTGGGGGCGGAGGGAGGAAGAGAAAAAATAATCAGTAATAATCAACTCTTTACCCTTTCCTCCTCATTAATGAAACCAGCATATGTCCCCGTGCTGTTATTCCAGTTCCTCTCTCTCTCTCTCTGGGATTTTAATTACATTCATCTATTTCCACTCACTTGGTCTGTCACTTTCCAGCAGGACTGATGTAATTATATTGTGGGAAGCACCGGGTGCTTTGCTGAAGCCTGAGAGGATTAGAGAACCTCAGCGACTTTTCCCACCCTCTCTGCCAGGTACCTGCACAAAGATGACAGATGGTCAGGGACTGTTTATTCCCTCTAATGAGCTGGTTCCTTAGCTTGTACAAAAGGAGATGTCTCCAGAAACACATGTATATTTTCAATTAACTAAAAATACTCCCGACTCTGACTGCTTTGGCTGGTGCCTGGGAAGGGTCTGAACCCAGGCAGGAAAAACAAACAAACTGAGACAGAAACTTTTCAGGCTGGATGCAGCCTGCAGGGTTAGAAATAGGGCGGATGCCCTTTTAATCAGTACAGGGGAATGGACTCAATGACCTCTCATAGTCCCTTCCAGTTTCTGTGATTCTATAGAGAGTGCTAGGTCCTGCCATGAGGGCAGGGGACTAGACTCAATGACCTATCATGGTTCCTTCCAGTCTCTGTGATTCTGTGATTGTGTGAACAGCTTACCATAGGCAGCAATCAGAGGGAGTGGCCAAGTCCCATCCTGGCTTCCAAACTGTTAGCAGTAGGAAGGTAAGGTGAGGAGCTGACCAAATTGAGCCTGTAGTCAGAAGAATCAAGAGGCTCTGGAGGAGGTGGTGCGGTCTGGTGGCTCAGATGCTCAACAAGGATGTGGGTGTCCTGGATTCTATTTCCGGTTCTGTTGTTTGACCTTGAGTCAGTCACTTCACCTTGGGATCTATTTAGATTGTAAACGTTTCAAGGCAGGGACCATCTCTTACTACGGGCCTGGTCAGTGGCTGGACAATGGGACTCTGCTCTGAGTTGGCTCCTGTACTTTTTTAACTGTGGGGATTGCAACCTGGGATGTCTAAATCTTGAGGAAATCTGAGCTGGTGTAACATGCAACTTCTCCTGGGCGTATCAGTGTACATCACACCAAAGTAGTGCCCTGTGCATATCAGCTAGAGGTCAAACGAATCGAAGGGCATCTGAGTTAGGATAAGGGTGCTTAACAGAGCTGTGCAAACTCCCCTTTCATCAAATATTTTGTGATCATAGAAGGATTAGAAGGTCCCTCAGGAGGTCTTCTAGTCTAACTCCCTTCTCCAAAGCAGGACCAATCCCAACTAAATCATCCCAGCCAGGGCTTTGTCAAGCCAGGCCTTAAAAACCTCTAAGGAGGGAAATTCCATCACCTTCCCATGTAACCCATTCCAGTGCTTCATCACTCTTCTAGTAAAAATGCTTTTCCTAATATCCAAACTAGATTTTCCCACTTCAGCTTGAGATCATTGCTCTTTTGTTCTGTTGTCTGCCACCACTGAAAACAGCCTAGCTCCATCTTCTTTGGAACCCCCTTCAGGTAGTTGAAGGCTGCTGCTATCAAATCCCACCTCATTCTTCTTATATTTTGAGAAATAAATCATTCAGAATGGGAACAGCCCCTCAACACTGTGAAATCTCCCACAAAATGGAATTTAAAAAATTAACAAATGGGTTTTTCAAACCCTGAAT
This sequence comes from Podocnemis expansa, assembly GCA_007922195.1. Classification (NCBI taxonomy): domain Eukaryota; kingdom Metazoa; phylum Chordata; order Testudines; family Podocnemididae; genus Podocnemis; species Podocnemis expansa. The sequence goes on along the minus strand of ML681963.1, from coordinate 10,023,168 downwards.
TTCTGGGAAAAAGCCCATTTGGGGGTCAATCAAAATACTCCATTTTGATAAAATTAAAACTTTTTTTTTGCTTTCTTTTAATTATCTATTATATTGTCAATTATACCTCACTATAAAACCCAGCACATTCGGAAATAAGTCATCATTCCAAAGTGGAAAATCTAAAAATTGCATTCTGAGATTTATCAGGAAATGTCACATGCTAGACACCACATCCTGAGCTGGGATAAAATAGCACAACTCCAACAACTTAAGTGGAACTGTGCTTACTAATGGCAGCTGAGAACTTGCCCCGAAACTGGAATTGCAGTTAGTTTCTCTGAATACACTATATTACACTGTGATGCACAGGAAACAATCCAGGGCTTTCATTCTAGTGCACTCTGAGTGGAATTTTATTCTGTCAATACTCTCTACTGGTCTAATGATCCTAAAAAACTAGACATTTCTTGATGGGTCACCATGAATACCAAAGCAATGTCCTTCAGTTCATTTCTTTATTGTTCACAACCATTGCCAGGCCAGATTTCAAAAGGACAGTTTCTTCACCTGTATGGATTCCTTTCTCTTCCTTTCACTGTGATCCTTATGTGATCACCCCACTGTGATCTTCATGAGTTGCAAATACACAGCATCTTCATGGGCCAAATAAATGCAGGGACTTTAAGGGCTGCAGCCCTGGTCCCCAGGCTAAATAGGGACCCAACCTCCCCACAAAATCTGACCCTATGCAGCCTGAACACTGCTGGAGTCCTGGGCCATACTGTGCTGGCCAGGCACCCACAGGCTGTGCCTCAGGCTGGCCTGGCCAGTGTGAATCTGCCAGGCCCCACCAGTGGGCCCCACATAGCAGCCTTACAGCCCTCCCTGGAGCGTCACCACTGCCCCACACCATGCCAGCCTGACAGCAAGTCCCTGCCCCTGGAGAAATGCTGCCACTCACTATCAGCTTGCCTGCCTTGCCCCAGACTGGTTGGTTCCTGGGGCAGAACAGCCAGTCGAAGGTCATGGTATGGTGTGGCAGGCAGGGTCTGCCCAAGGCTTTTTGCCGCCCAAGGGCGTTAGGGATTTCCCGCCCTCCGCCCGAGTGGTCAGCAACACAGTGCTGCCACTGGGATCTAGCTGCGGGCGGGGACTGGTGCTGCCACCACTGGGGTCCAGCCATGGGCAAGGGTCCAGCCCCAGCCAGGGAGTGGTGCTGGGGTCAGGGGTCCAGCCACGGGCAGGGAGTGGAGCAGACCCAGCCCAGCTCTTGGTGCCCCTAATTTTTGGTGCCTTAGATGACTGCTTAGGTTGCCTCTATGGAAGACCTGGTGCTGGTGGCAGGAGCACCTCAGGCTGCAGCCTCTGGCCTGAGGACCCAGGCTCCTTCAGCACAGGCCAGGCTGTGGCCCCCAACCATGCCGCAGCACCAGTGGCCAGTCTACAAACAGCCCTGGACCCCCCCACACCCCTAAGGACCCCCCCAGCAGCAGCAAGGCATTGGCTTGCCTTGCCACAAAAGCTGTCCAGGACCCCCCCTCCCAGCACTGGCTGAGCTGCAGACCCCTCACATGACCTGTCCCACCCTTAAAGCTGACTGAGCTGCAAGCCCCAGGCCCCCTCACCCCCATCAGTGACACCCCACCTGATCCAGCCCTGAGAATCTTGAAGAATCAGTACTGATATGTGTTTAGGAAACACTGTCTCCAAAATTCTAGAGGAAAGGACCTAAGTCCACAAGTTTGAACCTAGAGATGGATCCAAACATCTCCAAATTTGAATGGACATTGTTAGCCTCAGTACTGGTGACCACCTCCCTGTGGAGAGATCAGAAGTTTACTTACCAGTAAATGTCCTTCTTCGAGATGGGCTGCTCACATCTCTTCTGGAATAGGTGTCTATGTGCTGCAGAGCAAGGTTGTCAGGAAGTTGTTTGCCCTAGCCTGTCCCTGTAGGGTCAGTAGCCAATGCCCCCTCTGACCTGCACACCTGTGCAGTATATAGGTGGCACTGCCCCTGCCCTCCCTTCAGTCCCTTCTTTCTGCTCACTCTGAAAAGCGGGGATGGAAGGAGGGTACAGAATGTATGTGAGCAGCCCATCTCGAAGAAGGACATTTACTTATAAGTAACCTCCCGTTCTTCTTCGAGCGCTGCTCACATCCATTCTGGAATAGGTGACTACGAGCCATACCTCGGATGGTAGGTGGAGTTAAGGTTTCCCTGCTTGAAGTACAGCTCTGCCCAGCACAGCATCATCTCTTGTTTGCTGGACAATAGCATTGTGTGCAGCAAAGGTATGCACTAAGGACCAGGTCGCTGCTTTGCAGATCTCCTGGATCAGGACCTTGGCGAGGAGGGCTGTGGAGGATGCCTGGGCACTCATAGAATGGGCCCTGACCTTCCCTGGGAGGGGAGTGTTCGACCTATTGTAACAGTCCATTATACAGTTAGCTATCCAGGACAAGATACATTGAGTGATTATTGCATTGCCTTTCATGCATTCTGCAACTGCCATGAACAGCTGGGATGTCTTGTGGCATGGTTTGGTTCACTCAAGGTAGCTTGAGAGCATCCTCTGTACATCAAGGGTGTACCACTTTCTCTGATTTTCCATGACCTGAGGGGTCAGGGAGGAACACTGGGAAGTAGCTGTCCTGATTGACATGAAAGGGAGACAGCACCTTGGGCAGGAAAGCTGGGTGGGGTCTTAAATGTACCCTGTCTGGGTGAAATGTTGTGTACGGTGGCTCTGAGGACAGGGCTGTTATCTATGACACCCTTCTAGCCGAGGTGATGGCAACCAAGAAGGCTACTTTCCAAGATAGGACTAGGAGTGTGCATGACGAGAGAGACTCATAGGGTGGTTTTGTGAGGCCCCCGAGCACCAGATTTAGGTCCCTCTGGGGAACTGGTCCCTGATCTGGGGGTATAGTCTCTCCAATCCCTTGAAAAGTCTAATGGATGTGGGGAGAGAGAAAGGGGTTGTCCCACTGAATGTGTTGTGCAGCGCTGAGATTGCTGCCAGGTGCACTTTAAGGGAGGGGAGCGCAAGGCCTCCCTCCTTCAGATACAGGAGGTAGTCCAGGATTGCCTCAATTGGGGCAATTTCTGGTTGAATCCCCTTCTCTCAGTCCCAGAGGGAAAAATGTTTCCATTTGGCCCTATATGTGGCCCTTGTGGAAGGTTTCCTACTTTTTAGTAGGGCCCTTTGGACCCCTGCAGAGCACAGGTGCTCCTCCAGCCTCAGCCATGTTGTCTCCATGTCATCAGGCACAATACTCTTGGGTCCGGGTGATGCAGAAGGCCTGAATTCTGGGTCAGTAAGTCCCCCCCTGAGAGGAAGAGTTATGGGGGGGACACTGACAGGTCTAGGAGGGTGGAGTACTAGGGTTGGCGAGGCCACGCTGTGGCTATAAAGATCACATCTGCCCTGTCCCTCTTTACCTTCAGAAGGGTTCTGTGAATTACTGGGAAGCGTGGGAATGTGTACAGTCAGGGCCCCTCCTAACTTATCAGTACGGCATCTGAGAATGACCCTTGTCCTTGTCCCTGCCCCTGAGTGAACAAAACTGTTTCAATTTGCGGTTCTCCCAGGAAGTGAACAAGTCCATCTGGAGTATGCCCCAGGTCTAAAAAAGAGGTTCCACTACCTCTGGGTGTAGTGACCACTCATGATTTGAGAGGAACTCCCTGCTGAGGCTGTCCACCTGCAAGTTCTTGCTCTGCAGAATGTAGGAGGCTATAATGTTGAAACTGGACTTCAGGGCTAACTCCCACAGGAGGAATGCCTATTTGCACAGTGCTGGTGATCAAGCACCCCCATGGCAGTTGATGTAGAACATGGCTGCCATATTGTCTGTCAAGATCTGGAGCAATCTCCCCTCTATTCTGTGTAGAAAGGTCAAGCAAGCCAGGCGGATCACCCTCAGTTCCCTTATCTTGATGTGTAGTGTCCTCTCATCATGGGACCACTTGCCCTGGGTGGATAAACCCCCTGAAATGAGAGTGCCCCACCTAATGTCTGATGCATCTGTAATGAGGGTTAGGAAGGGGCTTAGGGCTTCTAAGGGGATGCTGCCATGTGTTCTGGCAGCTGGAGGTAGCGCCTTGCTGTCGTGCACAGGTTTCATGTCATTTCTGAAATGATGGTGGATACGGACTGCAATCTGGATGGGGGAAGCAAGGCTCTCACCTTGTGGGAGTCCACGTGGGTCCCTATAAAGTCTATGGCCCTTGAAGGGGAGAGCTTGGATTTCTCCCTGTTTATCAGGAGGCCTAATTTGTGGCATAGCGTCTGTGTGGGCCGGATGCAGTGCATGATCTGGTATTTTGATTTTCCTCTTATTAGCCAATAGTCCAGATAGGGGTATATTTTTGTACCCCACCTCCTTAGGTACGCAACCATGACCACAATGTACTTTTTGAAAACCCTGGGGGCTAGGGTGTGCCTGCAGGGAAGTTATGTAAACTGGAAGTGTTCCCACCCACAATGAAGCAGAGGAACCTTCTGAAGTTCTGTCTTATAGAGCTGTGAAAGTAAGTGTCCTTTAGGTCGAGGGCCAGAAACCAGTCCCCCTGGTCCAGAGACAGAATGATCTATGACAGAGAGACCATTCTGAACGTTGTTTTCTTTTGCCATTTGTTCAGAGCTCTTAAATCTAGGATGTGCCGAAGGCCTCTGCTTGACTTTGGGATCAGGAAGTATCGGGAGCAGAAGCCTCCCTCCCTTTTGCCTTGGGGACCCTGTCTATTGTCCCAGGGTTCAGGAGTTTCTGACACTCCTGCTTTAGTATCAGTTCATGTAAGCAGTCCTGAGGTCTGTAGCGAGGGGATGGTTTTCTGTCTGGAGGCTGTGCTCTGAACTGTATGGAGTAACCATGAGAGATCATGTCTAGGATCCATCGATTGGATGGTACCCTGGCCCACTGGTGGAGGAATAGGGCCAGGCGGTTTTTGAATCGTAGTACCCTGGAGTGGCAGATGGTGTGGCCCTCTGGCAAGAGATCAAAACCTCTGCCTAGGTTCAGTGGCACAACTGCCATTATTCCCTCTCCCCGAGGGTTGGCTGATGCTCTGGGCATGGTGGTTCTTACCCCCTCTGCCCCTGTCTTTGTCTCCACAGCTGTATGGGTGCTGGCACAGTTGGAATTGTCATCCTCTTTCCCCCTGCTGCTGATGGAGCTGCTGCTGGGGCTGGTGTTGCTGTTGTGGTTGTTGGGGGTGGTACGTGCACCTCATTACCTGGGGAGTGTACATCCCAAGCACCTGGAGGGTGGCCCTGAAGTCTTTCATGCCATGGAGCTTGGCATCTGTCAACTCTGCAAATAGCAGGGGGCCCTCGAAGGGTAGGTCCTGGATGGATTGTTGCATCTGTGGGGATAGACCTGAACCCTGTAGCCAAGACGCTCTTCTCATAGCCACTGAGGAGGCTACACCCCGACTCACTGTATCTGTGGTGTCCCAGGATGTCAGCAGAGTGTCCTTTGCTGTGAGGAGGTCTTCTTCCACCAGCGTTGCATTGTCCAGGGCATGCTCCAGAGGCACCAGGTCCTTGAAACTTTCCATGGACTGCCAGAGGTTGAAAATGTAATGCCCCATGAGGGCCTTATGGTTCGCAATATGAAGCTGTGATGCCATAGTGAAATACATCTCAGGGCCAAACAGACCTAGCTTCTCGGCCTCTTTATTCTTTGGGGTGGTTGCTGGTTGGCCTTGTTACTTTATGACCTGATCCTATGTTTTACACCTCCTTGCATTTAGTTTCATTCCTTTCTGTAAGTTCACCCATCTTCGAAGTGTCTGAGGAAGTGGGATCTTCTCCCACGAAAGCTCATGCAAAAAACAAATCTGTTAGTCTTAAAGTGCCACACAACTGCTTGTTGTTTTTTTACTGGACTAGACTAACACGGCTATCCCTTTGGAACTTGTCTCTCATGCTGGTTTACTGCATCGATGATCAGGGAGCCCAGCATGGAGTGGTTTCAAAGGAAGCCAAACTTGTCTGCCAGGACATGGTACTTTTGTTCTGCCGTCTTGGAGACCGCAGCGATCTAGGAAGGCGTCTGCCATCTGTCCCAAGCTAACTTCAGGACCCCGTTGTGTACAGTTACCACCACTCTTGAAAAAGGGCTGCATTGCCAGCATTGAACAGGGTGAGGAGGAGTCACAGCAGCAGTACTCTGCGTCAGAAGCCCTTAAAGAGTGTGAGAAGGAACTTGTGAAGGTCAACTTCTGCAAAAGGGGCTGTGACCAATCCTGTGATGAGGTCTCCAGGGAGAACCGAACATATACTCAGAGGCAGCTAGTGGGGTAAGCAAAGCAGCTGGTTACCTAGGGCCCTGAGCAGTAAGGAGGCCCCCTGTAGTGGTCTCCTGCTCCACTTGCCATAGTGCTCCACTGCGAGGTGGTAGGGGGAGCAGGGGGCCGCGGACTGCCAGGGCCAGTGGCTGCACTGCCCACTTGCCCGCCCATCATCTCTGCAGCGGGGGCAGAGCAGCACTCCTTGCGTACACCCAACCAGCTGCACCTCCCCAGGGAGAGGCAGGAGAGCAGCCAGCGAGGCGCTGCGACTTGCCAGTAGTGGGGCCCCCTGGAGTGGCCCACTCCGAAGAGTCTAGGCTGCTTCATCCCCAGCCACCCCAGGCCTGGACAGGCCTGATCCAGGGCCTGGGGGTGAGGTGGCCTCTATTCAGACCTTGGGTGGCCGGGGCTGAAGAGGCCCAAACTCTTCAGAGCGGGCTGCTCTAGGGGGCCCCACTCCCAGCAAGTCACAGAGCCTTGCCGGCCACTATCCTCCCCCTGGGGAAGCGCGGGCAGCTGGGTTTTACGTGGGGAGCGCTGCTTGCACCACTGGTGCAGAGAGCCTGCACGGGCAGGCCAGCGACGAGGGGGCTTACCCTTAGCCCGGGCCACCCTTGCAGGGTCTGGTCCTGCAGGGTCCTTCTTGACTTTCCCTGATGGGGAGCAGGGGTGAGGAGGGGCTGGGGCTGATTATGCCCATGGTGCCAAAGGGCCTGGAGCCAGTGCTGATTTACATGGTACTGAGGCAGGCCTCTGGGCCTCCTCCATGTCCATGGACCAGAGGCGATGCTCTCTCTCCTTTTGGGTCCTTGGCTTGAAGGACCTACAGATACAGCACTCGCTGGTCTTATGGGTTTCCCAAAGGCACTTGAGGCACCTCTCATGAGTGTCCCTTGTTGGGAAGTCCTTCCCACATGTGGCACAGAGTTTGAAACCCCAACGTGGTGTTCTCGGTGCCGGTGCATGTGTTACCTTCCAGCTGAAGTGGAGATGGAGACTTGCTCTTTCTTGCTGCACTAGAATGTAGAGGCGTCACTTGCATGAACCAGGATTCCAGGATTGTGGCTTGAGCAAGATGAGATTTTACAATGGACAGGAGCTTGTGAAGATTTGCCGGAGCAGGCAGTTCCAGTACCATCGCTGAGGGCGGAAAGAAGGAACTGAAGGGGGGGCAGGGGCAGGGCCACCTATATACCGTACGGGTACGCAGGTCAGAGGGGGCATTGGCCACTGACCCTGCAGGGACAGGCTGGCGCAAAAAGTTTCCAGATAACCATGCGCTGCAGCATGTAGATACCCATTCCAGAATGGATGTGAGCAGCGCTTGAAGAAGTTAAGTTTGGGAGGAGGGGTTGGATCTAAACTTCCTTCAGGCTTCGGATGTTCATAACCATGGGTACAGGTCAAAAATGTACTTTGGTTAGCTGGTGAATTTTACATCTCTTATTTTATCCCTACATAGTCACATCTTTTATCTTTCAGAACGCCAGACACCGGAAGAAAGCTGCTCTGATTGCTGCATTCAGCCTCCCTCTAAAAACCCAGCCATTCTATCTGGCCTGAGGAGAGACAGATGCATCCTCGAGGTGAATGCCTGGCTGTGAAGATGGTGTGGTCAGGAGGGATTTGGCTTCCTTGACCATGGAGTCCTGTTTCAGGACAGAGGATTGATAGGCAGAGATGGCCTTCACCTGTCCAGGAAGGGGAAGAGCATATTTGGGCACCGACTGGCTGACGTAGTGAGGAGGGCTTTAAACTAGGTTCAACGGGGGAAGGAGACCAAAGCCCACAGGTAAGTGACAATGTGGGAGATCTGGGGGAAGGGATAGAACTTGGGGGGTGCTGGGACTGTAGCACCAGGAATAAAAGAGAAGGTAGTTGGAACATAGGGGGGGGGATCAAATAATTGTCTTAAGTGTTCTACTGAAGCCCCAATACATGAGGAGAGTGGGGGAGGAGAACTCCAAGAAAAAATGCAAGGAAGTTTATGTAATAGAACTGAAAATCAAAATGACGAAGTAGGGCAATCGGCTGGGTATCTTAGGTGCCTATACACTAATGCGAGTAGTCTGGGAAATAAGCAAGAAGAATTGGTAATACTAGCACAGACAAGGAACTATGATATCATAGGAATAACGGAGACGAGGTGGGATAGTCTGCAAGACTGGAGCTCTGCCATGGATGGGTATAAACTGTTCAGGAAAGACAGGCAGGGAAGAAGAGAGGGAGGAGTAGCACTATATGTAAAAGAGCTCTATGACTGCTCAGAGCTCCATTTTGGAAGTGGAAGTGTGCCTGTAGAAAGTCTGTGGGTTACATTGAGAGGGGAAAGCAACAAGGGGGATGTTGTGGTGGGTGTCTGCTATAGACCACCAGACCAGAAGCAGGAGGTGGATGAGGTGTTCTATGGACAACTAGCGGAAGCTTCTAGATCACAGGCCCTGGTGCTGATGGGGGACTTCAATTACCCTGACATCTGCTGGGAGGCCAATACAGCAGTGCATAGGCAATCCAGGAAATTTTTAGAGAGTGTTGGGGACAACTTTCTAGAACAAATGCTAGAGGAACCAACTAGGGGCCTTGCACCGCTCGACCTGCTGCTCACAAACAGGGAAGAATTGATCAGGGACGTAGAGGTAAATGGCAAGCTAGGCAGCAGTGACCATGACATGGTTGAGTTCAGGATGCTGATTAAAGGAAGGAAGGAAAGAAGCAAAACAAAAACCCTGGACTTCAAAAAAGCAGATTTTGGCTCCCTCAGGGAACTGATGGGCAGGATCCCTCGGGAAGCTAATCTGAAGGGGAAAGGAGTCCAAGAGAGTTGGTTATATTTTAAAGAAACCCTGCTAAGGGCACATGAAGTTGCCATTCCAATTAGGAGAAAGAACAAACATGTGAGGCAGCCAGAATGGCTTAGCTGAGAACTCTGCTCTGAGCTTAAACATAAAAAGGAAGCTTACAGGAAGTGGAAGCTTGGTCAGATGACCAAGGAGGCATATAAAGATATTGCTAGGGACTGCAGAGATAAAGTCAGAAAGGCCAAAGGACAAATGGAGTTGCGGCTAGTGAGGGATGTAAAGGATAACAAGAAGGGGTTCTACAAGTATGTTAATAACAAGAAGAGGATCAGGGATGGTGTAGGTCCCTTGCTAAAAGGTGCATGCATCCTCGTGACAGAGGATGAAGGAAAAGCTGAAGTGCTCAATGCATTTTTTGCTTCAGTTTTCACAGGTGGGGTCAGCTCCCAGCCCTCTACCATGGGTATGGCAGATGGGAGAGAAGAAGAGAGGCCTTTGGTGACAGAAGGTCAGGTTAGGGACTGCTTAAGGAAGCTGGATGTGCACAAGTCCATAGGGCCGGACAAACTGCATCCAAGGGTGCTAAGGGAATTGGCCGATGAGATAGCAGCACCGCTGGCCATTATCTTTCAAAACTCATGGAGAACGGGGGAGGTGCCAGAGGATTGGAAAAAAGCAAATGTAGTGCCTATTTTCAAGAAAGGGAAAAAGGAGGATCCGGGGAATTACAGACCAGTCAGCCTCACCTCAATCCCTGGAAAAATTATGGAGCAGATTCTCCAAGAATCCATCCTAAAACATTTAGAGGAAAATAAAGTGATCAGGAACAGTCAGCATGGATTTACCAAGGGTAAATCATGCCTGACCAATCTCATCTCCTTCTATGATCAGATGACTGGTTTTCTGGATGCAGGAAGAACCGTTGATGTGATATACCTTGATTTTAGCAAGGCTTTTGATACAGTTCTCCACAGCATTCTCCTTGGCAAATTAAGGAAGTATGGGTTGGATAGGTGGACTATAAGGTGGATAGAAAACTGGCTAGATCAACGGTTTCAGGGCGTAGGAATCAATGGCTCCATGTCTAGCTGGCAACCAGTAATGAGTGGTGTGCCCCAGGGGCCGGTCCTGGGGCCGGTTCTTTTCAACATTTTCATCAATGATCTGGATGATGGAATAGACTGCACTCTCAGTAAGTTTGCGGATGACACCAAGCTGGGGGGACCAGTAGACACGTTGGAGGGCAAGGACAGGATTCAGGGAGACCTAGATAAATTGGAACAGTGGGCCAATAGAAATCTTATGAGGTTCAATAAGGACAAGTGTAAAATCCTGCACATGGGACGAAAAAACCCCATACACTGCTACAAGCTGGGAAACATTCAGCTAAGTAGCAGCAGTGAAGAAAAGGACCTGGGGGTCATGGTGGATGGGAAGCTGGATATGAGTCAGCAGTGTGCTCCTGCAGCCAAAAAGGCCAATGACATACTGGGTTGCATCAAAAGAAGTGTTACCAGCAGATCAAGGGATGTGATCATTCCCCTCTATTCTGCACTGGTGAGGCCACATCTAGAATACCGTGTTCAGTTTTGGGCTCCCCACTATAAAAAGGACAGGGACATGCTAGAGAGAGTTCAGAGGAGGGCAACCAAAATGATTAAAGGGCTGGAGCACAAGCCCTATGAGGAAAGACTGAAAGCAGTAGGCTTATTTAGTCTGCAGAAGAGAAGATTGAGGGGGGATTTGATAGCAACCTTCAACTACTTGAAGGGATGCTCCAGGGAAGATGGAGCTCGACTGTTCTTGGTAGTAACAGGACAGAACGAGGAGCAACGGTCTCAAGTTGCGGTTAGGGAGGTCGAGGCTGGATATTAGAAAAAACTTTTTTTACTAGGCGAGTGGTGAAGCATTGGAATGAGCTGCCGAGGAAGGTGGTGAAATCTCCATCTTTGGAGGTGTTTAAGGCCCGGCTGGACAAAACCATGACTGGGATGGTTTAGTGGGAGTGGTCTTGCCTCTGGCAGGGGGTTGAACTAGATGACCTATGAGGTCCCTTCCAACCCTATGATTCTACGATCTGATGCCATCTGAGTTAGATGTTAAATTAAATCTGCAACTCTTTTTCTCTCTCTCAGTGCTGAGAAAACAAAACCTTGATTGAACCCTTTTGCCCCCAAACTCTAAAACAAATGACACAGCTCTCCCTGCTAATCCCTTTGCCCTCCCCTTCCCAGGTTTCTCATGGGAATAAATTAAGAGCAAAGCAGGAAAAAGTACCCTGCCTCCCTTATTGCAGAGATGGGGTACAGCAACTAGGGAGTAGCTGTTTGCTTTGGAGAGCTAAGACACAAATCACTGTCCTTGTAAGATATTTGGAGGGTGTGGAAAAAGTAAAGTGACCCTATATTTTTAATTGCAAATATACTTTATCAATCTGAGTATTTCACACACAAGTGCACTTCAGGGAGGTAGAGCAACACTGTTAGTTTAATTTTAAGATGAGAAATAGAGAGAGACCAAGTTAACTTCTCAAGGACACACAGGAAGTCTTTGAGGGAACAAGGACTCCAACTCTAACTTGCCAACTGCTAGGCTGGTGCATTAACCCCTGGACTCACCTTCCTCTTATATAAGAACTGCAGCTGGTCCAGGGAAAGTGTTGAGATTGCTGAAAGGTGCCACTGTTGAAAGGTGCTGTGGAGAAAACCAAATCTTTCATATAAATAATATTGCCTCAACTCCTCATCTCAATCTAAACTTCTGAGCTCCACTAATGGTATTCAAAATGTTGGTGTTCGGGATCTGACCCCAAGCTCTGAATCAAGTAGCAAGGATTTCCCCAGGAAACCTCTCTTTGTCCTGACAGTGCTCAGTGGGGTATGACTGATATGCAATACAGGGTACAGTGGTTAATATCAATATCCAGGCCTCTGAAATCTCTTGATCATTCAGGATGAGTTTTTATAATCAATATCTGAGAACAATTATGTTTAAATTATATGCCCTTGAATCAAAGCCTTTAATCCAAATAAGATCAGATTTTTTGGGAAATTGGAAACCATATCTAGATTTTGTGGCTTATGAAAATTAAAGCCAAGGAGGTATAAAGTGGGGCTGCAAGATGTGTAATAATTAAATTATTGCCAAGGCAGTTAAGCCTTGTCTTCACCAAATGTTTACAGGACATCTCCCATTGGTGCAGCTCTTGTCTGTATATCCTTAGATTGTCAGTTTCTTCCAGCCCTTCCTTCTTGAGTATTTGAGCTACTCCCTTCTTGAGTATTTGGAAATCACCTGACTTAGAGACTACAAGATCAAAAGGACCAATATGATCATCTAGTCTGACCTCCTGCACAATGCAAGCCAAAGAACCTCACTCAGCCATACCTGCAATAAACTTCTACCAGGCCTAACCATTTGTGTCTCTGAGCTGAGGTGGGAATTTTCTGTAATCCAACTCATCATGGATTCTTCTGTAACAAGAGGCAGGAGGCTGATGGTGTTCTTACCGCTATGGGAAGTAGCCCCATTCTGAGCAGAGAGAGGAAAAGGTGGTAGTACCAGTGGCTTCTATATACTAGGGCTCCCAGGGGGAGATCTTCTCTAATGCAGAAAAAAAAAATTAGTGGCATAATAAGGGCCAAATTTTGATACTGTTGCTGAGGGATGCTTAGCACCTCTTAAGAGCTATCCCTTGGAGAGAGGCTTCAACTCCTCCTCTAAAATTATCCCTTTGATTTTTGCACACCCATAATTTTGTGTATAACATTTCAGGTTTAAGATTTTCCAAGGGCAAAAACTCTATATTCTGCAAAGAAATCACATTTGCCCAACTAGCAAATAGCACCCCAACAAGAATTTGTGCATGGCACCTTCTTAACTATGTTGAACAATTGTGCTCACTAAAATTTACAGGGCAGTTTCACTGACTGCTTTAGGACATTTAGCTCTAATAGACTGAGTCTGGGATAATTTGCAGCAGATAACTAAACCTGTAAATCTCAAAGCTATGAATGAGAGAGTAGTTGTACCTGTAAAATCAGTACAATACAGAGCTAATGACCTAGGATGCACTCTGCTGCTAAAGATGCCATCTTCCAGATGAAGTGCACTGATATAACCAAGGTCTTCTTGACCCACTGTGGTAATTAAAGATCCCACAACAGTTTTTCTGAGAGAAAAGGAGTTAGTCCTGCTGTCACTGACAATTCCAGTTTGGATAATTATATTCGCCCCCCTTGAGCCCAACAGGTCAGCTCCATGGCAGATGTGACATGACACAGTGCATGCTGGGCCATCAGAACTCAGCAGGAGTCCGGCTGGCCACGACTTTGGAGGACCTAAGATGAAGATAAAAGGTGAGTTTTGGGTATTCAGCACATAACCCTGCTGCTAGCTCATTAAAAGACAATATTTGCAGGTCCCCTTTAAACTGTTTATTCATTATTGAAAATACCATATGTTACATGTCCATTAAGATCAGCTTCCACCAACAAGATAAGCTGCTTCCATACATTGTTCTTCTCTCTTCCCTTTCCTTTCTCTGGGATTTTATTACATCTAGCTACTCCCACCCTTCTAGTGAAGCTAGTTTCAAGTCTTACCAGGCTAGTGATGAAACAAGTCCTATTCTTTTTTCTCTTAGAAAAGAAGCAATTGTTTCTTTCACTGCACAGGAGTCCTATCATGAGACATATTCAGCAGCCACTGTGGAATTTATTTTAAAATACCATCTTTTGAATTTTTCATGAAAATTTTACCCCAAAGCATGAAATGCTGTTGCAGGTTTCACTGCAATGTTGCATTTATATGCATGAAACGTCCAGGTGGGGCAGATTCATTGGACACTGCTGGCTAACCACTTCTCCTTGGCACACCCAGGACAATGGATACCACTAAAGAGGGCAAGGACAGGGATAGTCTGAACTGGGGCTATAGACGTGTGCTTAGCATTAAGCTACTTGTGTGCTTAAAATTAGCCCAGATTTTAATGGAGGGACTGGACATTCAGGAGTAGGGTGTTTTTTGATCAAGGATGTGCCCATTTGTTGTCTCAGTGAAAATCTGCCCAAATTTGACCATATTAAGAGCCTTTAAAAAATCTGTTTGCAGATGCTCAGTAGAGATGTCTTAGATTTTTAGCAGCTAGCTTCCTGAAAGATCCCAGCTTCACTGAACATACTGGAGCCTCTTCCAGCTCCTAGCTCTGACCAGACTGCATATGCACCATGCTCCCAGAATGATTGAGCATGCTGTGGCCTGAGGCTACAGGAAAGAAACTGGATTTGGACTTTCCCTGTAAAGGCTGCTTCCAGCTACTGCAAGCTGGGGTAGGGTGGGGCAATGGAACCGACTGAGAGCAGGTGTGTTTTCCATCACCCTCCTCTGCTGGCCTCCACATTGAAGAGGAAACTGAGTGACTTGAATGAAGAGGGAACAAAAGCCAGACCAGGACAGAGGGAAAAGAGTGGATTGGGGCAAAGAGCGTAGTAAGACTGGGTCTAAAAGTGGGGAATAAAACTGGGACTTACTGGGCAAACTGACAAAGATTGAGAGCTGAGAGGAAGAGAGTCCGAGCAATGAGAGAGATGCTAAGTATGTCTATACTCATGCCGGCAAAATCATCGCCATCAGTCTAGCATTCCAGGAACGGTTAGCAGCAAGTCTGAACTCATTGCTCCGCTCCTGGAATTTGGCCCCGGAAGTCCTGGGGGCCAAGGGGCATATGGGAAAGCTGACCCCAAGGGATTTGCGGTCAGCTTTCCCAAATGCGTACCAGTGCCTAAAAAAGTCACTGGCAGTTAGGCAGGGAGTTTTACATTCCTGTCATAACTGCCGGTCAACTGCCACCAAAAACTGGCCCTGATGTAGACTAGGCCTCAGAGTCAGCCAGGGAGGCTGAAACTAGTTAAGCAGAGATTGGGGCTAGAAGCTTTGGCTGGGTACTAGAATGGGCGCTGCAGTGAGGAACAGCATTCAACTGTCTTAGCCATGAGAGAATCCTTTTTCTTTCTTCAGTCCCCTGCCTCCTTCAGTACACATCATCCAGCATCTGCAACAACGGCAGGACTCCAACAGGCTGATTAGCTCCGTTCCGTACATGGACTGAGGCATGGGTCCGTGGGTCTTGTAGAAAAAATAATATGTGATCGTGTTGCATTAAAGACTGTGTCTTAATGCACACACAGAAAAGGGCTGAATTCAGTTTGCACAGACAACCTTAATTCTGACGTTTTCCAGATTTTGAGGACTTGATTTTGCAACCTTCATAAATGTTCTTTTAATGAAGCTTTTTGCACGTGTAATAATACTAAAGTTCAGAGACCTCTTCTACCCCTCACTGAAGCTTATTTTCTATTGTACAGCCTGAATAGAATGAATTAGTTGATGTGGATTCAATACTTTCTTACTAAACAGAATTCATATGATAAAACCACTAGATAAAGGCCTAGCCACTGCTTGGTTTGAAATTGGGCCAGCAGCACTGTTGGAGTGATCAGAAGTCTTTTTAGCCCAGCTTACATGAACTGAATTGGGGCTTTACTACAGAGAGTCATGATTCAACTACACTTGCTCTTGGGGCAACAGATCACAGCCTGGGAGCACCCCACCGGGCTTCAAATACAATACGGACCTTGACGTGCAGATGGCTATTGGACCATATCCCAAAAGTTCAAACCCATGTTGCTTAACTTGCAACAGACCAAAGTGGCTTTGTGATTCAGGAATACGGTTTAAACACTGGCCAGCTGCATCTACTACAGCCGTTGTTTTGAAATAAAACTTGCCATGTCCATATGATGTTGTCTTATCTCAAAATAAGGAGCTTCCTTATTTTGAAATAAGGAAAGTCATTTTGATATAATAAAACCTAGTATTATATCAAAATGACTGGTTATTTCGAAACTGTGGTTTCAAAATAACCAGTCTGTCTCCGTTATATCGATATGCCTGGCATATCGATATAACAAGTGACCTCCTCCCCGGGTAGCTAGGCACCCTGGGAGGAAGGCCCACCCCCCCTTAGCACCCTAGCCAGGGAGCCCTCAGCACCCTGGCCAGGGTGCTGAGGGAAGGTGCAGGGGCGCACACAAGGCAGCCCCTGCGGCGTGGCCAGAGCTGCCGTGGCTCACTCCACCACCAGCTCCAAGGGCCTGCAGCTCCCACGGGGTGCCCGTGCTGGCAAGTGGCTTTGGGGGCCGCGGCACCACTGTTCCCTCTAAGCTGTGCACGCAGGTCGTGAAACCTGCGCACACGACAAAATAAAGTGTGCACAAAAAAATTCAATAGTGCTAATATTGGTGCTCACAAAGAAATGTTTTTGCACACAAAAAGAAATTGTTTGCGCACACAGTCTATGAGTAATTAGAGGGAACATTGCGCCGCACCCCCAGGCTCCCGGCTTGCAGCTCCCGCTGCAAGCGCCAGTGGGGGAGCCGAGGTCCTCCCTGTCTCCCCACTTGCCCCGCCACCTCCACGGCAGGGCAAGCAGCTTGGGGAGCCGCAGCACCCACAGGCTCCTGGCTTGCAGCTCTTGCTGCAAGTGCCGGTGGGGGAGCCAAGCTCCCCCCTGTCTCCCACGGGGGCTGGGCAAGCGTCTTGGGGAGCAGGGGCACCCCCAGGCTCCTGGCAAGCCCCCTTTCCCCCTGTTGCTTTTTCCCCTGCCTGGGTCTCCAGGTGAGAGCCAGGCAGGGGATTGGGTGGCAATATGGCCCGCCAGGGGGTCATGTTGCCACACCTCCCAGGGTGCCCCTCTCCCCAATCGAAATAGCAAGTCCTGTCTGGACTTGCTATTTCGATTTTTTATTTTTCCTTAATTCAATTTAAATTAAATCAAATTAAATGTTTTATTTCAATTTTGCTTATTTCGAAATTAACTTATTTTGAAATAAGCAGTCAGGTGTGGACATAGCCTATATGACCAAAGTGTGGTTTAACTGTGTCCAGGGACTGCCATGTAATAAAAACATCCTCCAGTTCAAGAGGGTTTGCAGGAAAGGACAATGCATAGATTCTACAGGGGTAGGAAGATGATAGCTCAGTATGACTAGCATAGCTGTCAAATAGGTCAAGGAAACTGTGCTAGAGTGTGTTAACATCAGCTATGTTACAGACAGGGTCTAATTGCCTATCAGCTGGCTGTGCCCGATTAGGTCTCGAGCCCCTTTGTCACATTTTTTAACACTGAAAATTGGGCTAAAGAATTAACTTTGTCATGGATGCCACCAAAAAGTCATCAATTAGAACTATTAGCAAGAGTTCAAAGCCCCTAATTTGACCTGATCTATCTACCACACCTATATGTCTTTTTTCTTATATTCTGCATATCTTCTTTTTCATATCTTACTGTAGACCTCCATGAGTCTTTGTTTGTTGTTCTGATAACAAAGGTTTCAGAGCCCTCAGGTCAGTTTTTGTGAGCAACCCTACAATAACAAACCAGGTTGCCTGCAACCCAAGAACACTACAAGGAAAAGTGTTTGGCAAGTGACCTAATTTCAGTTGCAAGCTGCCATTGTGTTTCAGTTATGGCAATAAGGTATATCATTAATGTATTAATTATTTACAGAGCACCATACGGGGATATAAAAGATCTGATTAGGGTAACTGGCTGCTAGCAAGCGCCTGCATTTTCATTATGTCAAATCCACTTCTTCAATCACTGAGACATTTTCATTGGCCACCTGCATGCAACAAAACAATCTTTGTTAAAAATCCCAATTAGCAGATAATGAGATGGGCCAACAGAATTGTCTCACCGGCCTCATAGGAAGACATTTTCTAGTCTTTCTTTTTCTAAATGAACAAGTTTATTGTGTTTTTAATATGAAATACAACAAATAGGATACCATCAAAGACCAGAGAAGAATAAAACAGGGTTTGGAAAAAGAAAATTCTTTTTGTTGGTCACAAGTATCTTAATGAAAGCAAGGCTTTGTTGCTCACAGGAGTGTCCATCTGAGGACCTCAAAGCACATTTAGGGTGAAATTTCATCTGTATGCAAAGGGTCTGCATCTTCAAAATTGGGCTTAAGGACATGTGCTGGCTGGTTTGCCCATACCAAGGTGAATATCACAGCCCTTCAGTGTAAGTGTGGCCTGCTATAGATGAGGAAGATGAGGTACAGATAATTTAAGTGACTCACCCAAAGTCATACAGGAGTTTTGTGGAATAGCCAGGAACAAGACCCAGTTGCCTAAGTCTTATGCTTTAGCCACAGGACTTTTTTTGCCTTCTACTTCAGCGGCTACAAATGCATGCTGGGAATAATATAAAGCAAGGACCACATGGCTGTTTTTACATTGGCTCTGGTTATTTATTATGGGATATTCTCTGGTTCATTTTTAACAACAGATTGCCCCTAATATTCACTGATGATAGATGTGGATAGTTCCATTTAAAATCAGAATCCTGCCTTTGCAAATGGACACATTAGCAAGCAATTAACCATTTTGCACAAGCAAGCACCCCTTTGGTGTGTGCAACATGAGCTTTCAGGCACATGATCTGACACACTTACAAATATTGCAGCCTCCTTTTATGAGGTTCCTGAAAAAAAGTTTTTCCTTCTGCTGCCCCACCCCACTCTCCAGCATGCAATCACATCCCAATTTTCCCAAAGGTGGTCTGCCTACTAACATGTAGTGACTGGAATTAACCTTTCCATTGCCTGATGACTAGGTTCTACCATCATTCATTCAACATCCTGTCCATGTCAATGGAAAGAATGGGTGCTATTGGTAATATATATCAATACAATAGATAAGTTTCTACCTAGATGGTCAACCTGGGATGCTGCAGCTACATTTGAGATTTAAAGACATTGTCATGATTAGGACTTTAGCCTTGGCTAACTTGCAGGATCAGATCCTTAATATTGTTCTGAAGATTACACTCTGTGGTCCCTAACAAATCCATAATGTTTGCAAAAGGCTTGGAAAATGTATATTAGTTTATCCACTTGAATAAGACTGAGCATTTCAAACATCCTGGACCAAGCGTGAAGCAAAACTCTCCTGGACTCAACAGAAGATCTGCATGATGCAAGGGATCAGGCAAAACTGAGTAATAAAAAATATCAAGCTTCAAAACCAAAACTGTTTGCAAAACAGGAGCAGGATCAACAATTGGGAGCTCATGGAATAAGGAGTCTGATCTTTTAATTGTACTTGTATAAATAAATGTGTTGCTTCATAGAAGGTCCCCATGTTGATCTGCAGATAAATCACTCAGGAATGCCCACTATGATGCAGACATAGGCATGTGTAGTAATAAAATGATCTGTCTTGGCAGAAAGAAAAGGAGAGGACAGTGGTTGGTCTTTATTGAAGTGGTTGCTGAGATCTGTGTAATAAGTGGGACAGCCATCTTCTGAATATGAATCAGTAGCTAGAGCAGGGGTCAGTAGCCCAAAAGAGAAGAAGAGCCATTTCCCCCCACCATCCTACCACAACCTCATGAGCCCAAGCCAACCCAGCAGCTGTGCTGCAGTCCCTTGCGCTGGTGAGGTGTTGTGTGTGTGTGGGTGGCGTGCGTTCCCTCTGTCCCTCCCTCCGCAGGTGGGGCGGAGCAGCATTGCCCCACCTACTCCCAGCTGGCCGTCCCACTCAAGAGCGGCCAGCAGATAGCTGCAGCTTGCGGAGGCGAGGCCCTGGAATTGCCCCTCAGCAGAGTTCAGAAGCTGATTCAACCCACCCACCCCAGGGCTGAATATGGGCCTGATCCAGGGCCTGGGGGCGAGCTCTGGGCTGGCCAGGTCAAAGTGGCCTGAACTCCATGAAGCGAGCCATTCCTGGGCCCCGCCTCCGCAAGCTGCAGCTCTCTGACGCCTGCTCTTGGGAAGGACTCCGGCTGGAGGTGGGGGGGCAGCACTGCTCCACCCTGCCAGAGGAGGGAGGGACAAAGGGAGCACGTGCCGCCTGTACACCCCCTGCCAGCACTAGGGTCTGCGGCGCTGCTGCTGGGCTGCTTCTGGCTCATGTGGTTGTGGTGGAAAGGTGGTGGTGACCCCAGTGCCCCTAATTTGGCCACAATGTTGGGGCCAGCCAGGAGCCCCTGGAGCACACCTGGCTCCCTGAAGGAGATTGCCAGGAAGCCAGAAGGGGACGCTAAAGGAGCCACAGTGGCTCACTGGGCCTGTGTTGCTGATCGCTGAGCTAGAGCGTCTAGTGATCCCTAAAGATATATTTATATACCCAGGGCAGGATGCTGGAAAGGCACCCTCCCCATCCCCAATCTGGCCTCTGATCCATCTCGATGGAGGAGAGAGGCCTCCCCTGTCGCCGGAGGAGACCTGCCAGAGACCCGGCAGGGGGTGCTTCCCTGCCACTGAGCCAGAGTGGCCTGAGACCCGGCAAGGGGTGCATCCACTGCCACCAGGCCTGAGCGGCGAGGGACTGCAGGGCAGGGCAGGTGAAACCCCCCCCAGCCCCTGCCTGACTCCAGGAGGAATGTGCCTAAGGCACATTCCTCTTCCGGGGCAGGGGGGGTCTGGCGGCCACCCTCTAAAATTCCCTGCTTGGGTCTTTGCCCCATTCGCCCCGCCCTAGTTACAGCTTTGTTTGTAATGCTTGTTGGTGCTAACCGGTATCACACCTGTGTATTTCTTGATTATTATTCATTATTTTTATTAGAGTAGCAAGTAGAAGCCAACTGGAACAGAGCCCTACTGTGCTGTGCAAATGAAGTAATACACATTCCCTGCCGCAAAGAATTCATAATCTAACTAAGTCTAGAAGAGAATGAAGTCCTAACTTCACTCAGGAAATAGTTATCGCAGTTTGTAGTAAAGATTCTAATGTCTACAAGACAATAATCTCTCAAAGTATAGGTCCCCATTAGTAATGCTTCTGCTGCTTCAATCAGCTTAAACTCAGATATGCCCAGACCAGAACCACAAGGGATCTGTAAGTACTGCAAACCCACTAATCCATATGGTTTGCTTGTATCAGTGAAAAAGTTACTCCTTTCCAACTGCATCTTCTGTCAGTTCTGGAATTGCTGCTTCTCAGACGCAAAGGCATGGGATGAAATTCCCTCCCTGAAGCCGAAACACAGCTGAGGTCAAGAATGTGCTCTAATAATGCACAGTCAGCAATGCCAACGAAACTATGAGTCAGGAGACAACCCTGTTAAGTCAACAGCCTCCAATGTGGTCTCTAGGGTTACAAGTAAAGCCCGACAATGTATCAGGCTGGATTTTTGTTCCCTTTTTGTGTGCTCTCAAGTCCAGACAAGAACCATGAGGAACAGCAAGCAGAGGGGCTGGCACACCTTCACTGTCTAGAAAGAAAGGTGAAAAGGTGTGTGAACTTCCCTGTAGAGAACAGCAAGCAGGTTTTTTTTAAAGCTGCGCCAACGTGAACTGCATTGTTCAAAGGTAACATAATAGCCTCCCAGTTTAACATCTCCTGTACCTGGAAGATATTAAGTTCCAGTCAGGTGCTGAAACTTACTGAAGCACCTTTGATCCATGCATTTCACACAGATACATCTTTTAACTTGCTGGTAACTGAGGTGATCTGATAATAAGAGAGTTGGTAGGCAAGTTTACAGTTGGGATGGAGGGTGCAGAGCCAGGGAAGCAAGTCACATGATCTAAGACAAAATGTTAAAGTCACAGTATACAGCACAAACATGATTGTGGCTCATGGCCAGCCTCTGTAAGGGTGCCCTAGTAGGACAAAAGCTAATAAAAGCCAGCTCTGTACAGGCAAGAACTTCTTGGCTTATGCCATGGCTACAGGAAGAATAGCAGGCTGGGTGTGGGAGCCCGAAAGTGTTTCCCTTTAACTCAAGAAATCAGCAGCATTGTAATTCAGAGTCTGACAAATAATGAACAATCTCAATGGCTGGAAGCTGTTGCTAACTTAGATGCCCTCAATTAAGATCTAACCACCACAAACTTTGTGGAAGTTTAACTCCATGGTTCAAAGCTGGAGTCTTCTCTGTACCAGGACAGTGAGACCAAAAATCTCAAATCCCAAACCAGCAAGTATGGCAACTTTCAATCCAATACAGGCCCACTCTAAATGCACCAAATAAAATCTAGGTCAGCTGATCAGACATTTCCTACCCTGACAAAGCCTCTAGTCAATCAAAAAGTTTTATGTATGTGTCTTTTTTAACACTATATTTCTGTGAGCAGAAAACCTTGCCCAGTGTTCTGAGAAATCATAGCAAGGAAGGAGGGATCAGATCAAACCAGCTAACTCTGGTTCCATTCCTCTGTTACATTGGTTCATTTGGGATTTGTCAGTGAAATCTTCGCTCCTGCAGCACATTGCCAAGAAACTCCCAACAGGACACATTGGATAGGCAAGAACTGAGGAGAGAGGCCTGAAAAAGAGCTCTGCAAACCTTCCAAGCTTGTACCTGCTACCAACAGAATTGTCTTGTCCCTCATATCCTGGGACCAATAACTTTGCAGAGTCTTTGAGAAAGCTGTATCCTACAAGTGGACACTCCAAAACAAGTTAAGTGCCAGGTGGACAGATGCCATGGAGACAAGGATGAGTACATCAAGAGCATGGGAGGTGAGGACATTGCCATGCTTCTGTCACAAGGGCAATGCTGGGATTTTATTTACTTATTTAGTGTTGTTCTTGCTGGATTATTGGCCTCCTGGAATCCCTGTGATTTTTTATAGGAGTACTGAAGTCAATGAGGTCAGGATGTTACTACTAGAATATGTTCTTTGGAAACTTCAGTCTTTCTCTCTCACTAGCACAAATAGTGGGACATAATGGTTATTTTCTACTTTGGATGAGATGTTGTTGACACAACTGGACACTACTGAGATAAATTTCTTGTCACTGGGTGAGGGAGAGCACACATCGTGTTATCATCTGCACTAATAAAAGAAATCTGAGGCCTTGTCTACACTAGAAAGTTCTGTCACCAAAAATCAACTTTCTATGACAAAACAAGCCCTGCGTACACAGTACACCACCTGTTTTATTGGCAAAACCCCCTCATCTTGCTCATAAAATAACCCCACCAGTGCAAGAGGAATAGTGCCTTTTGCGCAACTGTTTTATCACAATAGAAGCAGTGTGGATGCTGAAGTTGTTTTTTCCCATGTTAAATGGCCGCTGGAAATGTGCTACAGTGGCAATCATGATCACTCTGGTCTGCCAACTACTCTGCTGCCCTTCAGTCACCAGCCCCTCCCTCTTTTCAGTCCCTGGAATTTTTTAATTGTCTCGGTTCCACTTCCTGTTCATTCAGCATGGAGAGATAGGAGTCCTGTTCCCCAGTGACAATGGCAGCTCCATGCTGCAAATGATCTACCTGGAGCACAGCAGAGCTGCAGAAGCTGATTTAGCATTTGGAAGGAGTATGCTTTGCAGTCTCAATTCCATGTTAGCCAAAGGAATTTTGACACATTACAGCCAGATTTCTCGTGCCCTGGCAGAGAAAGGCTATGACAGGGACATGATGCAGTGCAAAGCCAAGGTGAAGGAGCTGCAGCAAAACTACCATATAATCAAGGAGGCAAACTGTTGCTCTGGCTCAGCACCAGCCACCTGCCACTTTTATAAAGAGTTTGAAGCCATCTCCAGTGGGGACAGCTGCTGTCCACTCCCAAGACTCCAGTGGGGACACCTCCACAGCCTCAGGGCCATCAGATTCTGATATAACCTCAGTGAGGAGGTGATGGACGAGGATGTGGAGCTAGAGGATTCCCCTGAGCCAGGAAGCAGCTCAACAGAGATGGATGGGAGTCAGGAACTGTTTGTAAATCCTGGAAACATGCAGCCAGTCCCAGGCTTTCAGCTCTGATGTGCCCAGTGCAGGAGAGGGGACCCCTGATAAGTAAGGGAGAAGCTGATGCTGTTTTATTATGGGAGTTATGAGGTCCCTTGATTATTAGAAAAGCAAAGGTAGGAGTAGGTGGAAATGTGCTGAAGTATCTATGCTTGCAGGTGCCTTCCCAATCCCCATCACATTTAAGCTGTACTTATAAGCAGTGCGTTGATAAACGCAGCACCATCCTGGTCATCCTCCACTGAGAGCTTAAGGAAACTTTCCTGGATTTACTCCCTGATTCTCTGTCTCAGATGACTAGGGAGATCAGTATTTCTTCCCCCATAGAAGGACACTGTGCCATACCATATGGAAGTTATAGGCTCAGAGACCAAAGAAGCACACAGCCGAGAAGCAGAGATGCAGTCTAAAACTGCTTGAGTGAAGGACATGCTTTCTAACATCCCTGCAGACCCTTCGGAGTAAGATATCAGGTTCTATGTCCACCTCCTGTAGAGAAGGGGGACAAAGATTTAGATTTCTTGCAGCAACACCTATTCATTGCTGCCCCAAGTAAACCGCCCCTTCCTGGGACTGTGAAACTCTGCCCAGAACAATGATGTTGGCCCCCCATGAAGAATTCACCATTTCAAGGACCAGCAGGGAGCTGCACTTTGCTGGAGATGGTGAGAATAAGATGGTTATCCCAGAGTTACCTGTATACTGTGAGGGCACTAACAACAATTTCTTTATCCATTATATCTTGCTCTTTCACAAAAATGACCTTTGGCAGCAGAGGCCTCACACCTGCCGACCACCTTCGACAGATAAGGAAGCATCCTCACTAAAGTAAGGAGGACGCCTTTCAAGAACACCTTCAGTCCACAGAAAAATGCAGAAGAGAAAAACAGGGTATGGAGAGAAGCAATGGATGAGAAACAGAGGGACTACAGAGAAAAGTGCAAAGAAAATCATAGAAACAGTCAGGACCATAAGGAGCATCTCTTCACCCTAATAGGGAAGCAGACTGAACTGCTACAGACTTCTTGCGATCCAGATGGTGCAGGCTCATCACTCCCTGCAGCCTTAACAGCAGCCCTTTTTCCACCGCTTTCTGGACACTCCCAGTAAACAGTATTATGATCTCTATGCCCCACCCCCATACAATGTAACATCCACCCCCTCAGACAGCTACGGGAATGACAGCTGGACATACACACATCTGTGATACCCACCAATGCCCTATAGACCCTTCCCTCTGCATACTCAGTTTCATTTTACCACTGTTTGTTGTTTCATAGTAATAATAAAAATAATAATTTTTAAAAAACTCAGTCAAACATGTAATCACTGTTTATTCAAATATGCACCACACATTTCTCTCACCAGCTGCAGTTCCCTGCAGGTGTTCATCAGAATACTGTCAAAGACACGCTTACATGGTTCACTTACGGATGTTCTTTGTGAAAGTGCTCTCTGAGCGCCTCCCTTATGTGAATGGCTCCCCACTGTGGCCCCCTAACAAGCCTAGCATTAGGCTGCTTGTAGGCACATGCAAGGCACCCTGCCTCAGTGCTCCACCTAAGGGGGAACTTCATACCCTTAGCTCCACAGAAATTAGGGGGGACACAGCACACAGGTATAACCACAGGAATATCATCCTCATTTAAGTCCAGCCCATACAGAAAAAGCCAGTGAGCTTTTAAGTGGCCAAAGGCACACTCCACAGTCATTCTGCACCTACTCAATTATTAAACTGTTCCTTGCGGGTATCCAGATTGCCCATGTAAGGCTTAATGAGCCATGGCATCAGTGGGCAGGCTGGGTCTCCCAGGATCACTATGGGCGTATCTACATCCCCTATCTGGGAAAAAGGTCTCCGCTTGTAACTTCTAGTACAGCCTATTGTTCTGGAAGATATGAGCGTCATGCACCTTTCCCGACCAACCAGCACTGACATCTGTGAAACAGCCCTGGTGATCCATGAGTGCCTATAGAACTATAGAGAAGTAGTCCTTTCTACTTATGAACTCAGTTGCGAGATGCTCTGGAGCCAGAATTGGGATATGTGTGCCATCTATTACCCTGCCACAGTTTGGAAATCCCATGACTGCAAACCCATCCACTGTGCCACTCACATCACCCAGAATCACAGTCTTTTGCAGTAGAGTGCTATTGATGGCCCTGCACTCTTGTGAAAATGCAGCCCCGACAGTGGACTTGCTGACTCCAAAGTGATTTGCAACTGACCAGTAGCAGTTTGGAGTTGCCAGCTTCCATATAACAATGGCAACACACTTCTCCAGCAGGATGGCAGCTCTCATTTGGGTGTCCTTGTGCCACAGGGCAGGGGCCATCTCAGCACACAGTTCCATAAAAGTGGCTTTCATATTCAGCAGTTGTGTAGCCATTGCTCGTAATCCCAGACTTGCTTGTGGTCCCACCACCCAGTGCTTGTCTCCTGTGCCCAGAAGCAACAGTGCCCTGTGTGTAGATGCTCTGTGAGTGAAAAAGCAATGCAGTGCTGTTTGTCTGCATGTCACTCAGCAGGTCTGGCTCGTTGGATTCCTGCTCTGATTCAGAGCTAATGACGTACTGCACAACCAGCCATGATGTGTTCAGAATGCTGCAAGAAACACTGGAAAGTAACATGGGATCCCTTTTTGGAAATTAGGATTTGCAGATGGGCAAGAACCGTTCAAAAAATGATGTGAGTTGCTATTAGCAACAGTGAATGACAGCAAGAAAATGCACCATCCCATGGGACATTTCAAAATGCTCCCAGTATGCTCTGTGCTCCTCTCCTTCATCCCACAGTTCATAGCGTTATTGCATCATGGCTGCCCACAATGCACTACTCTCACAGGTGATAATACAGATTCCTGTGTGGACTGTCTTTTGCGATAAAAGAACAGCTGTGTGAACACGCACAAGCGGTATACTTACAGCACTTTTCTTTTACTGCTAAAATTTTTTTCACAAAAAATCTGTAGTGTAGACATATCTTTGCATAAAGAGAGGTTGGTGCTTTCCAGTAGGGTAGAAAATGAAGTTGAAAGGGAGATTTTTATGCATAGAATGTAGGCTCTTTGATTCAGCTTGGTTTATCAAATTAGACTTTATTAGAATCCTGGCCACTTGTCTCAGAGTGGGTTTGTCCATTCTGCCTCCTCCCATAACTCTCTCACACTCAGACTGATGCTCACACCCACGCACATGCTCATGCTGAATCAGTTAAACATCAACTTAAGAATTATTCATTCAACTTCCGTTTCCTCCAAAACACAGAACCATTTCTCACTTAATTTTAGACTGATTATTTTTTGATATAGTAATGTAAATAATAATTTACAGAGAGATCTGTGCAGAAAGATGAAATATTCCCAGTTAAAGTGGGAAAGTTTGGACTGTTTTGGTCCCATGGATGAGGGGAGAAGATTACAATGAAAACAATTTGTCTGGGGATATAACATTCCCTCTGCAGTGCTGGGGGCAGCAAACCTATACACAGTGCATGAGTTGGCACACGATACCTGGCAGTTATGCTAATAGTGCAAGACATAGATAGATAGATAGATAGATAGATAGATAGATAGATAGATAGAAGGGTTAAAGTAACCCAGGATGGCCCAGAACGCTGTTCTGGGGCCCACTATTTTAGGGGTTCAGCATTCCAGGGCCCCTAAAAATAGAAAATGGAGCTGGAATGCTGTGTTCCAGGGCCCACCATTTAAAAATAGCAGGCTTTGGAAGGCAGCGTTCTGGTTCAATGTTCTATTTTTAGGGGCCCGAACACTGGGCCCCTAAAAATAGCAGGCCCCAGAACGGCGTTCTGCCGCGTTCCGGCAGGCAGGAGCAGGGACCAGGGACGTTGCTGGGGGGCTCGAGCCCTGCCCCAAACCCCTCCCCTTCCATGCCCCGCCCCAACCTGGGGCCTGCAGCCTCCTTCCCAGCCACTCCACCGCCCCAACCCAGGCCCTACCGCCCCCACCTCTCCAGCCATGCCACTGCCAGTAAGTGCAAGGGTGGTCCGGGTCACATTGGGAGGTAGTATTGGGGCCAGGGGGTGGGGCACTGGCATGTGGGGGGGCAGGAGCTGAGGTCTGGGGGCCCCCCTGCACAGGAGCATTCCAGGGCCCCCCCAATTATACTTTAACCCCTGGATAGATAGATAGATAGATAAGATTTGATGGTGGGTGTTTGCAGGATTAGAAATCTAACCTCTAAAATGAAATTAAAGCAACTTTTTTTCTACTGCCATTCAGTGCAGTTGAGAGTGTGAAGACATTGCCATGAAAAATTAAGGTTTTTTTCTGGAAAACAATGGGGTATTTTTTATGTATTTGTTTTGCACATTGTCTGTATTGTAGGAGTTTGTTTGCTTATATTTAACTAGGGCAACCTTTATCAAAGAAACAAAATGACTCTAAGTCACAGCGACAATGGCTCGGGGATGAAATCACAACATTAATCTTTTCTGTGCATCTCTAAAGAAGTGGAAACTTCCACTGAACGCCATGAAATTCTTTTCACCATCAAGTTGTTCAGACATGCCAATCACATGCACACAATAACTATTGAGGGGGAAATCTTTTTTTCTTTGAGGGGAAAGGTTCATTATTAGAGTGGGAGAGAGAAGCTCGATACACTGAAATGAATAGACTAAATACAGATTCTGAAAGAAAATGGTTAAACATCATGGTGATTGGAAGAGAAAGAAACTAGGCCTGATCCTCTAAGTAGGTCTGTGGGTAAACTATGACCTGAGGTGCACAGGCCTCATGCTGGTGCTTTGTATAGAGATGGATTTCATCCTGTTAGCAGAACTCCTGTGGCAATCAATGGACACTCTGTCTGTCAGATGCTACCAGGACTGGGCTCAGGGGCACCATCTTGTTTTTCTCCGTAGACATCTGTGTACAGACCTGTGCCTGGGGGGAGGGAGGAGGAGAGATTGAGATGTGCATTAATCAGCACAAAACATAGTGAAATTCATCTAGTTTTCAATTGCCTGAGGAATGTGAAACTCAGTCCTTGGCCCAAAGTCCAGTACAGTTCAGGAACCATCTGAACCCTGTTTGGACCATTCTGGTCTGATTTAATAGTAGTAATGTTATCTTTTATAGTCACTGACTCTCAAAGCTCTCTACAAAGTCAGTCAATCTCACTGCCCCCAATTTAAACCGGCAGTCAACTGAAGCATAGAAAAAGGCCAACATTTGCCCGAAGTCCACCATCAAAGCAGAAACAGCTCACCTGAATCCCTGTCTGCTGTCCTGTCCGCTTGCCAAGCCAACACAAGTGATAATTCAGTTCTTTACCCTGTGTGTCTTTTCATGGTTTTCACAGAGGGTGAAATGAGACTTTTTTAACCACATTTCTCTTTTGAGATTTTTGGGTTTCATTGTAGGTGTGATCCCTGCAAATAACCAGCATTGTAACTGAGGTCACTTTGATGTCTAACTCCCAGTCAGGTAGTTAGATTCTGTGCCGCATTCACCACATCTACAATTGCTGCCGTTGCAAGTTAGTTGCTAGTTTGAGACCTCTTTCCAACTCAGACTCATTGGGGTCATTCCAATGAGCCTGCAATGTGGGGAGTGAAGGAAAAATTACATGTGACTTAAAGAAGAAGAAAATATACCATGTAGAAAATACATGTAAGCCCCTGTGAAATTAGACACCTGAGTCTGCGTGTTTGTGGCACTGTGGCATATGCGTGTATGCCTCTGTTTGTATATTTGTCATATATTTCAAATATTTGTACCATGTCTGTGTTTGAAATGTATGTGACGCATGTATGTCTTGAGGTGTGTGTTTGAGATGTCCGTGTTTCTGAATTGTGATGTGTGTGCCTTGATGCACATCTTTGTGATGTGTTTGAGATGTGTAGCATTTGAATGCCTCTTTGTGTCTAACGTGTGTGTTTTTGTAGCACGCGTGCCTTGGTGTCTGTGTTTGAGATGTGTGTGTGGTATACCTAGGCCTCTGCATATGTGTGTGTGTGTGTGTCCTTCCTTTAAACAAACATTTAAAGGAAACTTTCTTTCTTTCTTTTGTGTCTTTTTTCCATGTGTATTAAACAATTTCCTCATTCATTCATTGATGGTCCTTATAGCTATATTTAGTAAAAGGGGCTTAAGATGGTCGTTGCTAAGGTTTTAAGGCATGGATTGTTTTATAGTATATAGTACATTACAGGTCATTTTAATTGTGGGTTGTATTACCATAATTTTTCTTAAAATATTCTTATTTATGGAAAGATAATAGAAGTGTAAAGCTCCCAGGAAGTATTTAATGGGAAGGAGGAGATGTGCACACATGCAGGCATCATACACTCACCCATATATAACTTGGGCCTGTTCTTGTTTCTATTGAAGAATGTGGAACTATTTTCCTTGACTTTAATGAGAAGAGACTGAGCCCCAAAGACAAGTAGAAATTTAATATTCAGCATCATAACAATGAAAAAGGAGACTGGGTTTTAAATTTGAGCCTTGGATCCACAGACGGCATTTTTCCTGGCAGTTTCTGAAACCAATGGGAAAAAAAATCAAGCAAGCTATCGTCCATGTAGGTAGAAAACTACAAAAGGAGTGTCACAAAATGTCAGATTACTGCTCAAGAAAATACTTGCTTTTTTTTTCTTTCCTTTTTGCTTTTTGTTGTTATTGTACAAGAATAGCTAAGGAAGCCTGTTTCTGAAGTTCTAAAACTTCACAGGAAAACAGTTTATTTCATTAGTCTTGTAAACAAGATGGACTTTTTCAAAATATTTATTTTGGGAATCAAATTAAATGTTCCAGCTATTTAGAAATTCAATTCGGCCTTTCTCTGGCTCTAGTCAAGACTCCGAATGCATCAACGCACTGCTTTAAAGGAATTTCTCCACTCTTTTGGATTAGTGACCCATTCTAACAGGTCTTCATTGACCAGGAGTGTGGGTCTCTCAAAGAGTCCATTGGATACAGCTTACAAAAGATTTTAGCCGGGAATGAAGAGTTTACAAAAAGTTTGGAGGAAACCGTGGAGTCCTTTTAAAAGAGAATAAACTGCCACTGCTGTGTCTGGGTTGAGTTAATCTGATTAGGCCAAGCTCATCAACAGGCATGCTGAAAAGGGAGAGGAAGAAAAGCTATAGATTGGGGCAGATAAATAAATAAATAAAATGGGGACCTTTTTACTAGTGAAGTCAAACAAAACATATTGTTGTAGGGCAAGTTTGCCTACAGATGGCAAAATGACAAATCTTTTCAAAGCCAAAGCAAATATAATTGATGGCTTCTTTTTTATTTTTTTCCAGGTATGGGAACAGACACTTAATAAGATTAAGGGACGCCAAAATGAAAGGCGCCGTGAAATACCACAGATACTTGCAGTGGTTGTTCGGATGACACAGTCCTCTGAAGTTCATCTTCCTTGAATAAACAAGGGATGTAAAAAAATAAAAAAGAAAAAATAAACCCTCCCAGTGAAATGAATTGATAATACTCTGTTTCTTAGGAAACATATGCATAAAAATAAGATGTTTCTTCCTCCATCTGTTTATGCTTCAGCTCCTCCTGATCACAAATTGTAGAAGGCTGAAAGTATCTCAGTTTAAGAACAGGAGTGGGGGGTGGGGGGAGAGCAAAGAAACATTTTCAGAGAAGAACATTAATGACAAATGAAAATTGGGATTTAATGTCTGTTCCCACAAAAACTAACAGGAGTTTTTCCATTGAGTTGGCATGGGCCCAGAGACTGCAGCTGCATATCTCAAACATAGATATTGATAAGAGCTGTGGTCTGCAACCTCGCCAGACGACTGTACCTCTTTCCAGAGACTGAGTTGTCCTGCGTATCTCCAAATTTCACCTCACTTAAAAACTACTTGCTTACCTAAAAATACAAAAGTGTCACTGCACACTGTTACTGGAATATTGCTGGCTTTCTGATTTTTGCCATCAAATTATAAAATAAATCAATTGGAATATAAATATTGTACTTATATTTTAGTATATAGAACAATATAAACAAGCCATTGGCTGTATGAAATTTTCACTTGTACTGACTTTGCTAGTGCTTCTTATGTAGCCTGTTGTAAAACTAGGCAAATATCTAGATGAGTTGATGTACCTCTGGAAGAGCTCTGTGTACCCTTAGTTGAGAACCACTGGACTTAGAAGTAGGGATTCTGTGCATTAAAAGGAGGACTATATTATTCAGTGACTGCTTAATATTATTTTTAGGGTACCACATATGTCCATGAAGGCAGAGTGGTCCAATGGACCGCAAATCTGGGTGCTTGGGTTTTGTGGCTTTGATTTTGTCTTGGATTCACTCCCTCACCTTAGGGGAGTCATCAGCCTTGCTGTATGTCACCTACCCCCTCTGTGAAACGAGAGATATCATACTGCCTTTGTGAAGTGTTTGGAGATCTCAGGATCATAGAATCATAGAAACTGGAAAGGACCATGAGAGGTCATCAAGTCCAGTCCTCTTCACTCATGGCAGTACCAAGTACCCTTTTAAACCATCTCTGACAGGTGCTTGTCTAACTGGCTCTTAAAAACCAACAATGATGGAGATTCCACAACCTGCCTAGGCAACTTATTCCAGTGGTTAATCACTCTGACAGTTAGGAATTTTTTCTAATGTCCAGCCTAAACCTCCCTTACTGCAGTTTAAGGCCATTGCTTCTTGTTCTATCATTGTCAGTTACGAAGAACAATTTTTCTCCTTCCTCCTCATGATAACCTTTTAGGTACTTGAAAACTGTTATCATGTCCCTTCTCAGGCTTCTCTTTTCCAGACTAAACAAACCCAGCTCCTTCAATCTTCCCTCATAAGTCAAGTTCCAGATCTCTAATCATTCATGCTGCACGTCTCTGGATTTTCTCCAATTTGTCCAATCTTTCCTGAAATGAGGTGCCCAAAGCTGAACACAGTACTCCAGATGAGGCCTAATCAGTGCATAGTAGAATGGAAGAATTAATTCTCAGGTCTTACTTACAATACTCCTGTTTATAGATCCCAGAATGATGTTTGCTTTTTTTGCAACAGCGTTACACTGTTGACTCATATTTAGTTTGTGGTCCACACTGACAGAGGCTGTCAAACCTTTTTCCTTGGGACCCAGCTCTGGACCCCTCTGCCACGAGGCTACCCGTGCACTGAAAAAAAGCAGCCACTGCCAGAAAATTCAATAGTGACCATGGCTGTGGGGCGGATGGGCCACCCCCATCCTGGGAGCAGAGCCAGATGACAGGGGAGCGAGGGGCAGCCACCCCTCCCAGGATCAGCGATAACTGGCCAGGGAGTGAGGGGCAGCCATCCCCCTCCCATGAGTAGCAGCAGCTGGTCAGGGAGCATGGGGCAGTTGCCCCCCTTCTGGGAGCAGTGCTGACCAGGCTGGGAGCATGGTGCAGCAGCCCCATTCCAGAGCAGTGCCACTACTATGGCCCAGTACCTGCAGGTCTGAGACCCAGTACTGGGTCGCAACCTGAACTTTGACAACCACTGTACTATGACACGCAGATCTCTTTCTGCAGTACTTCTTCCTAAGCAGTCACTGCCCACTTTTGTATATGTGCAAAGGATGGCACATGCTAAATTTTATTATAATTGCATGACACTTCACAAGCCCATTGAAGACATGGGCCCCCATTCTGCTGTTACACATACCATGCACTGTTCCCTCTAAGCTGTGCACGTGTGCGTGCGCACACAGGTCATGAAACCTGCACACACAAAACAATAAAGTGCGCACCAAAAAATTCAATAGTGCTAATATTGGTGCTCACAAAGAAATGTTTTTGCATGCACAAAGAAATTGTTTGCGCACACAGTCTACGAGTAATTAGAGGGAACATTGATACCATGCCATAGAATCAGTGAGAACTATGCATGCAATGATTGTAGAATTAATCCCCCTGATAGCTTACCCTTAAATCAGTAAGACAAATCTGATAAATTTAACAGCACAGGCTGAGAGGACAACTGTGGCTTTGAGATTAGAGCAGGAAGGCTTTGCAAGTGAAGCAGATTTTGTGTAGGCATCAGAAGGAGGAGAGTAGTGACAGACAAAGGGTAAGATGATGGCCCCACTGGGAGTTTTGCCATTGACTTCCATGAAGGTAGGCTTTCACCCAAGGAGTAGAGCAGATGATGTGAAATAATAAGACAGACATGAGGGCATGGGTGTAGGAGGCCAGCAGAACAGTTTGGAGAGCAGTAAGACTTTGCAATCGATCAGTATTTGTAACTCTGCTTCCATGGCACAGCAACACAGTCTGAGGCTTAAAGATGTGATACAAGTGCACTTAAGTATTGGAAGAAAGGGTTCCAACTCCAAATCTCAGCTCTAAGCCCCTTCCCCAAGGGCTTATTCTGTAAGGAAGCCAGGTGAGGTGGAACAGGAAGGGCTGAGCAGCAGATGTCCGCGTAGTTCTGCAGAGGTATTTTGGTGATGCAGCTTCATCCTGAGCAGCAGTAAGTACTGGAAACCTCCCCAAAAATTGATGGGAGTTTCAGATACTCAGTGCCTCAACAGATGTGTGCTTGACCCTTAGCCATTGTTACTTAAAACTGTTTGGTTGTTTGCAACCAGATGACAGCTGCTAGCTTATGTTTGTATGTAGATTCATGGGGCTTAAGTCTCATCATGGGGAACCAGCCCCATGAAAAAGGTAATGTGAGATCTATCTCCAGACCAGACCTTTTGTTCAACTATATTCTGCCTATTGCAACGGTCACTATCTGGTACTTCAGATAAAATTCTGATCTGCCAAATAATGTACCTAAAACACTCCTGTTCAGGTTTGTACAGTGCCTAACACAATGGGTCCTGGTCCATGGCTGGGGTTCCTAGGTACTATGACAATGAAAGTAATAACTGTGAATTATTCTGTACTGTGTTGTCCCGAAAGGGGGGGTGGGTCTTCCTGCTCTATACTATCAGCTGATGCCCAGAGGCATGGGATTTGATTACTCTTCTCTTGGTAGACAACCCAGGGCTGTTCAGAGTCAATACATTATCTAGCCTTTTAAATACCCAGCCACATAATTAATTTAGGGGCCTATTAGAGTTTGAGAGCTCCCCACACTGATTATATTCTGGCAGTTGAGACATTGCCTTGCACTGTCTTTGTTCCAGACATCCCACCAACACATTTAGTGAGTGACCCCAGCAGTTTCACCAGCCTTCACCTTGTGACCAGCTGCTGACTTCAGTCCCCACGTCACCCACTGCAACACGAGGTGTTTCAACAGTGCCACAATATCTGTCAGGACTTGGTGCAGCAAGATAGGTTGGTCACCAGGGGTACTGAGGACTATGGGAGACATTTGCTTTTAAGACACAATGCATGAGAAAACCAGTAAGTAACAGGCTAAATAAAATACTTAGGAAAACCTACATGGGCTGCTTTTTTTTATCTCCATTCAGCCTTCCATTTTCATTGTTCTTGTACTTTTTACAACTATTGGTGGTCCAGGGAGATATTTACAAACATTCTGTTAATGACATGTAATGATGTACAGTAACAAAAGGGCAAGATCAGACCTCACCCTATATACTTGGGTGTGTGGGATGTAAGAAGCAACCCCTCCAGTCTGTACAGAGCCTCTGCATCCCAAGCTGACTACCTATACTGCAGATAGTAACATGGAAAGCAGAGCTGCCACTATAGAGCTGCTACTTCCTCTGCATGGGAAAAAGGAAGCAATCAGTAACTTGCTGCAGTTTATTTTCTCCCCTCCCAATTCACTGCTGGAACAATGGTAGGTGGAGGAACTACCCAGAAGCTGTGACTCTTGAGGTATATCTATACTTACAATTTAATTTGAATTAATGAGGATTAATTTAAATTAAATTAATGCATGGGTACACTGGCTTTCATTAATTCAAACTAAGGAATTCCTTAGTTCAAATTAATGAAAGCTTACTTCAAAGTTATAAAACCTTGCTTAACTTTGAAGTAACTAATAAATTCGAATTAATCCAGTGTTGCCATGTTATTTCAAACTAACCATTAGGTCAAATTAATGCTTTTTGACCTTCCTCCCAGGGTGCCTTCCTCTTTCTATATATTGGTTGGGGGCATGGCACTTCTTGGGGGCCATCTTTCCAGATCTCCCATGGTGCCCATCTCCTAATTCGAACTAGCAAGTCCTCTCCATGGACATGCTATTTTGAATAGGTTTTTCTAGTGGGGCCATGTTAGTTCAAATTAACTTAATTTGAACTAATCATTATTAGTTTGAATTAAGTTAATTCAAACTAACCTTCTAAATGTGGACACAGCCTTTGAGAGCAGTTGAGTTCCTGATCAGCTCCTAGGGCTGGAAAACTGCTTGCTGGGCTTTACTGAGCCCCATCGTGGCCACTGTGCAAACAAGATGGCACATTACTGTCAGGGTCATTACTCTCAGAAGAAATACTCCCAGGACATAGGATTGTGCCCCATTGTAATTGTTCACTGCAGAATCAGGCCCTCCACATCAGACACGAAGAATGACACAATGTCATGTCATGTTATTATCTTACAAAGTATTATTATAGATACAATAAGCATCTTGCCAAGGCAGGGAACCCAGGGAGGTGTCACCATGTTAGATGTGCTGCAGCTTGAGGCTACATTCCTAAGCTATATTTTAGGCAGTATATTTCGAGCTCCTGCAGTTGTGCCTGGGTTTAACACGTGCTGCTCCTTAGCAAACATAATTAAGAACAGTATCCATGGAAGGAGATTTTCTCCCCAAGGCCACCTAATACAGATGTAATTGACTCTATTTTCTGCTTCCTGCACATGGATTGCAGCAACTCACCCCCTATTATCCATCAACAAATTAACAGGATCCAGTCAAAGGGGCCTCTTCAGCCAGGATTGGTTTTGGAGAATGGAGCAGTGGGCTGTGTTAAATCTGGACACAACCCTGCTTCATTCTCTTTCTTTTTATGTTCACCGCCTTTTCAAGATGTTTTCAAGTTAAGGATAAGTCAGCAAATATGTGTTTGGGCAAACTGGTGGTACTTGCTAAAGAAATGGACATCTGTCTCAATCAGCTGAGCTATTCTGTTGCTAGAATACAACTGGGACCCTGAGTGTTTAAACACAAAAAAGGGGCACTGTGTTAAGAAAGTAATTTTTACATTTGCAATTGCAATTTTCTTCTGCCTAACTTTTAAGGAGAACAATAATTAAAAACCATTTGCTTCAAAGAAAGAAAGAAAGAAAGAATGAATGAATGAATGAATGAATGAATCTCCATTTATTAAGCTACAAAATTCCTTCTGCATTACAGTCATCACCTTCCCAAAGCCAGTCCTACATCTCAGATAAAGATTTCCCTTATAAAAGCAGAGATAAATAATAGTATATTAGCACAGCAAGTATTTTTCTTTGAAATATTAGTATAAAGCTAAAATGGTCCATATATTCCCCAGAATACATGGATGACTTACTTTACCTTTGATTGCATTATAGTATGGGACACTGTGGTGACACAAATGTGTATTTGAATAGAGTGTTTGATTCAGTAATCTCACCACAATAAATAGAAATAAAAAAAAATCAAGTAAAAAGGGAACGGCTTTCGACCCACTCAGGCAAAAGCTTTATTAAATAAATAAAATTCTTGACAAAAACTGCTGCATCACCTTCCTTGATAGAAGTTCCCTTAACAATGCATTTCATAATAGCTATATTTATATTTATCAGAACTATAAGTGGACTTGCAGCAAACCGTTCACAAACTTTGTTGCAGTTTAAGTAAGGATTCAGACCTGAACATTCAGATCTGGGCTCATCTGTAATTATTAACAGCTTAATCATGTAGCCTGACTTAAGCAAAAGACCAGCCTTTGGCTAAAATACAGGACTACAACTCTGGAGTGTAAACTTCTGAAGACAGAGTCTGTCCTTCGTTCTGTTTCTACAGAGCCTAGCCCCATAGAGTTCTGATCTATGATTAAGGCCCCTAGGTAGTACAGTAATAGAAATAAATAATAATTAATAATGAGACCTGGATTCAATCCGTAACATTATTGTGGACGCCCCGTATTATCTTTCACCAGTCACTTTGGCCCATTCCAGTGAGCATGCAAACAAATGGAATGATTCATGCTTAAATTGGAGCACGTCCTTTCCTGGAGCGGGGCTTAACTTTCTCTGTGTCTCTGTTACCTATCTGTAAAGTGGTAATAATAATGCTTCCCCTCCTGTGAGGATAAATCCATTAGTGCTTGCAAGATGCTCAGAGACCGTGGCAGTGGGTGGTATAGAAATAGATCAATAGATCTTCTGCAGAAGGCAGCAGAAATAGGCCAGTAAGCATAAAAGACAGGGGTGCATAAAACCATTTCCTTAACTCTTTTCCTAAATTGCTTTCTGGCTGGTTTTTTTTTTTTTTAAAGTCATGTGACTCCATAATTAATTTCAATTGCCTGGAATGTTAAGATTCAGTGGGAACAGCAGGGACATGCTAGGTCTGAAGGGGATACTCTTCAGGGAGGGGAGGCTGCACTGTGATTTGTTACACATTATAGTCTATTAAAGAACCTCCTTACAATCTGCCAGTCCTTAATGTCTTAATTTCTCCTTCAGCTTTCCCTTTGACACACTATCCAAAGCAATGTATGACTGGGGGATGATTGTGCAGGATAAACCAAGGGAAAATCCAAGAGGGATTATAGCCCTATCTCTGGGCAAACAGGAGTCAGAGGAGCTACACACAGACACAGCTGTCTGCTTTAACAATACCCAGAGCAAACAATTCCCCAGTAACAAAACCCTACAAGGGGCAAGAACCGTCAGGAGTCGGGAACAAAACAAAACCTGCATTCAAACCCCTGGGATCCTGGTCCTTTTATGAGCCTTTTCACCCCAGCTGCAAGCTTTTGAGTTGTGCTTCAAAATTTTAGAAGCTTCCTTGTAATAAAATTGGGCTTAGACATCAAAGGGAGTCTAGGATCCAGATGCAGGCACAGACTGGCCAAAGGGGACCAGTGTTCTTCGCAAGCAGTTTGTTCTCTTCTGTTTGCTGGGATCTACTCAGACCTTGGTATTGATATTAATAGGCTGTCTCATATTGTCAGCATGCATGGTGGAAACAGTCTTAAACTTGCTTTTTTAAAGTGCAACATGCATGAACATGACTCTTTGCTTTTTAAGGGATCAAGATTAAAAATATAGGACATGCCTATAAAGGAACCACAAGGGCTTTTCACTTAATCCCTAATAAGTAAAATCTCCATCTCCCTTTACAGCTGATTTAAATGCATTCACTTTTCCATCACATGTTTAAGGCATTGCTCAATTGTGCAAGTGATGGGACCTGTGAAACACAAAAATAAACTAAACTCAAAAAAATCACCAAAGCCCAAGGCAGAGGGGTTGTTTTATTAAATAATTGTGGTAGACAGTGCATTTGCTTAAAGGACATGTATTTCAAGTTGTGATTATGATTCATCATCCATTCCCTTTGTGGTGTATTAAAAACTGTGGTTAAGTTACAAGCTATCAGGTTAAGTATAAGAGCCTTCCTGGTCCTGCTTGGCAGACCTCACTGGAGAAAGTCCAACAGAG
The DNA here is from genome assembly GCA_007922195.1 of Podocnemis expansa. Classification (NCBI taxonomy): domain Eukaryota; kingdom Metazoa; phylum Chordata; order Testudines; family Podocnemididae; genus Podocnemis; species Podocnemis expansa. The sequence continues at coordinate 9,983,770 of ML681963.1, read as the reverse complement.
CACCCTAATCTGCAAGAGTCAGCTTAGAGTGAGGGGAGCTGAGCTGTCTTTTTGTGCTTTAGAGAGCAGCCTGCTTTGTCTTCCACTATTTGTTGCCTTTGAACTTTAGGATTCCAGATTCTAAAAAATGAAGTTCTGTAATCTTGCAACCTTTCAGAAAGTGTGTTTTATGTTTATATCTAGCTTCACTGGGCAGACGTCATGAACATAACCACCTTCTGCTCCTCCTATGGCTCTATTAATGATATATACCCAGGGCAAAATGGTACCAAATCCAGGATACATAAGAGTCCAGATTCATTGCTCTGGACAAGAGTTGCTCGGCACAGGAAAAGGTCCATTAGGTATTAGGATATGGCTCTCTGATTCTCTGCTAGGCTCTGCATGGCCTACACCAGCTGGCAGAGGTGCCCAAGAGGCACAGTATTTTCTGGCCACAACCGAAAATACTGCCTGCTAGGCCCAAAAATGAAAAGGATGGTCCAGCATACCATCCAGTTATATTTGCTCTGCATTCACATAATTTGTACATAGATTTTTTTCTTCACAGAAAGACACATGCAACATCCAGCATTCCTAAGCCTGGAACTTGTCATATCTGAAATAGTTTTATTGAAATTATTGTTCTGGGCAGGGATGAATTAAAGGGCTCCAGGGCCTTAGGCTGCTCACTACTGTGAGCCCCCTCCCTGGCCTGCTCCCAGGACCTTGGGCTACTCCACACTGTGAATCCTCCTCTGCCTGGGGCCCTGCCCCCCCCCCACCACAGTGACTTATGGGCAGGCCAGCCCTGGGGAGGCTCCAGGGCCAAAGGCTGCTTCCCATGACACTCCAGCCAGTCTGCCCCTGAGGGTGGGGCCAGCTGGTGTGTGGTACAGCCTCCGATGCAGCCCTCCAGGGCACCTGTGAGCCAGCCAGTCCTGCCCCCACAGCACAGCAGCAAATACCGCCGCCCTGCCCCGCCCTTGGGGGCAGATAAATCAGCTTGGAGGTGGGGCAGAAGCACCGCAGAGCCTGGCCTCTGAGCCCAGGGCCTTGCCCTTCTCACCCCTAAGCACAGGCAGGGGACCTACAAGCACCCTCAAGGCCCTGACAGAGTTTTGCTGGAGAGGCCAGATCACACGGGGGCCTTAGATGCTGCAGTCTGAGGGTCCCCTTTAGGCTGGGGCTCAGGACTGCAGTCCCTGCCTTGATCCAGCCCTGGTTCTAGGGCATTATTTAATGTTAATTTTAATCTCTGGTTTTGTGATTGGTGAAAAAACAACAAGGAGTTGTGTGGCACTTTAAGACTAACAGATTTATTTTTTGCATGAGCTTTGGTGGGAGTGAAATTCAAAGTTATTATGAATGTTGGGTACCATTTTTGCCAATATAGGAGTTACTTTAAAATATTGCATGCACTTTAACAAAGTAACAAAATCCTTTCTGGCGATCTTATTAAACAATTCTGCTCTATATTTCCCTGGCTCAGACAGTAAAAGAAATCATTAAAACTTTCCAAATCAAAGTAAGCAAACATATATACACTTTTTCCCCTTGGTAGAACAATATGCATGTCAATGCATCTTTACAACTTACTGGACTACAGTTTTTATACATTATTTATATAACTCCTGAATCATCAAACAAGAAACACAACACAGAAACCCAATTCACACAAGTTTTGCCATTTGTCTGATCATATATGTTTTAGCATGAAGCAGGTTAAAAAAAAAAATAGTTCTCTAGGTCTGTCGATGTCTGGTTGAAGACAATGCTGTATCACACAGTCCATCTCCATTGTGTGTATTTTGCAGATTCAGTGGCTTAAACCACACAAAATTGCATCTGAAAATGAAAGGCCCAGAGACAGAGTCAGCAATGAAACTGAAATGTTTCAAAGATCCATCTTCCACCTATCTAGCTAGGTGCCTATAGGGCTCCATCACTGGAGACTGTGAGCACCTCACTAATAATAAAGAAGACTCTCCTGTAAGGACAGTGACATATTGCTCTCACTTTTGCAGATGGGTAGAAGAGGAGTACACACACCACAGAGAAGAAGCAACTTGTGCAAGCTCCCACTAGGAATCTGTACAGAGCCTGGAACTGAACCCAGGTTTCAAGATTTCATTTTTCTCCATACAGCCTGTTGTGACTTTCATGGCTGGTTTCACGTCCCAAATCAAGGATTGCACATTGAAGAGATCCCAGATGTCTCCCTAAATACCCACTGTTGAGGGATAAATCTCTTGGCGCTAGCTGAAATCTTTAGTTCTGGCTAGTAAATGTTTTCAATTAGTTGTGGTTTTTTATTGACAGAGTCCCCATGTGTTTGATGACACGATTAGTAACTGGTTTTCTGCCATATGCCCATTTGAAATGTGGGTCCTTGCCAAACAACCCTGTCTTGCTATAGCTGTCCTGCACCATCACTCACTCTTCCAACTGCACAATGGTAATAGCTATAGGTTACTGTTACCCATGTGTCCCTCAGCTGCAGTGTAGAAAGCAGCTTGGGGTACCCTGTTATTTATCACTTGATCTTTATCCTTATTGTGCAATGCTAAATTCTCTGGGGCTCATTTGAACTGCTGCAAACTATTAACACCCCCAGCTCAGGCCAATGCTCTGCAGAGCAGATGCTTAGACTTTTGCAGAGTGTGGAGTCTGTTTTCCAAACTGTGTAGATTTCTGTTTATAGATACACACCCTTAAGCTAAACTCTGCTCCCACTAAAGTCAATGGTTAAAAACTCCCACTGACATCAATGGGGCGAGGTCTTGGCAGAAAATGGAATTTTAAAGAAAATTTACAAAACTCTGAAGGCCTGCTCTTTCTGCCCTTGAAGGCAAAATGCAAAACTCTCATTAACTCCAATGGGAGCAAGATCTGGCCCAAAGAAAAGAAAAAGCCCCTAATAAATCCTGCTCATAAATGATGAACACCGTGAGATTCTTTAAAATGCATGTGAAGAGACTGGAGGCAAATCTCAGCTTCCTTGCATACCCCAAACCATGAGTCAAAGTGGCTGGGTTTGCAGTGATTTGGATTGTGTTGCTACCTTTTTCTTGCCACTGACCAACTGAGCATTTTGGGCAAGAGAAATAAGAGCACAGCTTAAGAAAAGAAAAGAAAAACAGCAAACCAACCTTGCAAGGAAAGAAGAGTGACTCTGAAAAATGTCAGTTCCTGGGGGTGTGAAGCTGGGAAATCCATAGTCATCCTTTCAATCTTCTAGAGATGATAGGAGTCTCTATGAGTGGTCCACAGCCTGTTACAGCCCTGAGGGGGTTCCTGGGGAACCCCACGCCCCCTGGTGGCTACATCACAAAGTGGTGCTCAGCAAGTTAAATCTGCCACTAAGGGTGCCTTCACCATTGCAGCTGTGCTGGAGTTATTAACCAGCCTGGGAGGTGGAGGGAATTGAGTGATTCCTTGTGACCATAAAGCACCAGCAGCTTGGTGTCAGCCTGGGGATCCTAAAGAGGAGATTTGGAAGAACTTATTTTACTGCCAAAAAGTGAGCTTGTGATTTCTTAGAATAGAAGGTGTTTTTTTTTGCTGCTGACCACTTGAGAGAATTTAACATGCATTCTAACAAGTCCTGGAATCTAGTGATTGGTTTGATTTCTTGTTGACTTATGCAGCTGTAGCTCTTAGTAGCTTATCTACACTGCTACATGAAGAAAGTGTGATAGGAAGGTCTGTTTGATGAATAGGAGGAAGGATTTAAAAAAAATAGTAAAGCAGAAGGAGACTTCTGGCAGGGTCTTCCCTGTGGCAGGCAAGGATGGGCAGGGACTGGAAACTGAGTTCTAGATCCTCACAGGAAGATGGGGGATGGAATACCAATGACAGTGAAACCAGGCTGCTGGCAGCTGACATTTGTTCTCTGAGTACAGGCAGGTGGGATGGTAAGGTAAGGGTTGAGAGAACAGCCAGATGAGAGTAGAGGCGAACCCAAAGGCCTGTTAGAGCCCTTCCCTCTGGGTAATGGGGCTGATCATGCTGGATCTAAAAGGGAGGGAGAAGGATTGGGGTGTCTTAGGAAGGTGAATTTAGTGGCTTTTGCTTATCCTGAAAGTGAACAAATGGCAGAGCCAGGTGGAATTCCAGGTAAATCTCCTCCTCTGGTTTGCTACAGGACCACAGTTCAGACCTGCAGCACACAACATTCCCTTTCTCTCTCCATCCCTTCAGTGCTTTTCCAGAGATCCCCCCTGCAGAAGTTATTTGCATTACTGGAACTGTTTGCCAGGCATTTGGTGGGTCTGAGGCCACCAAACTCATTTCACTCATACCTGAACAATCTAAGGTCAGATGAAAAGATCAGTGTGCTAACTCCATCACATTACAGGGCAGCTGCTGGAACAGAAAGGTAGCACAGGCTGTTTAGTATCAGACCTGATGAGGAATCAAGGCTAGTCATCAAAGATCTTCTCTTGTATCTGTTAAGTAGAACTAATCTGACCTAAAAGATTCTATGCGTCACAGCTATCCAAAACCCCCCCAGAACACAGACCAAACAATGCATCAGCTGTCACTTTATACATCTTATGTTGTCCTTTATGGACCAGACTACCAACAGTTAGGTTTAAGTCAGTACAGTTGCAATGAAGAAGAAAATTTTTCCCTGCTCTCTTCTTATATGTGCAAGATCTGAGCAATAGTGAGGGGTTTCTGCTCAGGGATATATTCATCAAACCATTTAACAAAATGGCCTGAAGGTGTCGCTTGTGGGCTTCTTTTTCCCCCTCTTCCAGCAATTTACAGACACTATCAAAAGACATTAGAAATTTGAAAAATGTGTTATTTCTATCGCACCCCAACCCACTCACACACTTGTCTTCAGTTCTGTTGGGAAATTTGATTATTTAGTTAGGTGTGTCAACAACTAATTACAAAGGCAGTGTCAGGAAAGTTCCAAATTATAAATCTGGCATTGGAAGTGGTTAAAACCAAATGAAGCAATTAATCAGAACAAATTAAAAGCCAAACACAAGACAGGTCAACCAAAGAAGCTGAATATATATGTGTCCATATAACTTTTTTCTAACAAATCAATCCACAGTGAATTTGGTTAGCCACAAAAGAAGAAATTTTAATGTGAAAATAGCATTTTTTCAAAAAGTTGTAGCAATTCATCTTTTTAGTCATTGCTTCAAAAAAGCTGATAACAAAAACAGATAGTGTTTTAAGTCAATAAGTTCCTTCTGAATTTCAAATAGTTTAAGGAAAATGAATATGTATGTTTAATAAAAATTTGTGAATCTACAGACTAGAAGACTATCATATACAGACTTGGAAGGTTTAGCTTTTTATCAGACAATGTTAGTAAACATCAATTTTACTACACCAACAAACTGATGGAAAAGTAGTTCTATCAATCACAACTAAACTTTTCAGGGAAGCAAAGTAAGAAAGATGCCTCGTGGGAAGTAATTGGGGTTTGATTTAAGGATATTTAATTTGTATGTTTTGTCTTACAATGTTGATAGTTTGTAGCTTAATGGTTATAAGGCTTGGACTTTTTTAATTTCAACCTCCACTGTCATTAAATAATATTGTCTGCCCCCATGTTGTCCAACTCCATATAATTTCTCCCACCAGTGAACATTTAAATCAAAGAACAATTTAACATCTGCTTTTAAAACCTATGATTTTGTGCAACTGTGAAATTTTAAAATGATAAACATTGAAGCAAAATATTTTTAGTTAAACATCAATATTATCCACTGAAATGGAACACAAAAATATGAGACTTATGTAGAATAGCCTTTAAACTAGGATGGCTTAGAAATTAATTAAGGGCTTGTCAACTAGTTTATGAGATCACCTCCCTACAAAAAGGGTGAGAGCTATTAATAATCATGTGGATTATGGTAGGATCTGTGCACCAAACATGACTGGGGCCTCATCATATTAGGCATTATACAAAAAACATGATAGCAGGTCCCTGCCCCCAAGACTTCACAAGCTAAACAGATAGGCCCTGCACAACTGGAGGATAAGGGCATAACACAGATGTAATAGTAGCAAACATCATATTCATTCCAGGACTTTCCCCTAACACATTTAGTTAGGGGATAAGCTAATTGGAAAGAAAAGTGAAGGGAGATTCTGCATTTCCAGCTGCCCTTAGTTTTACACACACACACACACACAATTCTCTTTGCACCATTTTAGTCTGAAGCAGTTCTGTTCTTCCCTGGGAAAAAAGAAAAACAACAGAAAGGGGGGAAGGAGGAAAGACAATCTTTTATCACAGAGAGAACAAGCAGCACAATGCTGCTGCAGTAAACATCCAGATCAACCCTACACCCCAAATCACAGTTTGGGGCTCCTCCTGCATTCCTGGGGCATCCCAAATACCCACTGATTTTATCTACATTTGATAGATCCTCTGCAGAAAATAATTTATTTTAAGGAAAAACAAGCAAGGAGTCCTGTGGCACTTAAAGACTAACAAATGTATCTATTGCATCAGTTTTTGTGGGAGAAAACCCCACTTGGTCAGATGCTTTGAAGGGGTTTGCCTTGTAGACCAATCTAATCAAGGGCAGTTTGAGGGTCACTCAGAAAAGTCAGATTTGACCAGAGGCACTCTTCTTAGCTAAAGGATGAATGGGGGGGGGGAGTGAAGACAGGGAGTTTCTCAGGGTGCACTGGCATACTTTGCACCCGTCTTCTTCCTTTTGGCTTGAACCTTTGATTCCTTCTTGGACCTGTTGCAAATGTCAGCAGGCAGGTGCCATGCCAAATTCCTGTTCTGCTTCTCCTCCTCTAACCCTTGATCCTCGTCTCCAACTGTCTGAGCGCTGATTATTATTATTATTTGTTCCCTTCTCGATTATTTCAAACGAGAGAAAGAGGGAATCGGGAGGGGGTGGGTGGGAGGAAGGAATTTCCCAAGGCAGGGGAGAAAAATCTGCAAGGAAAAAAAAAGATCAGATCTAGCTGAGTCTCTCTTTACATTAATGGGACAGAGAGGCACTGTTTGGCATGGGAGATTATTTCTGGAGCACAGGAGGAGGCGTGGTTTTCCCATGGCTGCCTCCCTTGCCTGGTGCATGACTGGAGCTTGGCTGCTTTTGCACGGCGCAGGAAGCCAGAAGCACTTTGGCACGTGCTCCCGGGGCCAGGCAGGAGGAGGGGAGCGCGCGCCCAACATGGGCCGCATCTGAGGGGTGGAGGCACGAGCACAGCTGGCTGCTGCCTGGCGCCGGGGCTTGATTGACAGCTGGGGGAGCTGCCAGCCAATGGGATGCGGCTTGGCCGGCGGCCCTGAGCCCATTGGCTGCCCGCCTGCCACGGCTTCGCGTGCCGGACCAGCTGCTGGATCTCGCAACAGCTGGAGGGCAATGTGGGCACTAGTCTGGAAAGACGGGTGGGTGGCGGGGGCTGGTGCAAACGGCGAGGCCTGGAATAACACTTTGCCCCCACGCAGCTGATTGCCCTGCTATGGCAAAGCGGGAAAATCACGTAATTTATCCCAAGCGCTGGAAAAGCCTAACCCGCCGCCTTCCCCTGACGTGAGCCCGTGGGGGCAGCATCCAAACTGCAAACACGCGCTCAGATAAGAGGCGGTTCAAGGTGCTAGGAGAGCCAGAGAGGCGCATCTGCCCCGCCTGGCCTCGTGTCGTGTAACGCAGGGTCCTGGTGTTTGTGTGCAGCCGATCAATATCATCAGGCATAAAAGCGAGGATCTAATTATAAGGGGGGGGGAGTTTCATGCCTAGAGGTCACTGAATAAATGGCTCTTTCCTCCCGGCATCCAATGGATTTCAGTAGCAACGCCTAAGCCCTAGTATTCAAGGGATGCGCAAGTTTTCAGTGGACTGGGGCTCCCTGTGCAAAAAAAAATCCGGGGTCTTCCTCCCTGGGGTGGTTTAATGGCTCGGCTAAAACAAACCTTCCCCCAGCCTTAGAGCGGCCTTCTCCTGGGTCAAAAAGCAGCATTGCCCAGCAAGACGGTGCAAAGGACAAAGACCCGCAAGGTGCGTCCAGACGTGGCCAGCTGCCTGCGAGGCAACTGACACTGGGGCGCGATCCCATTGCCTGAGCCGCTGGTTTTATTTGTATCAGCAGCGAATGAGTTGCAGTGGCTGGGCGTGCGGACCCCCGCGGCCGGGGGCTGGGGGCTGCGGCTTGGCTTCACGATTTGCCTGCGGGGGTGGTTTCCCCTTCCCTCCCCCGGGGGAGTCGAATAACTTGGCTCCTTTCTCAAGAGAACTGCTTAGCTTCGCTTCGCCCCCATTTTGCGGGAGACTATTCGCCTTCCCTCCTGATTTGGGGAGAATTGAACTGCACACGCCTCCTTGGTGGAGGAGAGCACACTGCTTCCCCCTTCTTGGGGGGGGGGTGAGAGGTGCTTTCCTCCCCCTCCCTGTTATCAGCAGCCTCGCCACTGGCTCCAGCGCCTGGCTTTTCATGGCACTTTTTTTTTCCCCCCCCTGATGTTGCTGGCTTCTTTTTTACTCTGGGGCTGGATTTTTGGGAAGCCCAGTGCGTGACTGACAGCTCGCGGGGGCGTCGTCCAATAGGCGGGCGGGCTGGCTGCCCGGTGGGGTGAGTCCCGGCTCTGATTGGCTGGCGGGAGTGTGGGAAAGAATGCAGAGAAGGTTTCACACGAATTGGGAGCAGCCGCCGGGTATAAATAGTGCGGGGGGTCCCTGAAGCAGCCTCAGCAGCAGCAACAGCCCGGCTCCAGCTGCAAGGAGCCGAAGCAGCCTCGTGCAAGGTCGCCTCGGCGCTGTGCACTGACTTCCCCTCTGCTCAGTGATTGCAAAGCCAGAGTCGTTCCGCCTTGAACCGCGTCCAGGGTTCAGCTGCCTAGACCTTCTCCACCCCCAGACACTTCTGGGCTCATTCCAAGGGATACAGTTTGAAAATATTTTTTTGGCAACATTATTTCCCCTCAACTTTTTGTTGACAAAATATTTTTTTCAAAAAATGCCCGCCGATACCATGGAGAAACCAACAGCCTCCCCGATTGCTGGTGCCCCAGCTAGTTCCAGCCACACACCGGACAAGCCCAAGAGTGCCAGTGAACACAGAAAGGTAAATTGCATCGCTTCTTGCATTCAGGCTTAATAATCCTTCCTGGCTAGAGTCTGTCTAGACAAGGATGTGTGTGCAGGTGAATGGAGGCATATGACACGACCTAAAGACCTAGAGCTTTTGCAACGGAATGTACATCTTTAGACATGTAAGATGCATCCTTGATTGTGTGCTTAGAAGTGTATTAACATGCAATGATGGTTCGTATTAAAGCGATTATATCTGCCCATATAGTCATGTGCGATGATAATGGACGTGGATCTCTAAATGTACAGTAAGATCCAATGACGATTAGCGTTAAGTAATAGGAACATAGATCCATACAATATGCAGATGTGCACAGTGCTGTGCAGGATTCTTTCCTACTGACGGGCAGGTTGCATACAGGAATGGGTAAAGATTTGGGGTTAGAGACCTAGGGAGTATTACAGCAGGCAGTTTTAGACAAATAAGCGCACTAGGCGATGGAGCAGACATGCCATGCAGATAAGATGCACGTGGCTAGCAAGAGATTGTTATAATGCGCTGTGTAAGGCGGGCAAACCTATTTATCTCTGCTTCTCTTTCCTCCCCCTTCTCTCCAGTCCTCCAAGCCTATAATGGAGAAGCGGCGCCGAGCCAGGATCAATGAGAGCCTGGGGCAGCTGAAGACCCTCATCCTGGATGCCTTGAAGAAAGATGTAAGTTGAGCTCTGGCTTTCAGGTGCAGTTGGGGGGTGGAGTGGTCTTGAGAGCAGGACTGGGACTCCTCCTGAAGGCTCCCCAGCTAAGGGGAAAAGGGGCAGTGATGAGAGAGAAGAGGCACCCCTCTTTACCTTCTACCCTGTGCTGTCTTTGCCAGAGCTCCAGGCACTCCAAGCTGGAGAAAGCAGACATCCTGGAGATGACTGTGAAACACTTGCGAAACCTCCAACGAGCCCAGATGACAGGTGAGCTCTCCAGTACATCTCTGGAGTGGGAAAGGGAGGGGGGCTGAGCCTCTGCGAACTGCTGGGCTGTGGGACTGAGCACCCCAGAGACTACAGCTGCCAATGCAGGCCGCTGTGCACCCTTGGCACGAAGTGCCTGCACCAAGCTAGTGGCGTGGGTTGGGAGGGGAGGCTTGAAATTCTGGGGCAGACCCTTCCTGCTTCCCAGGCCCCAATGTGTGACCCTCTCCTTCCATTGCAGCAGCTCTTAGTGCTGATCCCACCGTCCTTGGCAAATACCGAGCTGGATTTAACGAGTGCATGAATGAGGTGACCCGGTTCCTCTCCACCTGTGAAGGAGTGAACACCGAGGTGCGCACCCGCCTGCTCAGCCACCTCTCCGCTTGCCTGGGCCAGATCGTGGCTATGAATTACCCTCCGCCACCACCCCCAGCAGGCCAGCCTGCTCATCTGGCACAACCTTTGCACGTCCAGCTTCCCCCAGCTGCCACTGCACCTGGAGCTGTGCCTGTGCCCTGCAAACTGAACCCTAATGAAGCCCTGTCCCCCAAGGTCTATGGGGGTTTCCAGCTGGTCCCAGCCACTGATGGCCAGTTTGCTTTCCTCATCCCTAACCCAGCATTTGCTCCCAACAATGGACCGGTCATCCCCCTCTATGGCAATGCCAATGGACCAGTGTCTTCAGGCAGCGGGCCAGGAAACGCAGCTGCAACCCCATCAACATCCCCAGTGCAGGGTCTGACGTCATTTGGGGGTAGCTTAGCTCCAGTGTCCCAAGCTGGGAGTCCCATCGGGGAACGCAGTGAATCAGTTTGGAGACCGTGGTGACTTGTGTAAAGCCTTCCTCCCCCACCCCCCCAACAAAAAAAACAGAACAAAACTCTTTGGTTGGTTCCGTTGTATGGAATCTTGTTTTGTTTTCAAAGCAGACTTTTGTTTTAAAAGACTTTAGTACAAAGTCTCTATTTATTTCCAGAGGTTGGGATCTCAATTTGTATTTTTACTTCTTTAAAAAAAAATGCCTTTATTTCAAAGACTTTTTTAAAAAATAAAAAAGATTAGTTTTGTATCAAATACTCACCAGTATAATGCCAAAGTTGTTTGTATCTTGTTTGTGTGTGTGTGCGTGTGTCAAAAGACTTCCAAAAAAGTGGCAGGTGTTTGAACAAATAAAACTCTTTGAAATAGAAATCTTTGCTCTTTTTATTGGGGGTGGGATGGGATAAAAATGCCCTATGCAGGCAAATAAGATGGGGAGCAATTTGTGTGACATTAAAAAATAAGGGATGCCATAACACGGACACTTCTATCAAGGTTTCGTTGACAGTAAAAATGTTAGTCCATATTAAAGGAATTGAATTTCATTTTCATAAATTGCTTCTGTAACCCAAGAAGATGATATTCTGCACACTCACCCCTCTTTCACAGAAACACACTGCTCTCATTACCAGTTTTTAGGGAGTTAATTGAAATAAGATGCCCCATAAAATTTCACTTCCTCTCACATTTAAGAGAATGGTGGGGGGAAGTGCAAAAGTTACTATCTTGCCTAGGACAGAGGGGAGAGAGTCTGTCTCTATTGTGGGGAAGGGCAATTAAAAGGTATAAAGGGTCTCATCGAGTATGCAGCGGGCTCTTTTGGAAGTTTGGGATCCTATTGAAATGCCTGGGAACGCAGAGCTGAGGGTTAATGTGTGTCTTTTTTTCCCCCCACTCTCATTGACAGGGCTAGATAGACTCTGATACTCAATGCTGTTGTAAATTCAATTGCTCAGACTCACAATGCCTATCTCATAAAAGAGAATAATTCAGGGTGTTTTGTTTTTTTCCACAAGCAAGGGAATTGAGGAAAAGACAATTTTGCCACCCATTATGACTCACCCCCAGTACTTGAATCCTGGCCAAGTGGAAGCAATTGCAACCTTGTGCGCAGAGAATTAACCACTTCCAATTGTCACCAATTAATAAGGCCATGATGTGGAGGAAGAACATTGGGAATGAATGCAAAGTTTGGTATATTATGTCCTCATCAGAATCCAGACTTTATAGAATATTATTAATTACGCAAGATGTGTTGGGGCCGATCTTTGCAAAATTTAAAGAGGGGTTGGACAGTCCTGGGGGCTACAAGACTGTCCAGTTACAATAGTTATCTCCTGTTTCGGGGTGTAAAACTGTTAGAGGTTAGCAGGAGACTTGCATGGGGGCAGATTATTGCAGATCTGCCAAAGTGGAGGTTTCTCACACCTTCTTCTGAACCATCTGGCCCTTGCCACTGTCAAACACGACTCTGGATTAGATGGGCCTTGGATCTGATCCAGCCTGGCAATACCACTGTGTTCCCAAATATTGGTGAACGGCATTGATTGGTCAGTGCAGAAAGCATCCCCACACACCCGAAACCGTAAGCATCCATTGGAATGAGAAGGTTCCCAAGGGGCTTTGTTATGCAATTACAGACATAAAATCCTCTTACAGCGACTCTCTCCCATCCTCCACAACCAGTCACCTCCCCCGCCTCCTCTGTCTGAAGAAGAGGTGGAAGATCTGATGAAAGCCTGCCTGTCGCCTGACTGTAACTGTATACTTCACCGGCGTAGGGCACCGTCTCTGGTTTTGTCCCTTATTTACCATTGCAACCCACCCACTGCCCCGCCGCCACATCTGCCATAGATTTAAGATTTTACTTTGCTAACACGTTAAAGCAGCCAAGCCAAAAGAAAACAGCAAGACTGACCGGATTGACCTTATGCAATGCAATGGCAAAAGCCTTTCCAATATGTCACATCAGTTCAAACACAACAAACAATGTAAAGCTCTTCCAGTAATTCTCCCTCCCCCTGACAAAGGATAGACATTAAATCATTTAAATTTTACATATTTTAGATGCACTAATTTAGGATATACCTGTCATTAAGAAGATCATATGAATGAGTTTGTCATTAAAGAACAGATCTAAAAAGTCCAGTGCTCTGTTTGTATCTCGTTCTGCCACAGACTTCTTTTGTGACCTGAGCCACAGGACCACTCCATGCCTCAATTTCCCCCCTTGTAAAATGGGCTATGCGGGAGTGATCAGAAGCTAAATGAACATGCACAAGGAAGTTTGAGATCCTTCTGTTAGAGACATACCATCAACCTTCAATCCAGTCACATGCAGAAAAATTTAATAAACATAGTTTCTATCACTGTATCTGACACTGTCTTCCCCTACCTCACCTTCTCCCCAAGTAATTTTTCCCCTGGTTTTACAGTTCCATTTTTCTATATTTTAAGATATACTATAATATATCTAAGATATATTTTTTCTCCCATGATCTTAAGTGTTTCTCATAGCAATTTTTCAGACAGAAGGATGATTTTTTTCAAGGTGGCATTATCCCTGTAAAGGTGCTATAAAGGTACAAAGTGTGATGATGATGCTGGAAGGTGAAAGTCCGAAAGGGTGAACTAGGCACCAGGTGGTAATCTCTCCACCTGTTAAGGTGTAAGCTACCCGAAGTGCTTTGGGTGTAGTAGCACTCTTCTGGCACAGCAGTGAGAGATAAGTACAGTGATTTCAAAAGCTGAAAAACAGTGATGCCCTGAATTTCCATTTGTCGGGCCATTAGGATTCAGCCCCGGCTTAATTTTCTCTCTGAGAAATATACTGGGAAAACAACCCGAAACCACGAGCTATGCCCTGGAGTTGCCATTTTCCTTTTCTGCACTTTTCATTTTTCTTGCCTGCTAGCCCTGTGCTGCTTAGACATATCTGAACAGTGGAATTTCCATATTCTCACCTCTCTCCCCAGTTCAGCTCTCTTCCTTTGCTCAGCTGTTTCCTAACACTGGGCCTCCCCCCTCTCTGTTATTAAAGTTGTTGTTTTCCCTTCCTCCTCCCTCCCTCACTGGGGATTGATTTTCACTTGTGAGGCTGAGAGCCTCAGGAAGAGAAGAAAGGGCAGTTGCAGGTACCCAAAATAGGTGGGGTGCTGTGTATCCAGTAGGGTCAGGGGTGTGGAACTCTGATGGGAGGAAACTGACTAAGGCCCCACAAACTTCCTTTCTACCTGTGACCTTGCAAAAACAAGGTCACATCTTGGGCTCCCTTTCTGTATACTTTTAACTCTCCCACTGCTCAGATATCTGGACACTTGAGAGAAATATGCTTTAGGCAGATGGGGACCGTCAAGATGAGGTTGCACTACAGGAACAGTCATGCTTTGCACCTCCCATCCAAGAATCCCACAGCACTTCACAAAGAATTAAGACTCATGACCCCTAGTGAGGTAAGTGGTAGGAAATCAGTTACTGTCCTGATGCTCTGCTATGAAATTCTCCCATGTTTCAGCCAGAAAATCCCCTGCTCCCTTTACTCACAGCTCATTCTCCTTCCCTGAATTTGGGAATTAAATACAAATGTCTCCCCCTAAAAACCACCAAGAGCAGTGGAAATTAACTGCAAGCAGCCAAAAGAAAAGAAAAGAGCACAGACAGTCAAAACTGGGAGAAGGATGTTTCCCTAACCTCTCTGAACACCCCCAAACCGAGGGTTACCAGATGCCAAAGCATGGAAAGGAGGACAGGGAGGTGTGAAAAGGAGGATATTGGAGGACACATGGAGAAAATGTATCAATGTAATAGTCTTCTGTCTTTAGGGGGCCCTGGAAATGCTTCCCCCTAAAAGTAGGGTGCTCCACGGTGTTCCAGCATACTTTAACTCCCGTAACTAAAAAGCCGGCCAAAATCACGTATTTTTAAAATGACTGCTGGATGGAGGACGTGAAGGTAAAAAGGAGGATGAGTCCTCCTTTTGCCTGACATCTGGCAACCCTACCCAAACCCAACCCAGGACTGATTTGCCATCCATAGATCATTTTATCCGAACCAGGTGTGGTGTGGTGGGGGAAGATCCCTGGACTGCCACCAGGCAACGCTTCTTGTTGCCCACCTTAACCCAAAGGGTGCTTTATGAGAAAGAAAAAACAAGGAGTCCTGTGGCACTTAAAAACCAACAGATTTCTTTTTGGCATGACCTTTTGTGGGAGAAAATCCCACTTGGGCAGACGCTTCCACGATGGGGGAACTTATCTTGGAAGCATCTGCCCAAGTGGGATTTTCTGGCAGCAAAGCTCATGCGAAAAATAAACCTGTTAGTCTTTCAGTGCCACAGGACGCCTTGGTGGCTTTTTTTGCCTGAACTCGACTAGAAGGGCTGCCCCTTTGGGACTTGGCAGAGGAGCCCTCTCTCCCCCAGCTGAACGGATAATTATGGCGGGAAGGGAGCCAAGATGGCCGAGCAGTTCTGAGGTAAGCCTTCGCCCACAAAAAAAGCTGTGTGACCCCGCACCAGGGGGTGAAGCCATGGGCCGGGCAGAGCGCGCGGGCGGCGGCGGCGGCGGCAGCAGGCGCAGCGCTGGGTCTGGCGGCCGCTCCAAGCCCAGGCTCCGCCCGCGCCCGGCCCCGGCCCCGCGTGGGACGGGAGGTCGTGAGAACAGCGCGAACCCTGCAGCCTGCGGCCGGGCGCGCCGCCAGCAGCCAAACCCCTCCCCGGCCGCGCCGCGCCGCGCCGCCCCACACACGCAGCCTGAGCCGCCGCCTGCCTGCGCCAGGCGAGAGCGTGCCCCGGCCATGGCCCGGCCCGCCCTGCCGCTGCTGGGAAGGAGCCGGGCCGCCGCCCGCCGCGCTCGCGCTCGCGCCTCCCGCTCCCGGGCGCGGCGGGGCCAAGCAGGGCAGCGGGGTGAGCCGGGCCGCCTCGCCGCTCCCCTCCCGTTCCCGCGCCGCAGCAGCCGGGGGGGCGGCCCCAAGCCGTAGCGAGGGGGGGAGGGAGAGGCAGGGCAGGGGGGGGACACGCTGGGGTGCAGGGCTGGCCTGGCTCACCCCCCCGTGGGTAGGGTTACCAGATGTCAGGCAAAAGGAGGACGCGTCCTCCATCCCCCGAGCATTTTCAAAATACAAGATTTCCTCAGGCTTTTACTTCCAGGGGTTAAAAGGATGCTGGAATGCCCCAGAACACCCTGTTTTTAGGGGGAAGCATTCCAGGGCCTCCTAAAAACAGAAGAATGTTGCATTAATACTCCATTTTCTCCACGTGCCCTCCAATGTCCTCCTTTTTGTACTTCCCTGGCCTCCTTTCCAGGCTTTGGAGTCTGGCAACCCTACTCGTGGGATGATCCAGAGAGCTGGGCCCTCTAGGCGGCTTAGGGAGCAGCCTCGAGAAAACCCAGCAGATAGTGGCCAGGCCTGGGGTGGAGGGTTTCATTTTAAGGAAATGAAAACATCGCCCTCCACAGCCCTCAGCGGGGAGGATTTGTGTGGCAAGGGCTGGGGCTGCCCAGAAGGAAAGCAGGCGTGGGCGTTTTGTCGCTCTCCCCGCATGGGGGGGGCAGATGGTGAACTTGGGCTAGGGTTACCAAATGTCAGGCAAAAGGAGGACGTCCTCCTTTTTACCGTCTCATCCTCCGTCCAGCAGGCATTTTCAAAATACATGATTTTGGCTGGCTTTTTACTTATAGGGGTTAAAGGATGCTGGAACACCCTATTTTTAGGGGGAAGCGTTCCAGGGCCCCCTAAAAACAGAAAAATATTACATTAATACTACATTTTCTCCACGTGTCCTCCAATTAGAGCCATAAGGGCAGCGCAGAGCGGCTCAGTGGAGCCACTCTGTTAAAGGGGCAGCTTTCACAGCACCAGCTCCAAGCGCCGCTCATGGGAAGGGGGGCGTTCCGATTGGAACGCACCCCAGGTGTCAAAAAACCAGCGTTACAGCTCTGCCTCCAGTGTCCTCCTTTTCGGACTTCCCTGTTCTCCTTTCCATGCTTTGGTATCTGGTGAGCCTAACTTGGGAGCATTGCCAGGAGTAGCTTCATTTCGTGCCAGTGGCTGTGGAACAAATGGTTCTTCGACCCGGTGACATTACAGAAACCAGCAATGTTACCCAGCCTGTGGTTCTTGTTGAATTCTATGAGGATTTTATCATTGCCCTCGTGGGGTCAAACTTTGCCCTCCTTACATTCATTAGTATCTCACTAGAGTATCTGGCTCTACAGTAAAGTGTTTTGTGTCAGCGTATCAGAATCTGCACCACTGAGAGCAGCACCATTAATACAGTGCTCTTTGCCCCAAAATTAAATAGTGCCTGTGTGTGTGACTGATTTATTAACACCCAAAGGATGCATAATACTGTAAAATGCCTTTGTTACCCAGATGTTGTTATTAGGTAAACACTTAAGATGCATTTATTCATGATCCTACAAGGAGTAGAATCATACCCCTCAACTAACTCCACTGAAATCTGAGACTGTTGGGAAACTAAAGGGCTGCTCGGTGTGAGGAATTCTGTCATGGTTTGACCCATATTGGTTACTGAGTCATTAATATTTTAACACATAGGTCCAAATGACCCTTTTTATTTCGTCTCTCCATCTGTCTTTTCTTGAGGCCTGACTCCTTGGTGTCTAAGCAGTGCCTTGTTTTGAGACAAACTTTAAAGGCCTCCCTTGAAAGCCAGGTCACCAGGCAGGTTGAGTCACACAACTAGTTGCTTTAAGTTGTTAATCCCAAAGACCCTGTAACTAGAGAGAGAGAATGGGAGCCTCGAGTCCAGAACAAACTGCAGGTCGCAGGCAGCTCCCATAGCTCAATGAATGCAGCCAGATTTACGCAGGCTGTTAACTTGATTAATTGAAATGAAGTTCCTCTAGAGAATCGGCGTGTTCTTTGAGGTCAGGGTCACAACACTGAGATGCTTAATCAGATCTTTCCATTTAGCCCCTCTTAGGGAGGATGGAATGCAGGCTTTTTCAAAGCAAGGCAGTTGGCGCCAAATATCTGCTCTGCTTTCTGCCTCTTCCTTTGCCTTAGACCAACACATCTGTCATTATTAAATAAAACATCTGCAAGCCTGCAAATCCAGCCCAGGTGAATTTTTTCCAACCACCACTTGCAGAAAAACAGGCCTGTCTAATTTTGGTGTTGATGATTATTTAGAAAACGAAGGAAAATGGTGGGAGGAGGATAATTATTACTGGAGATTTACAGAGAGTTTGCTGTGTTAGTCTGCAGTAAGAAGGGGAGTCCTGTGCAACAAAGTAAATTCCTGCAGAAGCTAGAGTGCAGGTGTTTGGGGCTACTAAATTTTATCCAGAGAGAGGGTTATGGTAATACCCAGAACAGATGGCAAAAGAAGCTTTTTCCTGTCAATTCAAGATCATGTAATACTCCCAAATAACAGGGACTTGAATTTTTGCTTGCCCACTATATGAACTTGATCATGCACACACAAAGGCCTGGTCTCTGCAGCTGGCAGATTTCAGTGGCAGTCAAGGGGTGATTTTCAAGGGACATAGAGTAGCTTGTGTATCTCCTGTGGACTTACTAACTTCTACTTACTGCGGCATCTCCGTACAGTTCGTGGACAGAAAATGCCTTCTGGACAATGCAGGGTTACTTGTCTTGAGGGGGTGGATTAATGGCATTGGCCTCTGGGATCAATTGAGTGGGTCTCCAGTGTTGCTCAATTGATCTCGAGGAGTCAATGCTGCACTGTTGCCGCTAGTAAAGACATACCTAAATCAATGAGAATTTGGTCATTGATTTAATGTGCATGGGATTGGGCTGTGACTGAGTGGCATGCACTGGCATGTATACTTTTAGGGCCTTATTCTGTTTCTGTCGTAGTCCGTGGAAGTAAATTGGGTCCCCTGCATCAATACGCATTTATTTAGAATTGAACAAGTGTTCCTATTTTTGTATTTGCCAATAAGATCAAGATGTTACATGCAGTTACATACAAAATATGCATCACATTATTGAGACAGACTTCATTTAATCATATCTTGCGATTACTGCTACAAACCTTGCTAAGACCGTTTTTTAAACACCTCTTGTCCACTGATGAGTTTTAAATGCTGATAATGACCTGAGGGTAAAGGCGTATAACATGTAACTAACTATATTTTTTATCACCGATGGTCAAGATTTTACAAAGTAATTAGACCTTGACAGGTCTACTTTTTAGAAAGAGATGAGTACCTGCCCTCTGAAAATCAGACACCGTTAAGTTGCCTCAAGTTGGGAAGCCAATAACTAAGGCATTAGCAACCATTTTTTAAACTCTTGGTCTGCAGTTTTTAGCTTTGGTTTTTAACGGGTCCAATCAAGCTGCTATTCATGTTGATAGGAGGTAGAAAAAGCTTCTCATTGATTTCAGTGGAAGATGAGAATCTTCACCACCTTGGCAAGATTAGGCTCCGAGTGTTTCTATCTGAAGCGGTTCATGATTGCACAGGCAAACAGCAAGAGAGAAGTGACAATCTTAGGGGCACCTGCAACAGTGAATCAGATGATGTCACGATTTGAAATCTTTACATAAGGATGGCCATGTTGGATCAGACCAATAGCCATCTGGTCCAGTATCCTGTCTTGTAATGGCGGCCAGTGCCAGGTGCTTCAGAGGGAACAAACAGAACAGCTCATCAACAAGTAATCCATTATAATAAGGCAGTTTAGGATTCTCCAAAGTTGCCTGCAAGGAAAATTATATCAGTATGTATTGCCATGGTCAGCCATTGGTCAAAAACAACTGCATCCTTCTTACAAAACCTGCAATATGTCCTTCACTTATTTACGCGTTGCATCTTATAGCATTGGCTTCAAACAACTCAAATCTGGCTTTATGCTTTTTTTATTTACCAGTTTGTCAGCAGATACAGGTCTGGGATGAGCTAACTTTTCTTTTTCACATCAGGGTTTGTCTGTCATCTGCACACAGGACAGCACAAAATCTGGATGTGTATGTGGTCCATGCAGAAATAAGCCATTTTCCTTTTCATGTTCCTCAATGATAAACACTTTTTGTAGGCAAATATTTGTAAACAGGCTTCTTACTTTCAAAGGATGGAAAGATTTCAAAGGCTAAACATAAAAATAGTAGCGGATGAAGAAAGGCATGAGAATGTGTTTCAGTTTAGCAAAGGCACAAGTCAGGGTCTCTAAGCAAAAGGTTTTGGTGGGTTTTTTCCCCCCTTTGACAGCATTTGGGTGTTAAAAACAGCTGACAAATATTAAGTGCAAGGGCTTTGCTTCCAGCTCTCCTTGGGGAGGTGAGGCATATTGAGCAGTGTGGGTGGGATGGTGTGAAGACAAAAGTAATCCCTAGGCATCTAAAATCAATTAGCAGCATTTAGAGGCTATATTTAACATTGACTTCTAGAGGCAGGCAGTTCATGGTTTATAGTTTCATCATTAAGACTACATGTCTAGAGGTCTAGCCCAGAAAAAAAAATCCGAAGGAGGCAAAATGAGTATGAAGCACTTTCCTAAGCAAAGGGAGGTTTGTGGAACAGAATGTTTTCCTTGGAAAGAACACCTATGCAATAATTCATGGAGAGTGGGTTAGAGTCTGATCTCGGTTACTGATATAACTGAGGTCAAAATCTAAGCCTATCTTGGGACATAGAGCCTGGGTTATATCAGGAGTGGGTGAATTGAAGTCAATCGAGTTAACCCAGTACGCGTCAGAGGAGCATCAAGCCACATTCTTCAAACCTTTTACTAACAACAGTATTCACCCGCTGACCTCGCTGGCCTTGTCTTCACTGCAAGGTCACTTGAGTTGTAACTCAAGTCCCACACACAGGAAGAAAAATCCCTATTATTTTAGTTTGGAACTGTTGTGAATAAATGCTGGCTATTTACCATGAGAGAAGATTGCAGACGCGTGGTGTGTAGCGTGCATTTGTTTTAATTTATTCTAGTTTGTGTGAAAATACCACATTTCCATCTTTTTGGGTAAGACATATCTGAGATTTGTCAGTTAAAGATCCCGTGGTGTTTTTTGCAAGAATGGTGGTGTTACCCTAGAAGTGGCTGTATATAAGCAGTGAGTTAACTGAGTCTTGTACAGGCTCAGATCCGGCAGAGTTATTTTAAGGAATATCTCCTAAAATCACATCATTTGGAAGTTTGTAGACACCTTTGAGATTGTTTAGGTTTGAAAGGCTGTATTTAAATGTAAACATTTTATATTAATATTTATTATCTATCTGGTTGTCTATCAAGCGAACCTTTTTCTTTCTGGAAAACAAATGAGTCCTGTGGCACTTAAAGACTAACAAATGTATTTATTGCATGAGCTTTCCCTCCCATTCTGTAAGTTTCCCCGTCTTCTAAGTGTCTGACAAAGTGGGATTTTTTTCCCACAAAACTCATGCAATAAATACATTAGTCTTTAAGTGCCACAAGACTCCTTGTTTGTTTTGCTGAACTAGATTAACATGGGTACCTGTTTGGAACCTTTTTTCTTGACTTGCCCATCACCAATGGAAAGCTCGTGATCTATACATGTCAAAAGTGACTTTGTTTTTTCCAAATTAGTCAGCTGGTGAGGAGCTTATATCACTGATGGATATGGCAGATTTCTAATCAGGAAGGTAGTTTGTTTACTTTACACATACCATGTGAGCATGGGTTTACTTAACAAAGCCACAAATGGTGTCTGGTGAGGTTTACAGCAAGTGATGGTTTTTGCTGTTTTCCTAATTCTGTTTCCTTATTGTGGAAACTGGTAGAATTTGATTAGCAAAGTTACTATAAACCTGCTTGTTTTATTTCTTCGTATATCCAAGTCACCCAACATAATTGCACCTCAGTCAGATCTTAATTCTGCTCCTAGGAAGTGGAAAGGTACAGCAGAAAGTACACTCACACATGAATTGCAAAGGCAATGAAATGTATGTTTGGTATATATTGTGATTGTGCAAGGCACTGTAAACACACATGGAAATTAGACTTGATGGGTAGGATGACCACAACCCGGAAATGATATATTTATTGCACACTGCTTCTGGAGAGAAGTTTTGAGCCAATAAATATATAAACAGGATTTCTCTTCACATTGCTGCTGAGCAATGTGAAGTCATAAGAACACCAGAACAGCCATACTGAGTCAGATTAATGGCCCACCTAGCTCAGTATCCTGTCTTCTGACAGTGGCCAATTCCAGATGCTTCAAAGGGAACAAACAGAACAGGGCAATCATAAAATGATCCAGCTCCTGTCTTCCAGTCCCAGCATCTGGCAGTCAGAGGCTTAGGGACACCGAGATCATGCGTTACATCCCTCACTATCTTAGCTAATAGCTATTGGTGAATCTCTCCTCCACCACTTTTTTTATGTAACAGCCTCATGGAGACAACAGAGCAGAGCCAAGAACTTAAGAAAGTTATGAGATGATGCAAACATTATTTAAACTTCAAATCAACCAAGGCACATCTATCATCTGGTTATTTTTAGCGGGAACCCAGAGTGCTGTGACCTAAGGACAGTGAATTCAGCTGTCTCGAAGCAGCTTGAAATCTTTGCAAATAGTGAGCTGTTAAAAACAATCCTGGAATGTGGTTGTTTCACCTACCAATGTGAACTGCACTGCAGACTTCACTGACCTGCCAAGCTGAAGGATCATTCGCAACAGAATGTTTACAAGCGTTGAAACGACCTGGCCCCTGGCTAGTGAAGAATTGAAACTGACTGTGTCCCCTTGTGTATGTGATGCTAGAAACACAAGGTCAGTCTGCTAATGGATGACACAGCTTGTTCCTTTAGAAGCTTTTTCATCATTCACATTGCTGGTCATTTACTCCCGTTAAAATAGCTGACAACATATATTAATGTAACGCAAGCTACTGACGCAGAGCAAAGTTTTCTAAAAATGGATCCCTCTTTGCATAGGGGTTGCAATTCAATCCAATTACGATGGATTTTAATTCACAAAGATACTTCCTGTAAGCAAAGAGGGTTTCCTGACTGAAATCAGGCTGTATAAATCCTAGCATGGATGCAGCTGTATCAGTGTCAAGGTGCACAGGCCTTGCTATGCCACAGATGTTTTGCCAGGATCGCTATGCCGGCAGAGCTTCCTAGTGCAGACATAGCTTGTGCAGCCAGAAGGAGCATTGTTGCTGGCATAGTTACATCCCCCTGCCGAAAGACAGACGAAGCAGAAGCATTCTTATGCCAGCATCACTGCATCTGCACTGGGGCCAGGTTTGTTGGCAATTAGCCATAGCTGGCCAACAGGTGTAGGTTTCTTTCACATCTCAGACCAACACAGCTGTGGCTGACAAAACTTTATAGTTCAGACTGGGCTCTGTTCCAGTCAGTATACCTTATTTTGCTTCCCAGACTGGCTTAAGATATATACCACTAGGAGCATTTTCATAGCTGTGTCCACTAGAGGAGTTTTGCAGCATTAAAAACACCCAAATAGCTAAGAGCAGCCCTTAGGCTCCTGTTGCAGCTATAACACAGCCTGCTAATACAGCTTCTGACACTTGAGCCTGATTTGGGTGCTGAGAGGGCTTTTCGGTCACATTCAGCTGGCGGAGCTGAGCTACCACTGACCTTCTTTGGGAAGAGCTTTGACATCTACAGATGGAAAACGCTATATAAATGCTAGGTATCATTATCAGCAGCACTGTAAAGCACACCCGTTTTGTCCAAGAAACAAAGGGAGCAACTAGGTGGTAAACCCTGGTGACAATCCATAGCTGTCCATCTCATGGGGAGCTGAGCACTATTGAAAACCTGTCCCTTACTCTACATACGATGCTAGTAAGTAGGTCGGGAGCTGATCCTTTTCTTTTGTGCTAATCCTGGCTGTTACTGGCCGCAGGAGCTTGCCTATGCTGAAATGAAGAGTCAGGGTCACAGTCACAGGTCTGCTCTTAAGTGAGGCTTATTTTCTATGTACATATAAAGATCCACTCCTAGTATATACATTCCTGCTTGTAGTTCAGAGAGCAGGCAGCCTGCTATTACAGGATAATGGTTCAATCACAGGGCACATGTTAGAGAAGATCTGGTCCTACTGAAATACAGATTATGTCTTTGAAAGCAAATTCTGCCCAGGATAAATTAACTCTCACACCTTGGCTTTGATCATAAATGCTTTCAAAGCTTTTGGCTTCTCCCTGAGTTCTAAGGTTTCTGAGGCTTTCACTGTGAAATCTCAGAGGACTGGTTGGTGAGAGCTCTGCCATGCTATTGGAAAAGCAATTTCCCACATCAGCTGATTCATCATTAAGAGTAAAGCTGAATTCCTGTCTGGGAGAGATGCATACACTTAGCACTGCAGAGCTCAGAGGAGGGCAATGGTTCATATTACTGACTGGGGAAGGAGAGAAGCAAAGTCCCCTGTGAATGAAAAACCTTCAGGATGGGGTCTAGGTGTAGCCATGGTGCGGCTTCCACTTGCAGTGTTTTTCACAGAATGTCCTATCTAGGCTGAGGTGTGTGGACCACTGGGGAATCTACATGAACCCTGTCTCTGCATTGATGCTGGTCCTCCTCACTTCGGACACTTGCTTTGCCTCCCTAATAAGTACAGAGCATCCTACCTGTGGTTCGACCCCACACACACCGTGAATAGGGCTCCTCAGCATGAAAGGATGCCAAGCAAAACATGCAGTGGCAGCCCACAGCTGTAACACTGATTCCCCATTAATCAGTAGTGGGGACTAGGCCCGCACCGATTCCTTGACCTGGGATGGTTTAGTGGGAGTGGTCCTGCCTCTGGCAGGGGGTTGGACTAGATGACCAATGAGGTCCCTTCCAACCCTATGATTCTATGACCAGTGAAGAGTTTTAGGAGGCAAGTTATGGGCACTGCAAAGGATGCTGACCCTCTTCAGGGTGACAGAATTATCCTCCACTTGTCCTCTTAATTTAAAAAAGTTAAAAGTAGAGTCAATGTGACTGAAGCAATCCAGAAATATGTTCATTCCTGTTCTGGTTCCAGTATCCTGTGTGCTTCATGAAGGACAGGTGTGTCCATCAGAGCATGCCACTTCTCCAGGGATTTCAGCCAACTTCAAGTGATTCAGTATTAAAGAGCGCCAGCACTTTTTGCACTAGGGAAACTCTGTAGCTGCTTAAAAGGCACAAGTACTTCTTGAAGAAGTGATGGATATGTGGAAAAGAGTAACCCAGTGTGGGTGGGATGATGATCTAGAGGTGAGTGCACTGGATGGAGGTTTAGGAGATGTGGGTGAATTTCCCAGCTCAGACTCAGATTTCCTGTGTGATATAAAGCAAGTCAATCTGTCCTGTGCCTCAGCACCCACCCTGTGAAATAAGAATACCTCACACGTGTACTGGAGGATTTAGGCCCCTAATGACTGTCAGATGTTCAGATACTGGTACAGTGGGGACCATAGACATAGAGAGAGAAGCCTGGATCCCCAAAGGTACTTAAATGTTGCAGTGCTAAATACTGTCTCATCTTTAAGGACCTAACAACTCACTGGAACAGCACTGCAATCCTCAAAGTCTAAGCCAGGTGCCCAGGCTCCTTGTATGATGATCAAGGAGAGCCAGGCACCTTAGAAAATGAGCCACAAAAACTAGTCTGCTAGGCAGGGAGCTGCTTACACCAGCCAATGGGAGATGCTGACAAGAGGGGTGTGTCCTAAACTCTACCCCTTGCACAGAGATGGGGGCTGTCTCTGAGAGTCACAAAAGGGAACTCGTGTTCTGGAGCTAGGTGACTTAGGTGCCTAAGCTGTTTCTTGCAGCAATGTGTTGCGTGCCTGCTTCACTTCACCCAAAATAGATAGAGGAGACGCTTTTCACCCTGTAACTTCTAACCTAGCAATTAAAGCACTCCCCTGAGAGGTGGGAGAGACAGGTTCAATCCCTCATCACACCCCACCAGTGGAGGGGAAACTACTTAAACAGGGATGTTCTTCTATGGGGCACCTTCCATCTTTCACTGCTCCACTTTGCATGATGTAAGAGTGACTAGAGCAGGGGGACTGGACCATGGGTCTGCCAACTCACAGATGGATACCCTCCCCACCAGAGACATTCCTGGGATCTCTCGCCCAATCACTGTTCTACTGTGAATAAATATTTAAACAGCCATTGGGCCAGAAACTGTAGAAATTATTCTGTAATCCAGTGGTTAGGGAACTAGCTGGATGGTGGAAGATCCAGTGACAGACTTGCTGCTTTGATCACACTTCCATTATCCCAAGTATAACACCTGCACAGGACAGACTACAGTAGCCCCACATCAGAATACCTGATAGGCCAGGAAGAGATGGATGACCCCTGTTCAAATCCTGCTTCCCTTTCTGGTAGAGGGGGGAATAGAATGCTGGTCTCCCACATCCCCACTGAGTGCACCCACCCCTGGGCTAAGGGTATAGGGTGAGCAACACCATCCCTCCTAACTCTTCTAGTCAGATTTTTGAATCAGCCCCAGTCTGGTAAATGGCCTCTGAGCACACCTAGTTAATGAACTGGTCTGTATGTGACAAAGGCAGCCAAGTGCCCATCTTTCTTGCTCTGAGGCCAAGGTGGGAGATAAGCATTGGGACACCTGGGGTGAGGTGTCAGTTTGCACTCCACAAGGGAGAAACTTGGGCATAGAGGGAACTTTTAATCTGAATATTTAACCAAGAAGTCCTGTGGCACTTTTAAAGACTAAAAAAAATTATTATTTATCGCATGAGCTGGACTCCTTTTTTGTTTTGCTGAATTAGACTAACATGGCTACCCCTTCTGGAATCTGAACACTTAAGTGCTGCATGAGGTTAGGCACCATCAGAGTTTGCTGAATATTACGAACTGCAGAGAAGCCTAAACTTGGGACTTAGGCACCTAAACTCAACATATAGGCACCTAGATCTGCAGTTTAAGTGCTTAAATATCTTTGTGGAACTGGACCTAATGCTTTAAAGGCAGGCTGAGGGTAAGTGCTCCTGAGTTCTAATCCCAGCTGTTACAGTGATGCAAGAACTACCCCCGTCTATAAAATTATATAATATAAAAATTAACATAAGAGCATGTAATATTATTGGTTCTGATTGTGCCTTGCTTACTTATTAGCTTACTCTGTGAGTGCAACTTGCAGAATAAGTAACATCTCAGCCCAAGGAAGTGTGGAAGAGTTGGACCCATCATTATTAATAACAGTAGAATTTAAAAGAGCAGGTTTAAAATTTTATCATTAGTTAGGGTCATCCACCCACCTAAGTAGTTGGCTGACACATTGATTTGATTCCGAATGGATGATTGCTAAGTAAACAGTCAAGAAAGAGAAAAAGGTGAAAAAGTAGCAATGAAGAACAATTAAAATACAAGATAGATGCGCATATTATCACCTCAACATCTTCTGCTACATTATCTGCAATCCTTTTTAAAGAAAAGAACATGTGTAGCCAATGTCTAAAAGCCTTTCTGATCACATATCCCTTAACAGGATCTCATTGGGGTACTGGAACCAAAAATCCACTCCCAGAATTTGCTCTGCGTGCAAATCTGAGCCAGCCAACACATATCTATCCATCTGTCTAAGGCAGAGACATACCTATATGTTAAATACATATGCATGGGTGTACACACAGACGCACACACTCCTTCACACTTGTCCACTGGTCAGTGATGTCTAACGCTGCTTGTTTCGAAGTGTGACCAATATCTCTCTGCTTTCTCTGTCACACCCACTCTGGAATTCAATAAATCCATATGCCCAAATTTGATAGCTTTCAAAATATAACAAAAATCAAAGTATACCCAGCTGTTATTTTAAAGTGGAAGGCAAGTAGAGACTATAAAACCCATTGTGGATTTATTTCTACATTTGCTGGATTTAATCTGCTGATATGCCAAATGAAGCTATTACTGGGTCATGAGCATAAACCTCACTACTAGTTACTGTACAAACAAACCTTGGGGTCTCTTCACCATGAAATCAAAACATAAAGCTTGTGTGGGATACAGCCAGCTATTTTTATCATTTGTTTTTCCTATCTTGATAAGTTGCAATGTGCTGATCTACAGAAATTCTACACGTTTCTATCAGCCCAGAGTTATCTGTAGATCCCGTCTCTACAATAAGTGTTGGTACAAATAGGGATTTCAATCAAAATCTGAATCTGATCTCAGTTATACCACTATAAATTGGTAGAAACTCCACAGCTGGGATGCAAATATAGCTCAAAGCCTCTTCCAAAACCTATTCAAGACTGTGGGACTGACTGCAGTGGATTTTTTGGATCAGACCCTGAAAGAGCACGATTAAATCCAGGACATTCCTGTGCTTTGTGGATAGAGCTGGTTGGAAAATGGAATGCCCTTTACTTTCATTGATGGAAAGGTATGGGTAGCCTTTTCCCCCTTTATTTCCTTTTTCTCATAACTCTTTGCTCTTTGGGATGTTGGGTGGTGATATAAGTTCAAATGGATTCTGTGTAGACCAAAGACCAAGGACTGTGGGATAAATAGCCTGTGTTAAAATGACTCAGAGCCTTCTTTCTGATCCAGCAAATAGACAAGGCCTTCTATCCAAGTGGGAATCCAGTCCCTTCTGGCAAGGACTGTAAGGGCTGTGGATGACTGAGGGCCGTAAGACTGATGGGTGACCTTTGGTAAGCATTTAGCAAAATGTGGATATTAATCTGTCTAGGCAGTCTGCGTTCCTGGAAATATCACAGTATATAGGCAAACAACTGTGAAGCCTGTAAAAACCCTAGTCAGGAAGGACAGAAACATGGGTGCCCACTTCAGAGAGGTGATGGCTGGGAACTTAGAGCAGCTGTCGTTGTTGGACTACAGAGGAGGAAATACAGGTATAGTTGCCTTGAATTGTATCAACTATGAGAAAAACTACGTGTGTGAAATTCATGGAGCCCGGATTAATAATGGGACACCTCATAAGAAAGCTTGTTCTTCCAGGACCTGTATAAGGGTCAGCTAAACAGTCACCTCTTGATGCTTCCTGTTGGCACCATCCAACCTTCTAAGGGCTACTTCTCCGAGTTGTATTCTGCCCATAATCTGGTTGTTCCATGAGCTTCCTCTGAAAGGTCCAAATTCATCATTTGCCTTCAGAAGGGGTTGCACCAGGGATGAACTTAGCCCAGTGTTTATTTGTTGACCCTTGAGGTCCACTGGTCCTTGCCCTTCTTCTGCTGTCAAATCCTACGTCTGAAGCTAGCAGCAATGCTGAAAAACAGGGGTGTTCGGAGACTAGCCAGGAAATTATTTTTTCGAACAGTCTTTTAATATATGGATGATGGAACTCCACCACTGATGACCTGTCAGGTAGAACTCTGGCTATGGATGCTGGATGGGATGACACATTCATAGATAACAAACTTCCCTGTCAATCACCAGTATTGTTATACCCAGACTTGACGTGACAGCCATGGCTAACAACAGTTTTGATTGACATGTATACGAATTGCAGAATATGGAATGTAAACAGAAACAGGCCTCCTCTCTGAGTGGACCTACCCCTGGATGCATTAAAAAACTCACAGAAAACACAAGTATGTTTTAAAGGAAAGCGGGCAGAGCCCCTTGCCATAATGCTGTGCTGAAATTAACCTTGATTACCTGTTGGGGAATTTTAGGCTGGTTGTTCTTTGTTAGAGTCCAGCCCTGCTAGCTGCTAATAACCTCCTTATACAAATTCTGACTGTTGTCGGTATTCTGCTGAATCTATCACCAGCCCTCAGGACTGTCACAAAAGCATAATCGAGCATTTGCTCCATTAACTGCTGCAAAATGCTGAGCTCATCAATCCATGCAGTTTGGTGATCAGGGACACTGTTTGGAAAACACTAGAGGCCCTCTCTCACCACTAACTAGGTATTGCTCCGAGGGGGTATTTTTCCTGGGAGTGCAGGGTAAATACACATAATCAGGACCCTGCAGACCCTTGCACAGGGAGCTATTGTCACAGAGCATAGATGGCTCTAGCAGCAGTATGTGTCACAAAGACCTGCTTGCCCACTCGCTCCTCCTGTCTTTACAGGAGCAGAAGTACAAGGCGGAGCCTGTGGGTGGCGAATGGGCATCTCTGAGGAAACAGAGGCGCTTAGTTGCACATCATTCATTAGATGAGTAAGCCACTGTCGGGTAGTGGCACAGCCTGCCCTCCTCTTACATACATGTGAATGGGGCCAGTTAAAGCTGGGATCCCAAACCATGCAACAGATCCTTTGTCATTAGTAAAAATCAGAGAGTTTCAGTCCTGGATGGTAGTGCAGGGGTTAGCAGAGCAAAGTAATGCATACAACCCTCCCCACGCCAAACTCTTCCAGGGCAGCACTTGGGCCCTCCTAAAGCAGTCATTTATTAACTGCTTTTCTTAAAGCAGGAAGGCCTGATGCTTTGCAGGGGTCCATTCAGCTTTGCTGAGCTTGAGCTATACAAGCTGCATTTTCCTCTTCTCTTGAAACTCTCTTAGCTATTCTATCAGAGCGATGGAATCCAGACAGATCTGTCTCCCAGGCGGGAGAAGGCTGGTGTGGGGGGAGGTTTAGGAGGAAGAGGGGAAGTCAGCTTGTAGATCAACTACAGGCTGGGGCATGCTCTTGGATGTAGCTTCAGGGAAGTTATTCATCTTTCAATTCACCCTGGGGGTTTCTTGGCCTCATTTTCCCATCCCTAGGTCTATTATTTCAGCCATTGTGAAGGTATCCTGTTGTAGCTGTCAGCCTGGGAGTGGCCCACCTCCCAGTGACACAGGGCAGAAGGCATGGGAAAGTGTCGGCCTGCCAAGACTGCACGCTCAGAGCTGAGGCTGCTTGCCTCACGCCGGAAACTTGCCCACAGCATATTGTTAATGTCATTACAACACTTACACGCAGTCAGCGAGTTTCACCTATCAACCTGCCTCAGAAGGAAGGGAAGGGAAAGAAAAATGGGCGTCTGGAAAGGGAGGCATAGATTCACTGGAGAGTTTGCAAACCCGGAGCCAGTCACCACATGCCCTTTTTACCCGGTGCTGGGTGGTTTCAAGGGCTCCACCCTGACCTTACAGAAACTCAGGTTCTTTAACAATCCAGCAGGTGTGCATGTACTAGGGGGAGTGTGAGGGATGGTCCACGTCAGCTCCCGGTCACACCAGCAGCTGGGAAAGGAATGAATTAGAGACCTTAGAAGGAGGCGAGACAAAAGCCTTGGCATTTTGAGGGCTTCTGGTTGCAGAGCTCCATGGGTCCCCCATCCACATCCAGTCCCAACACAGGTCCACATCCTGCTTCTGTTCAAGTCAAAGGGGAATTTCCCTAGCACTGTGGTTCCCAATCTTTTTGGCTCAAGGGCCACAGATACCATTTTACAACCCTGAAGGGCCACCAGTCTCTGTCAGTAGACAGTCTCCCCACCCCTGCAGCCAGCTGGAATGAGTTCAGTGAGGAGGCTGCCTCCCTACTCATTTCGTATCTCTCTGACTACAGCAGGGAAACCATATTTGTCCTGCAAAACAAAAAAGGGGTCTTGTTGCACCTTTAAGGACTAAAAATTTATTTGTCACATGACCTTTCTGGGAGAGATCCCTCTTCAAAGTGGGATTTTTCTCCCATGAAAGCTCATGTGCTAAATAAACGTGTTAGTCTTTAAATGTGCCACAGGATTCCTTGTTTGTTTTGCTGAACTAAACTAACATGGCTACTCCTTTCAAACTTGTCACGTGCCCTGCGCACTCCAACTAGATCCCCAAGCACTGGCTCCCTTCTGCAGCCAGAAGGACAAAAGATCAGTCACCCCTCCCTCTGGTTCCAACAAAGACCCCAGAACCTATGAGTCCAGGCAGAGCACTTTGCCGTGCTCCCTGCTACAGCCGGGGGAAAGGAGCACTGATCTTCCATCCCCTTGGCTGCAGCAAGGAGCCAGCTCTGGTCTTTTAGCTTTGTGGAAATGCGCTCTGCCTGGGTCCTGAGGCAGTCCTT
Source organism: Podocnemis expansa (assembly GCA_007922195.1). Classification (NCBI taxonomy): domain Eukaryota; kingdom Metazoa; phylum Chordata; order Testudines; family Podocnemididae; genus Podocnemis; species Podocnemis expansa. Next base: position 9,952,071 of record ML681963.1, on the reverse strand, counting down.
TCGCAGCCTGCAGGAGCAGCAGTCATGGGTAGAGTTACCAGATGTCAGGCAAAAGGAGGACATGTCCTCCCTTTTAACCTTCACATCCTTTGTCCAGCAGGCATTTTAAAAATACATGATTTTGTTTGGCTTTTTACTTACAGGGGTAAAAATATGCTGGAATGCCCCCGAACACCCTATTTTTACAGAGATGCATTCCAGGGCTCCCTAAAAACAGAAGAATGTTACATTAATGCTACATTTTCTTCATGTGTCCTCCAATGTCCTCCTTTTTGTACTTCCCTGTCCTCCTTTCCATGCTTTGGTATATCGTAACCCTAGTCATGGGCCACTTTTGGTGCTCGAGCCACTGCCCTAGCAGATTTGGGCCTATATGCCCACCACCTGATCACCTGCAAGACTGTCAAAGTCCAGGCTGCTCCATCTACAAGGTACTTAACAACTTCCACTCTCCCTGATGCTACTCAGATGAAGTGTGGCGAGGTGCTAGATTCCATGGAAGTCACTGACAGGTGAGGACGCTCAGGCCTTTGCAGGACTGGGTGCAATGCTCAGCACCTCTCAGGCCCTAGCCCATGTGGAAAGAAAGAAAAATCTGAACTAATAAGAGAAAAATGTGCAAAAATGGATCTTGTTATTGATCTGTGCTAAGGCTGGTCTTTCTGTTCCAGGGGGCTTAACATGGGTCAAAGGTTGAGTGCTGAAGAAGAGCTCTGTGTAAGCTCAAAAGCTTGTCTCTCTCTCACCAGCAGAAGCTGGTCCAATAAAAGATATTGCTTCACCCACTTTGTCTCTCCAACATCCTGGGACTGACATAGCTATAACATTGCAAATGACAGCACTTCTACTGGCGGGGCAGCTGGTAACACAGAGCTGTTACAAATAGTCTCAGCCATATGACACACACCCCAAGTCCTTTTCAGTTTGCACTTCAGAGCTTTATCCCCATGAAAAGTTTGGAATCAGCACCCCCTGCCTAAAAGATGCTGAGGCCTGACCTAACAGAAAGGAATTTGCTCTGAAAATGTAAAGAGCTCCAGTGGATGAAATCAACATTCCTTCAGGAAGAAGAAGGGCTGGATGGTTCAGCTGGTTGGTATTGGAATACAGAGCCTTTGGCCACTGACTTGTATCCCTCTCCATCTGGTAGCAACTTAATTTTTAGTCGTATTGCAGTAGCACCCAGAAGTCCCAGTTGAGATCAGGGACTAGTTGTGCTAAGTGCTGTATAAATGGATAATAGGAGAGAATCCTTGCCCTAAAGAGTTTATAGTCTAAATAGGAATGGAAGCAAAGTCTCCTGACTCCAAATTTAATACATCCAATGGAGAAAGTAGGTAGTTCGTGCAACGCATACTCCCTTCCATGACTACCTGGGTCCATGCTCAGGGAGACTCTGACATTAGACCCTTCCGGTTAGCCTGGGAACTAGAAAACCAGAGCACTGTGTTCAGCACAACCCTGGAATAAAGAACTCCTTTTCCATTCCTTACAAGCAGATTGTAGGACAGAGAACACAGCACTGCAAGCCAAAGTGTGTGAGCATGTACGGCAGCACATCTGAATGTTTATGCAGGTAACATTTCTTTTCCTTTGAACGTGTAGACCCTTAAATCAAATCAAACTCTGGTCCACCATGGACTGATGGGGGAAATCCGGAGCTGCCTGAGGCAAAACCTAATGTGCTAAGCACTGAGATATAGTCCAGATGTGGAAATCTCCAGAGCCATGACTGGCCTTTGAGCTGCTCGTTTGACACCTCTGGTTTAAACATTAGAAGTCCCATCGGAGAGGAAATCCTCACGGTATGAGTTATGTGCTATTTATGGATGGGGCTCTGTGCAGCCCTTGAAAGTATTCTTAATAAAACCTAGTCTAATAGTAAATTATTAGCATAGACTAGGAAAAGGGATTTAGTCTTTAAGGCAGCTGGCTTTTTTTTTTTTTGCCTGGATGGAGATAAAAATCTTTCTGCCTATTAGGAATGAGAGACTGCTAAGGTGGTTGAGAAGTGTGTGTGAAAGCGTCACGTCCCATTTGGAAAAGCACTCAGCAGGCAATAAAACCACGTTTCTCCAATCGTTTGCATGTGATAGCAGCGGCTCTTTCCCCTCAAGTCAGATCACAGGTACCTACAGTGTTTCCTGACTGCACCCCTGTGCTTCCTCTTCAGGGCACCGTGTATGTCTCTTTCTCCCTTCACATCCTCCCCTCCTCCTCTCTCTGCTCTTCGATTTCCTCTGCTGCTACCGAGCTCTTCTCTCAGTTGCCAAGTTCTCCTCTCCTTGACTTTGTCACTGCTCTGCTGTGTCACTGGGGGCAAGTGACTCCATTCATAGCGCTCCCTCTTCCCAACCTCTTTAAAAAAGAGAACCAAAAAAAATTAAATTCCAAAGGGGCAGGCATGTTAGTCTACTTCAGAAAATCAAGCAAGGAGTCCTGGGGTACTTTAAAGAATAACACATTTATTTATTTCATGAGCTTTCATGGGAGAAAATCCCACTTCATCAGATGCTTAAAGATGGGAAACTTACAGAATGATAGGAAAATAAATGCAAGGAAGTGTAAATCATAGGATTAGGTCAAACTGTTACAGCCAATCAAAATAGTTGTTTAGATTCAAGAAGTGGAGAACAGCATATAGAGCAAGGTGGAGTCAAATCACCTATTATAATAAGAAAAAAAGGACAAGATCCCTATTTAAACCTAAGGCTATGTCTACACTAGGAAAAGGTAGTTTGAATTTGTTAATTCAAACTAATAAGTTTGAGTTTAGTTTGAATTTATTAAGTTCAAACTAAGTGTTAAGCCTCATCTACATCGTGCTTAGTTTCAACTAACAATCGAACTAAGGGCTTAGTTCGAACTAACCAGCAGGTCCTACTAGTTTGAACTAAGCTTTCATTAGTTTGAATTAAGGAATTACTTAATTCAAACTAATGAAAGCCTAGTGTAGACAGGTACTAAATTAATTTGAATTAAGCCTTCTTAATTTGAACTAACTTGCAAGTGTAGACATACTCTAAGGGAACTGTGTCAAATCTGTACAGGAATTCCAGTCCTGCAGTTTCTAACATCAAAGGCTATGTTAACACACAGGGGGTTATTTCGATACAAGTTGTTTCAATACAAGTTGTATTGAAATGACGCCTTATTTCGTAATAAGTTAATTTGAATTAAGGAAAAAAGCAGGAATCGAAATAGCAAGTTCAGACAACAGTTATTTCGAAACGAGTCACCGTTGTTTCGAAACAACATGTTCAGACGGCATTGTTTTGAAACAATCATTTCGAAACAACATTGTTTCGTCCCCACATGGGGTTTAAGTTGTTTCAGAACAACAGTGCGTCGTGTGAACATAGCCTTTCTAATTTTGAAACAACGTCTGTTGTTTCAAAATAAGACTGCAGTGTGAACACACCCAAAGACTCTTTCTTGTGAAACTAGTCAAATTGGTCATGATATTTGCACTTAGTTTCCCCTTGTCTTATAACCAGCTTTAGAGTCTCTCTCTCTCTTTCACACACACACACGCATACATGGAGGGCGACAAATCAAGAAAAACTGAATTTTAATTTTTTTTTCCCCTGTCAGTTTAGTTCAGGACCCTTTTTCTCCCCATTCTTTCACCCTCTTCTCCCCAAACCTCTCTCTCTTCTAAAGATCCCCCTCCCACTGTTCTAGATGCTTTTTCCTGCCACCATTCCCCAAGGTACAGCAGGGGCCCTGGCTTACTACAGGAACTCTTAGCACTTTCAGGATCTGACTGCAGAGCAGCTGAGGGGACGATGAGCACCTAGATGTCACATATTTCCCAGCTTGCACCGTCACACCAGGGGTTGTGGTAGATTTTCAGCCTCTAAATCTCTTTTTTTAAAAAAATCCCTCAGCTGCCACTCATTTAACACAGATGCTGATTCAGATGAGTGATTTATGTACACAGGTTGCCCCTCAAGCAGGGGCCCTCTGCTTTAAGGTCATGGCCCCCAGGAGGGTCACAACCAGGTGTCAGGGAGTCACTGCCTTTCTTATGCTGCTTCATGGGAAGGGGGTGGGCTGGCATTGATGATGACAGGAGTGTCCCAGTGTGGAAAAGGGGTCGTGGCTTGGAAAGCTTGAGAACCACTGCCTTAGCAAAATGTACCTGCAGTGCTGCTGAGCAAACCTGGTGCCCACATTAGTCCTGATGACTGCCCTGAGCAGAATGCAAACACAGTGCTAAAGACCACACTAGGAGCATTTGTTTCCAGATGCTCATGGTCCACTGTGAGGGCCTGTTTGTTGTAGTTCAGTAGTGAGCATGGTGTTGGCTTGCTGAGCCAGTGTCCCATTTCTTTCTTTTTCTTTTTCCACTGTCCAGGGCCAGTGCACAGGACTCCCACTAGAATAAGCCAGCAGCCCTCATCAGCTCTTTGTTCCTGTTCACACACATTAGGAACAAAGCTGTAATAATGCTTCCTAACCTGAGTATTTTAAGGATGACAACTTGGTGTCTGCTGAACTTTCGTTTCCTCTGACAAGACTGGTAGTGGCAGAATCTCTTTGCCTGCCCATCACTGGCTGCCCTTGAGCTGTCTTCGAGACACACTGCTTTTATTTCTAGGGTGATTTTTTTTTTTTTGGTTGGTTGGTTGGCTGTTCTGTTTGTTTGTTTTTCTTTCTTAATCCACCCTACTCAGTGTCAACCACTGAGGCTGACTGTCCAAAGCAGCTAAGGGGCTCATTCAGAGAGCAACAGAAGCAAGAGGACATTTTATCCTACTGGTGAAAGGATGCCACTTTAGTGCAATTGTTTCCTTTATTTCAAAGCAGACATGTCCAGTTGTTACCACAGACTAATCAGGGGTACCAGTGACTTGCAGTGACCTAGTGACAGCTACTTTTCTAAATCAGTAAAGGAAATCCCTGTGTGGCACGGGATAACAGATTAAAATCAGAGAAGAAAGAGCTAACCCATGAAACCTTTAGCAGCATGGGCTAGCTCCTAGGAGTGGGCGAAATCCTGGCCTGGTTGAAATCAATGGCAAAACTCCCATTGATTTAACTGGGAAGAGGATTTCCCTCAGTCTGTCTTCCAGAGCACTTTGGCCATTTGAGTTTTAAACATCCCAAGCAATTGGATTTTCATTACTTCTGTCTTTCGTGGGTACTCACATGACCCCTATTTAGATGGCACAGGCTAAGTTTATGAATGACAGGGAAGATTGCAATCCAGGGGCAGGACCTGATGACCCAAGAGATTCCTTTCAATCCTGTACTTCTGTTGGCATACTACCCAAGCACCTCACAACTCCTTCCTATGAAGTAAGGCGGTGCTGTTATCCCCTTTTTACAGACAGAGAACTGAGACCCAGAGAAACTAAATATGTTGTCCATGGTCACAAAAGCAAACATGTAACAGAGCAAAAAACTGAATCTGAGTTTTCCAAGTCAGCACCTAGCCATGGGTTCCTCGCATTTCCTAGGGATATTATTGCAACCCTTAATAAGATTGCATTGGCCATGCTCAGAATCTGTTACCTCTGTATAAATCTGAAGCAACTCTACTGATTTAGGAGGAAAGAGTAAAATAACAAAACAGATGTGTGGAACCAGATTTCTAGAAGTGCTCAGCACCCAGCAGCTCCCAGTGGAAAATCTGGTCCACAGTGAGTGAGTGAGTGTGGACATGGCTGATTTTAGGGACAGGCAACCAAGGGATTGCTTTGGGTGCCAACTGCTGGGGAGGGGCAGAGATGGGGCATGTGTCATGTCACTATGTCACTCTGATGCCTTTAAAAAAAAAGTACTTGTTTATTATTCATTGAGCTCAGCTGCTCATGGCAGGTGTTGAATGGGATGCTGAAAATGTTTTCCACATCAACCAGTAAAGTGCCTAGACAGTGGCTGCCCTGAGTGCTGGTACTGAATCTGCTGCTGCCCCTCCAGGAAGAATTTATATACCTGCAGAAAGATGAGTTATTTAATTTTGTACAGGAGGGCATAACTGGAAGAAATGGAATTAAATTAAGGAACAGAAAATTGGCAAAATAGTGGGAAACTATTTCTGACCATAAGCCAGGTTCTGATCTCATTGATAGTGCTGCAAATTGGCAGTAATATACATCCTCCCCTTAGTCATATTTGGGCAATTCACCTTGAGGGCTTTGGCATGGCTGGGGGCAGTAGGCTTTGGCTACAGTAGCAATTTGATGAATTACAGCTGCTGCGGATCAGGCCCCATAAGCTCCAGTCCCATTTTGGTGAGAATGCTGCTAGTATACGTACATCACCTTTGTTTTGCCAACTGGGTAGGGATCCCTTCTCCTGCCAGCACAATGCAGCCATCTCTGGCTTGGAACATGGCACCTGTTAAACAGCACTCACCAGCACTGCACAGGAAGGAAGGGTAAACAGCTGTGAAGAGGTGGAGTTCAGTTAAGTTCTCTGGGCTGGGTGATGGGTTCTAATGCAATTCTGAACCAGTCAAGAGGAGATTGGGTCAAGAGTGGCTCAGCCCACATTTTGCAGTGCACAGGGCTCTCTGGAACTGAGCTGAGAGGGGAAATACTATCATATCTATCCATGGTAGCCAACAGTTCTTGGGACCTCTGACCCTGTTGCCTCATTCAACATGGAGCCACGGCACAAGCCTCTGAAGCAGGGGTCTCAAACACACGGCCCACAGGCCACATGCAGCCCCTAAAGCTATTTCCTGCAGCCTGCAACAACACTATTGTTACTGATATTTGTAATATCATATGAAAAAGTTTCAGTGGTGCAGCCCTTGGGCTAACATACTAGCCCTCATGTGGCCCTTGTGCTGATTTGAGTTTGAGACTCCTCCTCTGAAGGAACCAACTCATCTTGTCTTCCCCAGTCACAGCTCAGGTGTCCTCATATCATTTGCCTACAGAGCGGTAGTGGCAGCTGGATTGGGCCCAAGGCTACCGGTGGCAACTTCAGGTGCTAGATCAGACTCGGGGGTGCCAGTGGCAGCAGCAGGGACTGGATTGGGCCTGGGCCCAGGTGTCACAGGGACTGGATCAGGCCTGGGGTTAGCAGCGGTGACCACCTGGATCACGCCTGGTGCTGGCAGGGGCAGGGAAGGAGCACATCAGGGCTGGTGTAGAAGCGGGCATGGAACCACAGCAGAGGAGAGGTGGGACCTGTGCCATGATTATTTTTCTGGGGCAGTGACACCCCTAATTAGTTGTATCACATCAGGGCCTGACACAGCACAGATACAGGCCATGTTCCTGCAACAAGCTTCACATGGATGCACTCCAGTAATCATGTGGCACCTGTTTGAAGCCAGTGAGGGCCTGCATGTGATAGCCAGCATACCAGCAAATAAGCCAGAGACCTCTGGCACTGAGGGCATGACCTGCCACATTTTAAGCTAAAGAGCCACTCTTCTTTAAGTGAAAGCTTTAACAGACTCCTATCATCTGCAGATCAGGTATAGAGGGAGACTAACACACTCCCCAGTGGCTAATACATGGATGCTGGAGTCTAACTATCTGGAGTTGATTGCAAGATCGAATTCTTGTTCCAAGGAGATTTGGGCCTGATCCAAAACATATTGAAGTCAAGGGAAATACTCTCATTGCCATTATTTATTTGGTTACTTTACTTCCCTGCGGTTTGGCACAGCCCCTTGCAATTGCTTCGAGAGGTGCTGCTAAATATACTCAACTTTTTCATACATCCTAGTTCACCCAACAAGTCCCTCAACAGTTCCACCTGCTCCTGCCTGGTGATAGCCATGAACAAACCAATCTCAACCCCAAATATAGCAATAGCTAATGACTCCACATATGATGTGTGCAGAGGGGTAGAAGGAACATGGCAGACAGACAGTGCATGTCTAGCTGCGTGCACACTACTGTAGGTAGCACATCTAAGACCAGAGCAGTGTGAGTGATAGGGTTTATAATATTGTTCTTACGCTGCCAGGCACTGCAGCAGTAGCCAAATGCAGAAGATCACAGAATGAAAAGAAGAAAGGGCCTGCTATCAGCCTTTGATGTCACTTTTATTGGTTTTCAGATAGACTTTAGAGAAAAGCAGGTAGCAGAGATGAACGTGTAGATGTTTTATGGACAGGGTGTTTGTCTGATGCCTTCTGAGAAAAGTATATTTCACAATTTCTAAGAAGTAATTAATTCGCACTTCCTCTCATTCCACATGATATTGTAGCAGGGTATCACAGCCTAGGAACATGCAGGGAGAGATGCAAAGTTCTTTTGCTAACTCAGACTCTAAGGTTAGATCAGGTGGATCCTATTAGCTCCAATTTAGGAATATGAAAAGGTTTGATTTGTCTCTTTGATGCAGAGGGAATTCAAGACAGGAATAGAGAGGGTCCTGCTGGGCAAAAATCTAGGCTGACCCAAGCTCAGGAAAAAAAACGGTAGAGATTTACGTTTTTGTGGTTACTCTTAACATAGATGGTAAAATTATAAGAAAAATAAGGAGGGAAGTACATTGGATCAGACCCAGTGTGTTAGGGGCAGGGTTGGAATTCCAGCTGGTGGCAGATGCACATACACACACAAATATATGTGTTCGTGCTGTTTTATAGCCCAGTCCTGCCAGCATATCTTACTGGACACAGTGCTTACAAGGATGAGTTATCCCAATATGTTCAATAGGATGGCTTGGAAAATAGTGACCAACAATCAATTGATCGATCTTAGTGTGTGCACATGCATGCATACGTGTTGCCAGGTGGATATCTGTAAATTCTATTCTCTTCATTTCAAAAAAGAACATACCTCTTATTTCCAGTAGTGCAGCTGTTGCTGTTAAGCTGAAGTAAACTGATTTTATTTTGTAGTAGCTTTTTTTAACCATAGAGTACAAAATTGCAAAACATCTTTAAAAGGGCAACAGTCAGAGAGAGATGTGTGTGTGCGTGCAGGTATGTTTCATTTGCAGCCCTACATTGGGTCTATTACACAAATATATAAGTAGACCCTATGCAGGGTTGCAAATGATTTTTACAGACAACGGTTTGCTTTGCTTCATCCACAATTTCCTCTGCCCACCTTGGAGACTAAATTAGACACACATGAAACTTACTTGTTACAGAGAAGGGATTCTTCTTTGAATAGAAGCAGCCATGCAGTATACAGCTGGGAAATGCTGGTATTTCTAGCTTAGCTTTTCATTCCCGGTGCAGCTCAGCTCTTCCTAAAGAAAACATACAGAAACAGCAAGTATTTCTTCAACATTTCCTGTTTCATCTCCAGAGCTCATTCACTGGTGACAAATTAGAAGAGCTATGACTTCCAGGGACCTGTGGGCAAGGCCCTTTCCTAGGGCACAGAAAACACCAAATTACCTAGCCCCTCCACTATTCCTTAAGCCAATGTAACAAAAGAATGTTTGTTATGGTTTTGGCTGTTTTAAACCTAAGGTTTTCTTACTTAACAGTACTATATATTTTTTTTTAAACAAGGGCAGTTCCCTGTATGCTGGCTATGGAGAATGTTCAAATTAATGGTGTGCAAAACTGACAAAAATAGTTACCAAATATTTTGCTAAATATAATCAAAATTTTATTCTGAACCACTGAAAGAAAGGGTAGTCTTAGGCTATGTTCACACACAGGGGGTTATTTCAATACAAGTTGTATCAAAATAACACCTTATTTTGAAATAAGTTAATTCGAATTAAGGAAAAAAGCAGGAATCGAAATAACAGGTTCAGACAACAGTTATTTCGAAACGAGTCACTGTTGTTTCGAAACAACATGTTCAGATGGCATTGTTTCAAAACAATCATTTCGAAACAACGTTGTTTCGTCCCCACATGGGGTTTAAGTTGTTTCGAAACAACAGTGCGTCATGTGAACATGGCCTTTCTTATTTCGAAACAACCTCTGTTGTTTCGAAATAAGACTGCTGTGTGAACATACCCTTACAGAAAAGGCACTAGACTGGTATGCTGGAGATCTGCATTCAGTTCTTGTCTCTGCCACTGATTCCTTGTGTAACTATGGGCAAGATACTCAATTGTCCTCTGCCTCAGCTTCCCCTGCAAAAAATGGGTGTAAATACTTCATTTGTCTTCTTTTACTATGTGTATGTACGCTCATTAGCACAATGGAGCCCATAACTTCTGGATACTTCTATATCAATACAAATAATTAATGATAATTTCATGCTCTGGAATGTTGCGTTGTTGCAAAAATAAATGCTTTGCTGTATGTGGGCTTTTCAAGGCAACACATGACTATTCAATTTTGGACAGGTTCCAGTCTGAAAAGTAATATCTGTCCAGATTAAGTGTCAAAAAATGCAAATGTTGACCATGTCAAGGCTTTCACTACAAAGCAGGAGTACTGCTGTGTGGAAATGAGTGAAGCTTTCAAGAGGAAAAACTTGGAAATGTTACAAATATTCCCCAAATCAAGATGGTGTTTGTGACTTTGGAATTAAAAGCAAAAAATTCAAGCTTAAACTGAATGGTGCCAATGACACTGCAAATAATTCAGTTAGCCTTGGTTGAGACCTTGATCCAAAGCCCCATGAAGTTGATAATTATCGATAATTGTATTTTTATATTGTCCAGGAGCCCCAGTCTGGACTAGGACCTCCAGGCTCCATACAGTGACATCATAAAAAGACTATCTGGTATCTGTTCCCCAAAGAAATTACAATCTAATTTAGAGTAGGACTTTTTCTGTTGACTTCAGTAGGTTTTCCACCAAACCCTAAGTGTCCTAGTGAGACAGTCAAAAACTCAGAATTCAGCTCAGACGGAAGTGGCTCCTAAAATGAGGAGAAAATAGATCTGGTTGGTACGACAGCTGTGGTTCAGAGAAATAATCAGGCCGTCTGGGTTCTCTGCCAGGCTCAACCACAGAATTCAGTCTGGAGTACCAGGAAAAGCCAAGACCTGCACTATTGAAAACTAAAGCGTGCCAAGCATGTCTGAAGGGGCAAAATGGTTCATGTCAGGTTTGGATGTTGGTCCAGATCTAAGCAAGTTCATAGTTTGTCAATCCCCAGTTTGCAATTTAGGCTCAGCATACTTACCATCGCTCTCTGGTCCCTTTCAGTCACACATCAGGGAGTAGAACAGTGCAGCTGGGGAAGTCACTGATGCCAACGACAGCTCAGCCTCACTTACCTAATCTAAAGATAAATTTCTTTCACCCCTATCTTGCTGTTTCTCCACTTTCAATCCTTTCCATGAGAAATGCAGAATTGTGAAACGGAGGTCCTAGAGCATTGCTTGTTTTAGAAAAAAGACTCCTGAAGCATTTGAAACATCCCTCTTCTATTCTGTTTCGGTTTGTCCCTCATTTAGACCTAAGCCCATACATTGGCTTGCACCAATGTTTCAAAACCTTTTCAAGGCTAGTTACAGCCAAGCTGTAAGGGCTGTATCAAATTTTTATGGCCTAGTTCCTTGGAGATGCCCTGTTTTTCTCTGAGGATGTGGCAAAACACGCTTACAAATCATGCTCCAGTCATGTTCAGAAGCCAAGTGTCTTATGTGTTCATCTGACACACGCTACGGTGAGGCACGCCTCAGAGCAACTCCAGTGTAGCACCACGGTTGTGTGAGTGAAGGGTAGGTAGCTATCCCTGACTGCTGGCATGGCTGGAGTTCAGAAGATCATAAGGATTTTCACAAGGTGCATCTGCACAGATACTAGAGTGGTAGGAAGACTGGCCATGCTGGCTATACAGACACAGGGAGCTGATCCCAACTTCAAGGCAGGAGACTCATTCATGTCAGGATTACCTCTCTGCCACCCAGTTGTCCCCAGTACTGTTAAAAGTCTTGGTCCTGGTTTGCCTGTAAATGGGCCTAGCAATGTTTTAATGATCTCTCCAAATCATGCTAAAACCTTGGGACAATCCCATCGCATGTGGAAACAACTTGCTAACAAACTACGTGAAAATTTATTGTGTACTACTTGGACTGCAAGTTCTTTGGGGCAGGGGCTGCCTTTTCATATGAGTGCAGAGCCTAGCACAATGGGACACTGATCTCCAACTCAGGCATCTAGGCAGTATTTCCATACAGGCAGTTATGGATTCTCACCTTTGGACTTAGATCTTGTCTACACTCCAGAAAACTTCTACATTGCACTGCCCCGTTATGACACTAATCAGAGTTGTAGTGTAGATGGGACCGAACAGTGTTTTCACCAGGGCCCTAAACTGTGTCAAGACCTTGTTTTCTACAGAATAGATGACACAGAAGATGCCCATGATTTTTTGAGGAGAGCAATCCATCACACTCAAGCAACGAAGGAAAAAATAAGCAGCCCATAGCATACTCTGCAGTGCACTCCACAGGAGAGACTCCCCACAGACAGAAATATTTTACTGAATGAAGAAGTAAGGCTAGCTAGAGATTCTCCCTCTCCCCAGCAACCCCCTCCAGCCAGATTCTCAAATCCTGCTGTGGAAGCATCAACAGAAGACGATTATCCCTGGTGGGTAATTGAAGTTATTATTTGTTGTTAGAAGCAATCTTGTGCTGTTAGACTTTAACAGCTTGGCTAATTCACTTGTAACAAAACTTCTGGCTCGGTCTGAAGGGAAGCGCTACTCACTAGGGCTGGTCAGACATTCAGAAAAATTCAAAGGCACTTCAGAAAGAAAGGAGCTTTCAGAGAGCCCATCAAACCCCTTTACTTTGGTTAGCTGGTCAGCGCTGAGAAGCTGAGATTTAAAAAATGGGATTAAGATTTTTTTTTTTAAATTTATTTATCCTGGCTAGCTGGTTAGATGATATAGCCCTTTATTGCTACTTATGTTGTATTAGCAATGGCCCAGTGCGCTGTGCACTGTATAGACTCTCAGTGAGACAATGATCCTGCCCAAAGAATTGACCGCATAAATAAGGGAGGATTTATGAACTCTGTTTTACAAAGGGGAAACTGAGGCAAATACAGATTAATTGATTTGTTTGAGGTGACACAAGCAGTATGTCACAGAACCAAGAACTAAGGCAGAGTTCATATTTTCACTCTTGTACTTTAAACTCAGGACAACCCTTGCTTCCTCAAGAACAACGAGAGTCATGTGGCACCTTAAAGACGAAAAAATGTCTTGCTTCCTCAGATTTTGTCACCTCTAGTTTAGCAGGCTTTATCGCTTCCTTTAAATTAAACTGGTGCCAGAAGCATTCATCAGCAACCATGAGGCATGAGTTACACATGTATATTCAGTAAAGTGTAGTCATATTAAAGTATGATATGTTACATGGTGCCAGAGATGGAATAGCCCATGGAGACCACTTCACAGAGCTGAATGTATCACACTTTCCCATGGATTCAGCAGGAAAATTCACATGCCTACATGTCAGCAAGATCACACGTACGTGCACCTCTACCTCTGGTTCTAAGGATAGCTTTGTAGTTAATTGAGGCATTAGACTGAGAGTCAACAAACAGGGGTACACATCCCAGCTTTGCTACAGACTATCTGCCTGACCTTGGGTAAATTATTTAGCTTCTCTGTGTTTTGCTTGCTCCTGTAAAAGAAACTCAGATAATGCTCCTTTACTCAATCTTACCTATTTTGATTGTAAACTGTCTGGGGCAGGAACACTCTCTCTCTATGCATGTGTATGGTGCCTAGCACAGTGGAGCCCTTTACTGGTGCTGGATGTTAAGAGGAAGCCGAAGTCAATAATAAGTGACTGCAATGAACACAGATCTGATCCAAGATCCATTCTTACCCCAGATAAGGAATCAAATGGAATCTGTTCTTCATAAGCTAAAAGTAAAAAACAAGCAAACAAATAAATAAAAAATTAGACACCCCAGACACATTTTCAGTCTTAAGCTGAGCTGAGCTGACACGGAGGTCACCAAGGGAATAAAGATGTGTATGACCAAACTGTCATCTCTTTACAGAATGACTTTCTTCACTAGACAGAGGGATGTGTTCAATGCTGCCAAAATTGCTTCAGGCTTGCCAGGAGTATTATGATCTCCGGAGACTTTAAAATAAATAAGTCCTGATACCTCACTTGTAACCTTCAGCAGTGCTGTTGTCAACCTCTGTCTGTCCAGCTCTGGGTGAACACATCCTTCAGTCCTACTCTATTCCAGGCTTGTCCACAACGTTTGAACTGCTTTGACATTGTCAAGGCATGGAACCGACAGGGCAGCAGCTTTGTTAAATACCTTTGTGAAAGGATGATGACCTGGCATGGGATGGTGGGGGCAGCAGCTTGAAAGAAAGAAAGAATTTATGACAGGTGTGTTGTCAGGTCCTCTCCTCGTCAGGGCGAGGCAAGCAATCCGTTCATAAGCTCAGGCCTCCAGCCCCGGCTGGGGTGAGGCAAGCAAACAGTTAGCAAGTTCGGGCCTTCAACCCCGGCTGGGGTAAGGCAAGCCAACAGATAGC
>ML681963.1:9872838-9932430 GCA_007922195.1 Podocnemis expansa | reverse complement strand
TAGCACGTTCGGGCCTTCAACCCCGGCTGGGGTAAGGCAAGCCAACAAATAGTCTGGCGGGTAGCAGGGAAGGGAAGGGGAACGCAGGCCCGCCCACTCCACTGCATTCCAGCCCAGGGCCCTAGCAGTGACCACACGAAGGGCCACTGTGTCAGTGGGGCTCCTGCCGAAACGCACTGACTTACAATTGTCCCTGGGCTACTTCCTTCCCTTGCCCGGCGAGACCTGGGGCACGCCGTCCTCGCGATCCTCCGGATAGGACCCCCAGGGCATACCCGTCAGGCCCTCGCTATCTTCGGGCGGCAAGGCTGGAAACTCGGCCCCCTCGGCCAACGGCAGTTCCTCCAGGTCGCACGAGTCCGGAAGGGCGGGCTCGCTGTCCTCAGCAGAAGGGGGCTCCTCCAGGTCCTCCCCGGTGTCGGGCTGGTCCACAGGGCTCAGTCTCTCTGCAGAGGGGAGCTCGTTGAGGTTCTCCCCGGGAGGAGTCTTCTCCAGGGGTACAGTTGCCCAAGGTTCCGCGCACTGCCCCTCTGCGGGTGGGAAGTCTGGTCACCTGTCAGCCTCCCTTCCTCCCGGTGGAGGGAGGTCTGCCAGGAGTGGCAGCCATCTCCCTCTGGGTTCCCTCCATGGCTGCTGGGTCCGCTCTCTTTTATAGTCCTCCTGCTCCCAGCGCCCTCCCCTTTGGTTCCGGCCCCAACCGCTCTGCTGGGCTGTCTCTGGCCAGTAGGGGGATTGCGGGCGCTCAGCTGCCTCTTGGCAGCTGATTAACTGCTCCCCTCTGCTACAAGGCACAAATGATAAAGCCCCACATAAATATGAGAAAATGAATCAATCCAGGGCCAAAAGAACTCTATAAAATATGAATTATGTTTTATTCTTCCTCCCCTTTTTCATAATCCCACACATTGCCTGGCATTTACCAAACTGCCAAAGAGAAACACCAAGTCCTGGGCCTCTGCCTAGGCGTATAGGTGACTCCATGAACCACAGTTTGTTCTGAGGACCAAACAGCTCCCTCCTTCTCCTGGAAAGTTCATACTAACTTGCCTAGATCCAACCGTTGGAGAACTGGTCAATATTGTGCTGTCATCAGTCCATCCTTGGACAGCAATTCCTGGGTTTGGGAATGTCAGTTCTTCTTCAAGCACTGCTCACATCATTCAGTTACAGGTGTCTATGTGCCGCAGTGCATAGCAACTCGGAAAGTCTTCAGCATTAGCCTGTCAGGTCAGGGCACACGGCCAACACCCGCTCCGCACCGCAACTGCGGCTATATAGGTGACTGTGACCCTGATCCTCCCAGTTCCTTTTTCCGCCATCAGCTTTGGTTTTGGATCAGCGTAAATTTGCGAAACGCAAGTGCCTGTTTTTTGTGTGAAATTCAAGATACCTGGTTTCAAGCCATGCTTAGGGTGCTGCTAGGCTTTCCCGATGGACGACCAGCACAAGAAATGCCTCATTTGCCTGGGTGGGTCCCACCTTGCAGCAGAGTGCTCCATTTGCCGGTTCTTCAAGCAGGACTCAGTTAGAAAGGGAGCGCCGCCTCCTCTTGATCTCAGGGAGTGGACCTACCACCCCAGAAACTGGCTGAGCCACAAGCACTCCGCCGGACCCCCGATCGGCCTGGGCTCAGGATCCCTGCCACCAATCGTCGGTACCAGGCTCGAAATCTCAACCTGCCATGGTACCGCCCCAGCACCGAGCTCGTCCGTCACCGGGCAGCCTCTCAGCCATCCCGAGAAGGGTACCGGCACAGGCAACCCTGACGGCCCACCACAGGCACCAAAATCCGGCTCCAATGCAGAAGAAGAAGAAAAGGACCAAAGCAGCACTGTCTTCATTTGCACAGCAGGACCTGGTACTGCCCCCCACAGTACCGACGGCAAGCCCGGTACCGCCAAGCTGGGTACCACTAGGCGCAGTACTGTCAACCGATTCAACACCAATACCGGTACCAGCATGTAGCCCGACACCGGGACCAAGCACGGCACCTCCCAGCCCTTCACCGGTACCACAGTCCGGTACAGAAGGGCAGGAAACCCCACTCCATCACTCCTCTGAAGAGCTCTTGGTACTGAGCTCCCAGACATCAGGAGGACAGTTTTCCAGATCATCCTCTGAGGACCACTTCCTTCCTCCCCAGGAAGAGCATCCGAGGAAGAGGCTTTGCAAGTGCTCCGTATCCCTGAGCTCAGTGAGGTCAAAAAGACCATGAATACAGGGAAGAGTTTCCGCTCCCCCCATGGCACCTACGCCTCTAGCAAGATCACCTCATAATGAGTGGACCCTTGATTGGCTGAGCACAGCAACCAATGATGTCTCCTCTCGCTATGCCCAGTCTCCACTGCCGGAGTCCTCGGATTTCTCCAATGATGAGCCTGACCCTGACTCTACACAACGTAGTAGATCGCGGGCCCAGTCCTCCTCTTCACCTGATGAGTGCCTAATTGACATGTCTGCTGACTGTGAGGGAGACCCCTGCATCGAGCAGGAGCTCCTCCGCCGTATGGCAGTGAACCTAAAACTGAAATTACTGTATATCATTGCCTATAAGCCAAAAATTTTGTGCCTGAAAATTGGCTTGAAAATAGGTGCTCGGCTTATACTCAAGAGAATATGGTAGACAGCCCCAGCCCAGGAGTTTCCCTGACCATGTGACAAGCCGGAGCCCCAGTGTTGCCAGGCGGCCATCTTGGGCAGTCGGCCAGGGCTGGGGCTGGAGTGAGGAGGGGACCCTGGCGTCTGGAGCGGCCACGTAAGAGGGCCTGGGGGGGGTCGGCCTGGACATTGAGGGGGGGATTCAAGGAGGCCAGGGAAGAGGTGGCAGGGACCAGGGGTTGGGGAGGGGTCGGGGAGTTGGGGAAAGTGATGGGATGGCTGGGAGGGTTGGGGGGGGGGGTTCAGGGAGAGCAGGGAAGGGGCGGCAGGGCTTGGGCACTTGGGGGGGTCGGGGAGTCCGGGAAAGCAGCAGGAGGACCCAGGGTTTTTGGGGAGCCCAGGGAAGCAACGACAGGGACCGGGGGTTGGGGGGGTGCCTGGCAGGCAGGGAAGAGTGGCAGCAGGGCTTGGGGGGTGACAGGGAAAGGGTGTTGGGGAACAGGGGAGCAACATCACTGAACTGAGAAGGGAGCGGGGGGCGGAAGTGAAGAGCGGGGGGGCAGCAGGAGGAGCAGCGGGGCAGCAGTGGGGAAGGGGCAGAGCAGGGGGGCAGCAGGAGAAGCAGGGGGCAGCAGTGGGGAAGGGGCAGAGCAGGGGGGGGCAGCAGTGAGGGAAGAGGCAGAGCAGGGGGCAGCAGGGGGGAGGCGGCAGAGGAGGGGGCAGCAGGAGGAGCAGGAGGGCAGCAGTGGGGAAGTGGCAGAGTGGGGGCAGAAGTGGAGAAGTGGCAGAGCAGGAGGGGTAGCAGTGAGGGAAGGTCAGAGCAGGGGAGAGCAAGGGGCAACAGTGAGGAAAGGGCGGCGCAGGGGGCAGCAGCAGGAAACTGAGAAGTGAGCAGGGGTGCAGCAGTGAGGAAAGGGCAGAGCAGGAGGCAGCAGGGGTGAGGAATGGACAGCGGGGGGGGGTGCAAGGGAAAAGCAGCAGCAGAGATTTTGGGGTAGGGAAGCTGTCAGAAACTCCAGAGGAAGCCAGCATCAGTAGGTGGGAGGTTAGGGGCCAAGGCCAAAAGGGGACCTCAGCTTGTACCTGGGTCACCAATTTTAGCTTCTGTTTTGGTCTCAGAACTGGGGGGTCGGCTTGTGCCTGGATCGCCTTATACCCTATTATATACGGTAGGAGTAATCCAGGAGGAAGATGACTCCCTCTTCTATGCATGCCATAGAGCCCCTCCAGCAAGGGTGGCAATCCCCTTGCACTCAGTGGTATACCGCATTGGCCAGGAACACTGGCAAACGCCTTCCTTGATCCCGCCAGTGTCCAAAGTTGCAGATAAGAAATACTACATCTCTCCAGAGGGAGTCTCTTTCTTACTTCATCATCCCACTCCAGGGTCCCTGGTGGTGGATGCTGTAAATCAGAGGCAGAGACAGGGCCAGCGGAGCTCCACACCCAAGAACAAAGAAGCAAAGAAGCTCGACCTCCTGGGAAGGAAAGTTTATTCCTCCACTGCCTTTCAGCTACATATTTCCAACCATTCGGCCTTAATGACGCGCTACATCTTCAACCTGTGAGATGCCATGCAAAACTTTTGCACGGCCATCTCTGAGGAGCACCTGAGAGATTTTGAAGCAATGCTCGAGGAGGGCGAGAGGGCATCCAGGGATGCTCTGGCGGCGACCTGGGACGCAGTGCCTACAGTTGCTCACACTATGGCCTCCACAGTCGTCATGTGCCCATCGGCCTGGCTCCAAGGCTCGGGCCTATCCACATAGATGCAGCAGATTATTCAACACCTCCCCTTTGAGGGCCCAGACCTCTTTGCCCCATCCACGGACACAAAGCTCCACGGTATGAAAGACTCGAGGGCTATGCTTCGATCTCTGGGGCTATACACTCCACAACCCAACAGGCGCTCATTGAGACCACATCAACAGCTCCAACAGCAGCTACAGCAGCTAAAGCAGGAGCTTCAACTGCAGAGTCAGTTCCCGAGATCCCTCCAGTTTCTCCAGCACCACCTTGGGGACCTAGATAAGGACAAGAACCGCTCAAGTAAAGGGGGAAAACTCAGTGCCTCACAGTCTGAAAGGCATGGGCAGGGATCTGACCACTCGTCTGGCCGTAAACAGCATTTCTGACAGTCCCCTCGAGGGCAGTGCTCCAGGGCCCGTTTTCCCCCCACTGCCTGCGCCACTTCGCCCCCTGGTGGACCCATGTCACATCAGACCAGTGGGTCCTCGATACAGTGGCGTGAGGATATGGTATCCAGTTCCTTTCAATGCTGTGAGACAGAAAACCACCCCCTCGTGCAGCACTGAGGAACTGGGAACTGTTAAGCAGGCTCGAGGCCAAATGCCAAAAACTCCTGTCCCTCGGGGCCATAGAAAGAGTCCCCAAATGAGAATGAGGCAAGGGGTTCTACTCCCTCTACTTCTTGGTCCCCAAACCCAATGGGGACTTACGGCCTATTCTAGACCTCAGAGCTCTAAACAAGTACATAAAATAAAGTTCCGCATCGTTTCCCTATGCCAGATTGTCCCCTCCCGGTCCCCAGGAGACTGGTTCGCAGCCCTCAACCTAAAGGATGCTTACTTTCACATAGCCGTCTGACCCCACCACAGACGCTTTCTCAGGTTTGTGGTGGCACGGGACCACTATCAGTTCACCGCTCTCCCCTTCGGGCTATCACTAGCTCCCAGGGTGTTCATAAAATGTGTGGCACCGGTTGCAACGTTTCTATGCAGGAGGGGCATAAGAATCTACCCCTACCTAGATGATTGGTTTATAGTGGGCAAGTCAAGTCGCCAAGTACAACATCACGTTGACCTGGTAGTGAAACTCTGCAGGTTTCTTGGCTTCGGCATAAACAGAGAGAAGTAAAAGCTCTGCCCCACCCAGGACATAGAATTTATAGTGGCGCAACTAAACGCTCAACAAGGCACAGCATCTTTGCCCCGGTCAAGATTTCGGTCCATTTGCACCATCATTATGGAACTGCAAGTGCTGGGCCTACCCCCAGCGTGCCGATGCATGCAGCTGCTGGGTCACATGGCGGCTGCCACCACGGTAATCCAGACAGCACGCTCGAGGATGAGACCCTTCCAGCTCTCGTTTTCCACGATGTTCTGGCCATGGAGAGACCGTCTAAACAATGTACTCTCAGTCCCCCAGCATACCCTAGAGTCCCTCCAAATTTGGAGGGACCCCCGCTTCGCGATGGTTGGTATTCCGTTCAGGGACTCTAAGCCCTCAGTGACCCTGATAACGGACACTTCAGACTCAGGTTGGGGAGCTCACCTATCCAGGGGCCTCTCCACACAGGGTCTTTGGAGCCCTGAGGACAAACTCCTTCACATAAACGTGAAGGAGCTTCAGGCCATCAGATTGGCCTGCACGACCTTCCTCAACAAAATCCGCGACAGAATGGTCCAGGTCCTCATGGACAATACAATGGCCATGTTTTATACCAACCAGCAAGGGGGGGGTTGCTCCTCGGCCCTATGCAAGAGGCGTGCAAGCTTTGGCAATTAGTGAGAGATCACCACTTTACGCTGGTTGCCTCTCACCTACCCGGGGTAGGCAGTGGCTTAGCAGACTCACTCAGCAGAAAACCCCTAGCAAATCATGAGTGGTCCCTTCACAACAAGGTATTCTCCCTGTTGATAAACAGATGGGAAACACCCCCCCCCCCAAGGTGGACCTGTTTTCCATGGAACAAAACTGCAAATGTCCTCAATTTTGTTCCCTCTGGGGTCGGGGAGGAGGGCTCTCTCAGCGACGCTTTCCTCCTCAGTTGGTCGGGGGCCTTGATGTATGCCTTCCTGACAATTCCCCTGATCCACAGAATGCTACTGAAGGTCCTTGTGGACACAGCACACATCATTCTGATAGCTCCGGACTGGCCCAGACAACACTTGTTCCTGCTCCTGCAGGACATGTCCATAAGGACCCCGCTCCGCCTCCCCCAGTGGCCAGATCTCATAACACAGGACTCGGGATGCCTTCAGCACCCGAACCCAGGTCTCCTACACTTGACGGCCTGGATGCTCTCTGGCCCCGTGAGCAAGAGAAGTGCTGCTCAGATAGGGTTAAGAAGGTCCTGGTTGGTAGCAGAAAACCCTCCACCAGGTCTACCTACATGGCGAAGCGGAAGTGCTTCTCCGATTGGTGCCATGATAAAGACATAGTCCCTATCTCCACACACCAAACATACAACTCTGGACTATCTCTTAGACCTAAGAGAAAAAGGCCTATCCCTGTTCTCACTAAGAGTCCACCTAACAGCAATTTCGGCCTTCCACCAAAGCGTTGATGGTGCCCCATATCACACCCCATATCTCACAGGTTCCTGAAAAGGGTAGAAAAGCTCTTTCCCCATCCTCCTAAGCCCACCCCTCAGTGAGATCTGAATGTTGTGCTATGAGCTTTGACAGAGCTGCCCTATGAACCCTTGCATTCAGCTACTCTGCTGGTGTTGTCTTGGAAGGTGGCTTTCCTGGTAGCGATCACCTCAGCTAGAAGGGTTTCACAGTTGCAAGCCCTTTCCTCTGAACCCCCATATACGACATTCTTTCCAGACAAGGTGGTCCTCTGTCACCATCCTTCCTTCCTGCCCAAGGTGGCCACTCCCTTCCACATGGATCAAGAAATTTGCCTGCCAGTTTTCTATCCTGACCCCCAGGTTACAGAAAACCAGAGACAATGGCACACCTTGGATGTGAGGAGAGCGCTCTTAATTTATATTGAGCGTACACGATCTTTCCACAAGACCTCCCAGTTGTTTGTGGCAGTTGCCGAACGCATGAGAGGCTCCCCAGTGTCCTCTCAGTGCATCTCCAAATGGATTGTGAACTGCACCAAAGACTGTTACAGAAGGTCAAACACGCCTCTCCCAGGGACTGTGAGAGCCCACTCTACCAGAGCCCAGGCATCCTCCATGGCCTTCCTCGCCAAGGTCCTGATCCAAGAGATCTGCAGGGTCGCTATGTGGTCATCGATACATACCTTCACAACGCACTACGCCATTGCCCAACAGGCTAGAGGTGATGCCGCTTTGGGCAGAGCTGTACGCAGTGTGGGTAGACTGTAACTCCTCCCACTATCCTCAGGTATGGCTAGCAGTCACTTGTAACTGAATGATGTGAGCAGTGCTTGAAGGAGAACGGTTGGTTACTTACCAGTAACCGTCCTTCTTTGAGATGGGCTGCTCACATACATTCAGGCCCCTCCCAGCATCCCCACTAAGAAGTTGGCAAAGGTATATGGGACTGGGAGGGTCAGGGTCACAGTTACCTATATACCTGTGGTTGCGGTGCGGAGGGGATGTTGGCCATGTGCCCTGACCTGACAAGCTAATGTTGAAGACTTTCTGAGCTACCATGAGCTGCGGCGTGTAGACACCTGTAACTGAATGTATGTGAGCAGCCCATCTCGAAGGAGGACGGTTACTGGTAAATAACCAACCATTCATAATATTCCTAAGTCCTGCATACTAGTTATTTCCCCTGTACATTTATAGCATGCACTGCTTTTGCTTACCAAGCAGAGATGCTGAAAATAGGCTGAGTAATTAGTTAGCAAGAGAGAAGAATTCATTCCCAAACTCTGAAGCAGCACAGTGTGATAAAAGACAGGATATGATGTTGTATTGCCGTCACGTCCTCTCTTTCAGGCTTACCTCACAACCTTCCTTTTCTCTTTAACTTACAGTTAAATCATTCTGCAGAGGGCTTAGTGACGTAGATTACATAAACACTGTTTAAAAAACAAAATGTATCGGATGTATGGCCCACAATGTAAAATACATATGTTTTCCCAATTGTTGCACGCTATGGGTAAACATCCCTAGATACCTAGCAACATTCTGACCTTTTCTCTTCTTTAGATTATTCACACATATACACACACTTACATGTCACCAGCTAAATAATGGTCAGTTTTTTCTGATGTAAGAAAGTGCAATAAACTTGCTAGGAAAATAACCCAAGCAAATGGTAAAACATTATGTGCAAAACTGGTGGTGCTTTAGAGTCACAGACAGACACATTATTACATATCTAACCTTCTCGTGTGCAGAACAAAGACTGGGATCAAATTAAGGAGTGGCAAAACCATGCTAAATATCAGGAGGAAATGTCTTCACTTTGAGATCTGACCAGGCTGGGGTAGTCTCCTATGGCAGTGGTTCCCAAAATTTTCTCTGCTGTGGCACACCTTGCTACCTTTAATTAATTTGAGGCACACCACCATATAGTTTCCAAATGAACTCATGAATATTCTTGAGCTAATGAGCCAATCCAGAGCTCTTTGAGTAGTTTTTCAAAAAATGTTGCGGCACACCTGCTCAGACCTGACGGCACACCTGTGTGCCATGGCACACTGGTTTGGAAATACTGTCCTATGGGACCAAGTTCCAAAGGAATAGCCATGTTAGTCTAGCTCAGCAATATAAGCAAGGAGTCCTGTGACAGTTAAAATTTGTTAGTCAGTCTTTAAGTGCTATAGGACTCCTTGCTTATTCTCCTATGGGAGGTGCTGAGAGCCCCGTAACATGAGATGTTTCAGATTGAGCTGGATGCTGCACTAGAAAATATACTGTAGTGATCCAGAAGAAGATGATTTAATGGCCTTTCCCCCTCATCTCTTGGTGCTAGGATTCTATATTTTAAAAATTAGAATCCCGGTTAAACGAATAGGCCTGAATTCTCACTTTTCCTCTGGTCTGACACCTGAATTAGATCCTGTTTATATTGACAGAGTGCTGGGAAAGGGCCCAAGGCCCTGTCTAAACATGGCAGTTGCTTCAGTTTAACTTACATTGGTTTTAAATCTTTTTAAACTGATGCTAGACCCAATAACAGATGCTGTGATTTGGGTCTAAGAGTGGCTTATTTCAATTTAGCTGACACTTGCTGCTAACAGACTTCAGCTAACTGAAATAAGAGGGTCCACACAACTTTTTAATCAATTTAACTAAACTGGTTTATAAATGACATGTTAAAGCCTTTTTCAATTCTGTGTGTAGATGAGAATGAAGCCTGGAGAGAAACCTGTGGCATTAGACACTTTCTCCTGAGACATCTACTAAAAAACCTGCCATTCTGTTTTTTTGTGGTTTATTTATTTACCTCACTGTTTTTGCAGACCGCTTCATGTTCAATTTCTGTGCCTTTCAGGGGTCTAATCTGTTGCTTTCACTCTCTCCCTCTGTGCTTCTACCTCAAGCACAAGATAAAAAAGATGCTTATTATAACAGGCCATATGCACATGCAGTTAATCTGCCTTTCAAGTGTTCTGTTAAATAATGTTTATTTCTCCCCCTTGGGAGAGAATCTTTATTCAGAATATGAACTGTTGTCACGCAAAGTTTCCTTTGAATGACGAAAGTCACTCCTTCTTTCCTCTTCCCAGTTCATTTTATAGTGCCAATTATTTGAGCTCTCTTCATAGGGAACACTTCAGGCTAATCAGATTAAAATAAAGCAGGGGTTTCCAACAGCCCACTCTCCAGAGCACCAGAGCTCAGTCAGCACTTTTGCTGAGGCCCTGTTATCACAGTTCTGCTGTCCTGTAATGTCCTCCTCCTCTCCCCCATGTTGTGCAGCCACTTGAATGGGATGAATATGTGGGTGCACAGGCCAAATGAGGCAAGCGTAAAGAAGTCATGAGTGTTACATCACTCAATTACCATTTTAATCAACACTCAGGGTCAGGCAGCCTGGAAGAGAGAGACATCTTATTTAAGGACCCTTGTTCAGAGAGTGCTGCCTACAGTCAGCTGCTTTTACCCCTTTTCTTCAGACACAGTTTTGGGACCAGCTAGAAAAGAGCTCTTTTTTAGCTCCTGTCCTGGCCAGTTGCTGCTGTTATGTAACTGCGAGGGGAGGCAGCTCTTCAAAAAGATTCCTGGACTCAGCTATGCATGGTGATGAAGAGATGGCCATGGCAGCTTAAAAGCTCTTGCCCCAGATGACTGATTCCCCATTATCTTGCTTATGGCTTAGTTCTTTGGTAGCACTTTGTGCCAGTGCAACTTGGGTATAAAATGCAGCCTTGATCAGAACAGTTCTGTTTACACTCATGTTGCACCAGGGCAAATGACAGTACAAGGCATCAGACAGAGGTGAATCAGTCCCTGGTAACTCATTCTCAGAGTGTTGGAAGCAGGTGGAGAGAACAGTGCTATATCTAATCCAATAGCCTGCATCCAACACCACCTGGAACTAGCTGACTCAGAGGAAGCAATGAAAGGGGGCCCTTTGCGACCTCCATTAACAAGAGGTTGACTTATGCCCTGACACATGAGGGTTTACATCCCTTCCAAAATTTTTCACTTAATCCTTTTCTTATCAATGTTAGCCATATAAATGCTTTATCTTTTTTTAATCATGCTCAGTTCTTTACCTTAGGGTTATCTTATAGCAAGGAGTACCACAGGTTATCTGGAGTAGCTGCTAAACAAAAACCCTATAACTTCACTATTTTGGCCCCACCCCTAATTCATGTCTGTATCATTTCTCCTGTGATGAATGTGATGCCTCATAGCACATGGCTTGGAGTGTGCTGCACAGAAAGGGGAAAAAGGGAATGGCATCCAACGTTGGGAGGTAAATTTATAATAGTTGTGATAGAGAAAACAGGAAGTGTAAAATGAAACCATTCCTCACAACCATAAGGAATTACCTAGTGTCTCAAATGTAGCTGAGATCTGAGCTCCTGTAGCAAACAGGTTTTTAAACAATGGTTATATAGTTTCCCTCATAACTTTTTATGTTGAGAGTGCATTTATAACTTGTAAGTGCTAGCACATTTGGCAAGCATATTACACATGTGTAGTATATGTTTGATGCTTAAAGGCAGGTAGCTCACAAGAAGTTGCTAGAGACAGTCAGGGCCGTCCCTAGGGGGGTGCAGGGCCCCAGGCAAATCGTCCTCTACGGCCCCCTACCCCACCCCAGCACTGGGGAGTGGGGCTGGCTGGCCCAGGGAAGAGGCTGACCTCTGCACTGGCCCCCTGCCCCATGCCGGAGACTGGGTGAGTGGCCAAAAGGGCTGCCCGGTACAGCGCTGCCGGGCTGCCCCCCCCCCCCCCCCCGGCCATGCGCGCTGCTCTGGGCTCTGTGCCAAAGCAGCAGGAAGGGGGCAGGAGGCAGCACAGCCAGGTGGGGGGGGTAGCAATACCGGCTCCACACTGCCTCTCACCCCCTCCCTGCTGCTCTGGCACAGAGCCGAGAGCAGTGCACATGGCAGTAAAGGGGCATAGCTGGACTGGCAGCACTGAACCTGGCTGGCCTGTTCCCTGGCACGGGGGGGGGCAGCAGTGCAGCTGCACAGGGCCCCCAGTGGCTGCCCTCGTCACCCTACCCTGGAGACAGTTACAAGTTGAATTCTATACAAATCTAAAATACTTGAGTAGCCATATGTTATGCCAGCTATTAATCATTCCTCAGCCTTTTAGGAGTTACTTGTAAATGTTCTCATGGAAAAGGGGTGACCATCGTAAGACCCCATCAAAGAGTGCACGCTGGGGGTAAAGTCTGTCATTTCCAAGAAAGCTTTTAACTGCAATGGTCAGACAAACCAACCACCAAACAAAGAGCATGTTCCATGTTAATACAGCTCCTAGAACAATAGGGTGCTGCTCTATGAAGATCTCAAGCACTACTGCAATACAAATAATTCAGGGAATAAAAATTAGACAGCTTCTGAAGAAGTTCTTTCTGTCTCAGGCTCTTATCTTCCCTCACTGCAGCCCAAGAACCAGAGGTGTTCTTACCTCCTGCACTGGGTTAGGGCAGGAGAACCTTGTTCTCTCAACCCTGGAGAATTTCTGTACCCTTGCTAACTTGAGCGGGGGCTGTATCCTTGCATATTCCCCTTCACGCAGTCCTGCAAATAGAACCACCAAGACTACATTCAGGGGGAGAAAAAAAAACCCACCTTGATAAGAGACAAAGCCTAGAGTGATTTTAACAACTAAAAGTAGTTGGGACTTAAAACGTCTCTTTTTATAAGGCTGTGGCTTGAGGTGGAGTCAGCTCCACCAGGATGCACCTACTACTGGAGAATGACTAAAAAAGTCCTGCTCCAAGGAGTTGTCTTTTCTTTTAATACAACTCCAGAATAGCCTAGGGAAATCTATTAGTAGGTAACAGTGAAAGGAGCAAAATTAATAAGCAGATTTGCTAGGATTATGAAATATTTCATGAATTTGGGAGCTTTTTTCTTGTTAACTCATGTGAGTACTGAGAGCAAATGAGCTTTAGTGTTAACGTAACTCTAGGGCCTTGCCTAGGTGATAAGAAAGCCATCACCCCAGTTCTGCAGTGAGCTGCCTGGGGCCAGGCCCCAATAGGAATAAGTGGGGTTCTGCACAGGGATGTAGAGTGGGGCTCATGTTAGCATATCTAGTGAAGCATGCTTAGAGGCTACCCATTTTATACAGGGCCTAACAAAACCCATATGACTGGCACCTCCTTGCCTATGTTCCAACCTTCACCATAAGCTACTCCCAGAACTAGCAAGATCTGATACAGATCTTACTTTGTACTGCCTATAGCCAGTTCCCACATCTGTTTCAAGCTTTTAAGCCAGGGGTCTCAAACTCAAATCACCATGAGTGCTATGTAAGGAGTAGTATGTTAGCCCAAAGGCTGCATCTCTGCAACCTTTTCATACAATGATATTGCAAATATCAGTAACAGTAATGTCACTGAGGGATGCAAGAAACTGCTTTAGCAGCTGTATGTGGGCCACATGTTTGAGACCCCTGTTTTAAGCCCTCTGTCCTGCTGACCATCCCTGATCCTTTTCTCCTGAGCTAGTGAGTTACCTTTCATTCTCACAACCTGCATGCAACATGCTTTGTAAATCAGGTGAAGACTACTGAGTTATGGCAGATGCAAAGTAACACTGACTTTTTAAAATCTTTTGTTTCCATGTATGACCATGTAGAGCCAAATAACATTTAGTATTGTTCACCTCCAAAGTGCTTCCTCAGCAACTAATTTGCACATCCTGAGAAAGTGGATCAATAGCATCATCACCCTGTTTACAGATGGGGAAACCAGGGCAAAAATCAGAATAATTCAGAAGTCAGTACAAACTGGGATTTGAAAGCTAATTAACCAACAATTCTGTGATGTTAAGGCTTTTTGGCTTCTTTATGCCCACATCTAGTTCTCCCCTCTTACTACTGAGCGCTGCTTGTGGGTTTGTTACAAACTGGATTATTAAAATGCTTGCCCCTTTCCATGTGAGTCTGTTCATAATAGAAGCATATTATTAAGTAACTATTGCAAGGGCTTTTGAGTGCAAAACAAACACTGCACTAAAAAAACCTAAAAGAAGAACCAGTTTGCCCAACTATGCAACTAGACAGCAGCTAAAGAGTGGTAGTATAAGGGCAAACCTCACTGCCCAGAGAAGAATAAGTCCCCCACATATGCAAATAAAGCAGAATCAAAAAGCAATGAAAGGGAGGGATGACCCTAAATTGAATAAATCAGCTGAAATTAATTAACTTTGCCATGTGTCAGAAAAGTAGCCTGCAAGCCTCTGCAGCTGACTCTCCTAGGAATTGGACGCATGATTGAAAGGATGCTCCATAGTCAATGAAGCTAGCAGAAGCAGCTCCCTACAAGCTAGTGGGTTGGGAGGTCTACTGATTCACAGGCCAGTTAGCATCTCGTGCAGCTGTTCCACACTATCCTGCCAATGGTTTTGCCCCTAACCTGGGAGGATCACCACACATGGCAATGTGATGGGAAATCTTATTCTTATTGGGTCCTATTGAAGAACCGGGGTGGTGGGTGGGCATAAGCCCACCCACTTCTAAAACCCTTCCCCCAGCCTAAGGGGAAGTGGCACTAAACAGTCCTCCAAAAAAAGCTGGGGGACAACTAAAGAGAAAACAGGAGCAGGTGTGAGGGTCACAGGTTCAAAACTAGGGTTTTGGAAGGGGACACCGAGCAGAGAACACCGGACAGCACCCACTGCTCCTGAAAGGTGTCGAGGGAGCCAGCGGATGCCGCCCAAAGGAACTCTGCCTGGAGACGTGCACAGACGAGGGACCGGAAATAGGCCCCACAGTCGCAGGCCCCTCCCTCAGCCAACCTCCTCTCCCGAGTTTTGTAGGTGGCTACTTTGGCATAAGCCAAGAGGAGGTTGGCGAGGAGGTCCCGCAACTTTGTGAGACCACAGATAGGGAGTGCATGGAGATAAAGGTGTGGGGAGAAGTGCAGCCAGAACCTCAATGAGAGGTTCTGGAGGAGCCGGAAGAGGGGCTGCAACCTGGCGCATTCTAGATAGGCATGTGCCAGGGTCTCCCTAACACCGCAAAAAGGGCAGGTGTTAGGGCGAGGGGTGAACCGCGCCAAGTACACGGCCGTGCTCACGGCTCCATGTAGGAGCCACCAACTGATGTCCCCGGCAGGCCTTGGAGTGAGGGGGGCATACAGACTGGCCCACCGGGGATCCTCGCCCTCTACAGGTGGAATGAGGTCCTGCCACTTCGTATCAGGGCGGGACACTAGGGCGAGGAAATGGATGGTATGCAGCATGTGCGTGTACAGATATTTACGGGGCGCAGTTTATTCTTATTGGGTTGTAGGCAGATATCTGACAAATTCACTTCACATATAAACTACTAAATAGCCAGCAAAAGATTGACTTTCATTCCTCACCAACCAGGATTGTAACCAAACTGCAACCCCAGGGAAGTGAGGTGTAACTAATTTCCATTCCTAAAGAGCTACCCAGGCCCCTTCTTACATTGGCTTCCATGCTTTTAACAGGAAACTGGTATGGTTTCCAAAGTATGGAAGGAAAGCAATGGACAATTGATTTCTATTGTTAATATAACATATAGCATCTTGTCTTATAGCCATAGTTCGCAAATTTCTCTTCCCCTCCACAAAAGTCACTGAACACTCACTGTGTTTAGTAACTAAAATCTAGCAAATCACTTGCAATGAATAGTTTATTTAATAAGAGTTTCCCTGTTTACTGAAGAACTTTAATTTCTCTCAGAAAATTCACTATTTGAAAGTAGTTGATTTTTCTTCCTAATCTTTTTAATTCTTTGGTTTGATTATGACCAGGTTCAAAAACAGATTTGATTTTCAAGCTTGTGCTTGGTTGCAATTGGTTTGATAAGTTAGCTAGTTTTAAGTTCTCTGGGTCTATGTGCAATGCAAATATAATGTTCTTTCCAGCTCATCCTCATGCATTTGACCCTGAAATTGGCTCTCTATAAACAATGCTGTTGAAACTCACTCAGTGGAAGAGTCACAGGGAAGTGAAAACAAAATGGGGAGCTTGAAGAGAGCTAGTGCAAATAAACATCAGCGCATAATTAGCCTATAGGTTAGGGTTACCAGATGTCTGGAAAAAGGAGGACATGTCCTCCTTTTTATCTTCACATCCTCCATCCGGTAGGCATTTTTAAAACATATTATTTTGTTGGGCTTTTTACTTACAGGGGTTAAAGTATGCTGGAACTCCCGAGAACACCCTATTTTTAGGGGGAAGCGTTCCAGGGCCCCCTAAAAGCAGAATATTACATTCATACTACATTTTCTCCATGTGTCCGCCAATGTCCTCCTTTTTCGTACTTCCCTGTCCTCCTTTTCATGCTTCAGTATCTGGTAACCCTACAGAGGACTCATTGACACAACACCACAAGCAAATTGCTGAGCCAGCCTTCCAAAAAGAATGGGGACAGTTATATGAATAATTAAATTACCTCGTGACATTAGATTTTGGCGTGAGGGGAACCACCTATCCCTACACCCAGAGGTAGATTAAGGCTCCTTGCTCCCACTCACAGCCTGGGCCCTCTGAACCCCACTTGGGGGCCCCCCTTCCATCCTAGGGCCCTGCCCCCCCCAGCCACAGACTGAGGGCAGGCTGGCACTGAAGGTGCCCTGGGGCCAGAGGTCTGTCTCTGTGCCAGGCCCAGCCCAGCCCAGACCTGGCTGGTTTGCCCCTGGGGCGATGAGATGGACTGGCATGTAGATTGCAGCTTCCAGTGCAGCCTGAAGGCCATACAAGAAGAAGAAGCCATACTGCATGGCAGCTGGCCCTGCCCCCAGAGCAGATCAACCCGTCACACTGGGTCACTCGGCTCCCAGGGTGGACTGACTGGCCTAGAGGCAGGGTAGAAATGCAGACCCCAGCCTCTGGCCCAAGGCAGCCCCGCACCTCTCCAGCACTGGCAGGGTGAAGTGGGAACCCCTGGGTACAGGCCCCATTGGCCTGTGCAGTAATCCACTCCTGCCTACACCTTGGAAGGTGCTAAAAACTCTCATAGGTGAGAGCATATGTGCCAACTGACAGCACTGGAAAGAAACGTCCTGTATGGGCTGATTAGTCCATGTTTGTCCACTCTGGGGTTTCTTGCACTGTTCTCTGAAGCATCTAATACTGGTCACTGCAAAAGATGTCATATGGTGTTGCCAACTTTCACGATTTTGTCATGAATCTCACAATAATTATTGTTCTCCTTAACGCCCCAGCTCCTCAAGTCAAGAGGATATGTGATGAGTCCAAGCTTCATTCTTAAAGAAAAAATAAGTTTCTAGTCCCCGTGGCTGTGGAGAGAGCTTCAGATGTGACCCCAATGCACCCTAAAGTCTCAAAAACCAGAAGGCAAATAAAAAGAACACCATACCAATTTTTACATAATCTCAAGATTTCCAAGCCCATCTCATGATTTTTGGTGAGCCTGACTCATAATTTTTGAACGTTAAATCCTGGACTAATAGACCACTGGTCTGAAGCTGTCTGGCAACAACTAGGTTCAAATATTGGAGGAGATTTCTCCCCCCCTCACTCCCCCTCCCCGTATTCACCCCGCTCCAGTATTTACCATCATCCAGTTTCAAATCAAGTGGAAAGCAAACATCTCTTGGACATGGAGAGTCTTTTCTTTCTTTTGCGGGGCTAGTGATCAACGGCTGCAGTTTAAAAAAAAAAATTTGAGAGAGAGCGGGAGGCATGGAAAAAGTTTACTTGGCCACGGGATGAATAGCCAGGAACAAAAAGGAACAACCCCCCAGCTCTTGTGTGGCGTAACGTGGTTGCCTATTGTAACCCTATCGCCTGGGTCAGGTTGAGACCATATGTCACCATTCCAGAGCATAGTACAGCGTGGTCTCCATGGATTCCAAATCAGCTGTGCCTATTGTCTCCTTGCCCAGCCATTCCCCCCCACATATATTCATAGCTTGGCAATGGCATTCCTTGAGACAGAAACAAATTGATACATACAAGCGCCCACCCCGTTGGGCTCACATGACACATTTTAAGCAGACAATAAAAGGACATTTCAGACTGTTTAAAATCTTGAGAAAGGATTGGTTTCCATGGCGATCAGATGGTAGGCCTGTTGCGGCCCATTAAACTCCAATCACATGTAAATTTCTCCACAGGCCTTGCTCCTTATTCATTATTACTGACTCTCAGGAGGAAGGGGGTGGGAGGAAGAAGAGAGGGGGACACAAAAAGGTGGAGAATAGCTCCCTACAATAACTGGTTTGTTTATCAATTCAGGTGCCATTTAATTGGTTCTATTCAGCTTCCCCTTTGTTTAAAGTAATAACCTTTACAAGGCCCCACTGATTTATAATTTCCAGCACTCTATTAGATAGGCTTCTTTAAATCCTTAATGCCACCTTATAGCTAGGAAGGAATAAATCAAGCAGGTATTATTTGCATTGGTACCCGCTGGTTGAAAGGCTTGTAGTTCTGGAGGCTCCTCTTGGCTTTGATTTCTACAGCACATCTCCTTTTAAGCAAGTCAGGGCTCTATTTGCAAAAAGATCCTCAAGTGGGTCTGACCTCACTTTAAATTTTTGCTCTGTACTGGGGATGGGGAAGAAAGACTTGCAGTCAGGTTTAAATACAGTTGCCCTGGAGGTTTGCAAAAGACAGAGAGAAAGAGAGTTTGAACTTTAAAACTCCAGGGAATTTGTCAAAGCTGAAAGGGTGCCAAGGAGAAATTTAACCATAGACTGCTGTTGGGTTGGTTCATTCTTTTCACCTTTCGATTGGTTTTTAAATGAGATCAGCACCACTGAAAGTTGTCAGATCAAAAAGTCCAGAGAGCCTGAGTGAATACACAGAACTGATATGGCGTGGGCAGTGTCAATGCAGATGAAGCACAGTGTCAGCTTGCTGGACCCTGCATCTAACAGGGAGTCAGCTAGCAAGAGCCATAGAGACAAAATTTAAGGGTGAGAGGGCTTTTCACATGCTACCCCAATTGGGCTGAACTCTGTTGTAGGAGGTAAGAGAGAAATTTAATTTTCATACTCTACTGAATCCCATCTTGAAATTGCCAGTAAGGATGCTTCGTGCTAAGGGTGGATTCTGTGACACGGATGGGAAATAGATTGTGACATTTCTGATAGGCGTCCAGTCAGTCAGCACGTGGCAATATGCACAGGGTTTTAAGAACAGGTGTTTGGGCTGATCATTGCAATGCAAGCAGGAAAATTCAGGAGGTGTTTCTGTTTTGGTAAATATGGCCACATGTTTAATTTAAAAAGTAAACACAGGTGGAGGGGGTTGTTCCATGAGTCCATGCAGGAGCACCATTTGTAGCTGGTAGTTAGGGTGAT
Source organism: Podocnemis expansa (assembly GCA_007922195.1). Classification (NCBI taxonomy): domain Eukaryota; kingdom Metazoa; phylum Chordata; order Testudines; family Podocnemididae; genus Podocnemis; species Podocnemis expansa. The sequence continues at coordinate 9,913,213 of ML681963.1, read as the reverse complement.
CCCAGGTGACTTCTGAGGAAGGATTTGTTAGAAGATTGCAGGTGGGCTGGAAAAAACATATGTTATGATCCCAGCAAGGTTAACTGAAGAAAACACGGGTCTAAATTACAGGGGAGAAATGGCAACAAACTCAAAACAGTGTTGTGACTGGCCCTCCCCTTCGATAGGAAGAGTTTAGCAAAACAACTCAGATTCCACAATATTCATCTATTCCTACATACATAAGCCCCAGAACTAGATCTCTAACGTGGGTTATTGCTCATTTGTCACCAAGTTCTTTCCACTACTTCCCATCAACTCCATCCAAATCCTTAGACTTCTTGGTCTCACCTCTGTGAGGGACCAATTCACATCATGCCTCATCAATTCCACAATGAGGGGAATGTGCCGTGACATGAATCGGGCCCTCACAATGGGGAGGAACATGGCTCAGACTCCACGGATGTAACAGTGCATGCTCCCAGTCTGCAGAATTAGAATCTTAACACTGGAGATGACAAGCAGACTTTATAGTCAAGTCATGCATGGGGCACAAAGTGGCTGAACCTATTGTGATCAGACTTGCTCCATCACCCTCCCTTATGAAAATTAAGTCATCTGAGGAATAACATATTGAACACCCAGACAAGGATGTAAGACCGGAAGAGATGACTGTCACTCCAAAGCCATGTGCTAGTTGTCACACAGATGGTGAAAGGAAAAAAGGCACACCCAGAACAAATGCACAGTTTAGTTCTATAAAGCTAGGCATTCTGCTGGATCTGAGAAAACTTACAAAAACATTCTGATTCTTGGTGGTTTAACTAATAAAGAACAAAACTGGGCACTGGTGAAGTTCTGCTCTTGGATGGCACCCACATCTGGTGGATCATGCTGGAGCAACCCTTACCATAGCTTAAACTTCTGGCAGATGAGCTAGAGAAGAGGTTGAGGCTGGAAAATGGCTTTCAAAGTCAATTTATCACACTTGTCCACTGATGACAGTGGTGGAAAAGGATGTAATGCAGGAAACCCACAGCTCCAGCAGGGTCTGCAGCTAGCATTAGGTGAAAACAAGTAATGACATGAGATATTTTACATTTTGTCAAGTTTGAAACTGTGTTGGTCTTGTTCAACAAAACAATCAAGGAGTCCTGGGACACTTTTAAACACTAACAAATTTATTTATTGCATAAGCTTCTGTGAGAGAAAATCCCACTTCAGCAAATGCTTTGAAGAGCATCTTCAAAGCACCTGATGAAGTGGGATTTTCACCCACAAAAACGCAGGCAGTAAATAAATTAGTTAGTCTTTAAGTGCCACATGATTCTGTGGCACCTTTCACCTCACAGGGTCCCAAAGAACTTCACTAGCTATATACATACAGCACCACTTGAATTTTGCCACTTCAGGTGGCACGCACAACACACCCATCAATGGTAAATAATGGAAGAGTTGGCAAGCAACGCTGGGCAAATGCCAGTTCATATGAAAAGTTCTCTGGCTCACAAAGCTGGGTGTTCAGGGACTTATCCAAAAGGCCCACATGCAGTCTAGGGGTAGATGGAATTTATCTACTGTGAGCAGAGGAGGGGTTGAGTCAACAGTGCTGGAATCTGAAGCTGTTGTTGCAGGCAGATTAGTTATTGCAGCCTAATTAAATTTTTATAGCTCCTTTCTCCTTGCTTCCATGAAGCTCTGTGGCTTGTTCTTTTAGTTTTTAACCTTCAGGTGTTTGGCCACCATTAATAGAGTTGGGTCCCAGAAGTTTACAAAACTAAGTTATATATTACGCTTCCAGCCTTGGAGAGGGAGGCATTCCATGTGGAGAGGGAGGCATTCCACGTGAGCTTCTAAGATTTGCCTTTCATCAACTAGACAATAAACAAAATCATAGGATTCCCCCTCCCCCCCCCCAAAAACCTGAACCAAATGCGCTAAGTGTTCCCAGCAAGGTGCATAGTCTAGGTCATTTTAGTAATATTAAATGTCCTGTCCAAAACAGAAGCATTTTTCTCCATCCCAAATGCTAGGTGGAAGCATCAGAGACTGACTGAGGCTGTGCCTCTGAGGCAAAGGTGCCAAGAGATCAGTATTCACTGCCAGGGTCCACATAGGCTGGAGCCTGAGGAGAAGTGTTGAGTCTAGCTCTAATGCCATTGAATTCAGGAGACAGACAGTGAAAATAAAAGGAGCAGAAGAAAAATCCAGTGGAAAAAATAAGGTGAATAATGTGAAAACTCAGCCAAGAACAGGGATAGTGAAAACACAGAATATGTGTAATTGGTCAGATAAGTCACCTGATATCGTTTCTGTTCTCCGACTGGACACAAACATAACAAAATGTTGTGTTCTATTTCTAGATGGAGGAAAGGAACAGAGATATGGAGAGAGAGAGAGGGAGTCTCTAATGAAACAATAATAAGCCAAAGTTATAGTCTGTTGGGTTCCAACTTGCACCAGCCTAGCTTTCGGAGTTACTTCAGTCCCTTGTATGTGGCATGTCACAGTGATGCAATGCGCCCAGTTCCTGGAGTCATGTAATTCCACTGGAAACTCAGCTTTCATTTTAAAACCAAATACAAGTTGCTAGTTCTCAAGGTTTTAGAGAACTTGAAAACGCTGTCCCTCCAGGCTCAAAAATGAAAAGGTAATTTTAAAAAACCCTGTATAAACTCACGATTATTCAAGCCTGACTCATGAGCTGTGAACAGTTGGATTGCTAATACTGTAGATGGAAAATAAGGAGCCCAGTTTCACATTGACTCCAGCTTTACACCAAGATGATTGAGGGGAGCGTCAGTCCCTGTGCTTTTTAAAATTGGGTCTGCTTTGGTGAAGCGACGGGGGAGGAAGAGAGGATCTGAGTTTAAATGACAGGATTGGTGGGTGGGGGTAGGGGGAGTTTTGCAAATGCAAAATGGTTTGCAAATCCTAAAGTAGTCTGAGAAGCTGGCAAAGCCTCCAAACTCTCTCTAGGTAGCAGCAAGCTGCCTTGTAATGTTGTTTAGTTGCAGGGAGAAGAGAAAGGAGCAAATCCATGAATATATTATCATCTAAACAACACGCTCATCCCAAGCTTTATTTTTCACTCCACAATTTTTTTTAAAAGTGACAAACAGATTTTTCCCTCCATTCTCCCCAGATTCTGTCATGCAGAGAAGCAGTTTAAAATATCTCAGCTCTACACTCTCTCTCTCTCACTCTTCATAGCAAGACGGGGTCTAATTAAGAAGAAATCTACACAAACCCCTTATAAAGTCTGAGTGGCAGGTTATTATTGTAGCAAAGTGCAACCTCTGCCATTTTGTCAAGAAAACCCATCAAATTAGAGAGAAATAAGATGTCCATCTGTTTCGTGAATGGCAGGGCTGTGAAAAAATCAGATTCCCACAAGTTCCTTAAGTCCCAATTATTCCCAGATTATCTTTTGAGATCTGGAGATCTCAGCTGAATAAACCCGTGGCCCTGTTACTGACGGCCCAGTGCATCTCTAAGGAGGACAGAGTGGGACCCAAGCCCTCGGGTTAAAGCGTCAATCCCTTCAGTGACCTCTGGGGTGAGGGATGCTGCTTTATAGACTGACAGCAGATAAACAGCCTGTGTTAGCCCTCTTCTTTGGTGCTGTAGTTGGGTAAATAGAGAGGGCAATTGCCTTAGAAAGTTAAAGAGTAACTGGGATGGTAGGGGGGACTCAATGTTTCATACTCACATTGGGGATTTCAAACTGAGTGTGAGGTAAATAATATCAGAAGGGAAGAAGGCAAAAGTCACCTCACTGGTTACAGAAAAAGCTTTTCAGGAACATCAGCAGTCAAGGCCTTGCAATGAGACAAACCTCATAAAGAGCTTTTTACTCATGCCCTCGCTGTGGTTTGTATTTTGTTTTATAACGGATACTCTGTGGTATTTTTCAGAATTATATGGATTTAGTTTTCTTCCTCATGCCAGAAGATCATCTAACTGATGGGAAAGAGATTTGTTTCAACACTGTATTCTTTGCAGGAGATAGAGATTGAAATGACTTACCTATGGTCTTTCCAGCCTCTACGAATTGCTCTGTCTCTACCTTGTATTTGTCCTGGCTTTGTCCAGTAATGCTATGCTTAAGGAGCTTTCAGAAGGTAGTTTTGCAGGCTTCTATGCTCAAATACTATGGTGGTGAGTGCAAGGGATGTGTTTATAGTACTTGTAAAGAAATCAGAGATTAAAATGCAATCAAATTCTGTTGTTTTTTCTTCCTTCTGAAACACCAAAGTGTCTTTCTTTTATGAAAGAAACTTTTTCTGGACTTGCAGAGTAAAATTTTAAAGTGCTTAAATCCCATTGGCTTTCTGTGACACTTAGGGTTGGATTTTCAATTCTTGGGCACCTAAAGATGCACTTAGGTTGCATTTTCAAAAGAACGTAAACAAATTAGGCATTTAGATCCTTTCAATATTAAACTCTACAGTGGTCTGATGTGAGTTTTCTAGCGTAAGTTCACATCTAAGCAAACACTGTAACCATGTGTTCATACCAAGTGTTTGCCCCAGAGACCCGGCCATGTTGAAATGGATCAGCTGAATGTCTCCATGGAATTAACATTCTGCTCTAAGTATTTTGTACTGTTTAACACAGTTGCTGCATTCCACTTCAGGAATGGCTGCATTTCAGTGGCAGTTGAACTGATTCCGGGATATAAAGTCAGGACCGTTTTGGGTGGAGGGATGTTACATGTGAAGGCAATCTGTTCCAGCCTTCCCACATGGATTAGCCACACTGCTCTTTGTCCTGCCTCCCTGTCCTTTCAAAAATGGACTTGGTCCCCATTTCATTTATACTCATGTAAATCAGGAACACTCTCACTGAAGCCAACAGTATTACAGTGGTGTATAGGAAAGGAGAATCATGCTTCATCTTTCTCCCTCTTATATGGGTGCAAAGGCTCCACCCTCAGTAGAAAGGTAGCAGCTCCACTACACAAAAGGCAAGCACTATTTTGGCAGCTTTGACAGGTTTATAGAGGCACTTTGGGGACCGTAGATCTATTGGTAACTGATCCTTGAATGCTTGGGGGGACCAGGTCCAGGGAGGTTAGTGTACCCCTGTGTTACACTGTCATTCCATAGCAAAGGAGGAAGGCGCTCACATTTCTCTACTACTCTCACAGAGGTCCCTAGCCACAGCTGCTCAGGCTTACCTCTGGCAACAGGTTTTACCCTCTGGAGCACAGAAATGGCTAGGGTGCTGAGATGTCATTCCTAGTGAGACTTGCCTTCCATAGCCAGACCTGTGTTTCAAGCAGACAGAATGGATTCTTATGGCCCAGAGTCCACTGCCTTCCTCCCCACCCCTTGCACATCACAATAACCTAACTCACATGAAAATGTTTTTGATCTTCTCTCTTCCAAAGCTTTGATGGTAAACCCTTTTGTATTTCGACTCCAGGGAACTACGCAGTCTTGAAGGCAAGACTTGGCAAACAGAAGGGAAAGCTACCGGAGGGATCCCCAGCCAAAGCCCAGGAAAGCTAACAGTGAAGAGGAGTAATGATTTTCTTTTTTCTATATTAAATTGTTCTAATGTTAAAGGCTTTTCAGAATGATGCTGGGAGCCCACAAGCTCCAAATCTGCATGCATTTCCATTTCAAACACTGCACAGAATTTTCATTAAAACCACTGTCCCAGCTCCTTGAAACAGTAGCTTCCAAAATTGTTCCCCAAAAGCTCTGCTAAAGTAAAAAAGCATTTGAGCTTCATCATGTTGCTACTTGGGTGGATATATTACATCTCAGCTTCTGAGGGCTTGCTACAGTGGAGCAATGAGGCTAAAGACTGAGGTGCATAAAATATGAGCCTTAGTGATCTCATATGCAGTTTAAGAGCATACACACAGAACTGACTACATTTTGAAAATCCTATCCCAGCATGCCCCAGGCTCAGTAAGCGTTCTTGGGATCCATTCTACCTGAGCCAGCTTCCTATTTGGTTGTTTCAAAGACCTGTGCAGCTGGTCCAAAAACTTGGCTTTTTGTCAGACTCAAAACCCAAAACATGTAGTTTTTAGTTTTTCAACAAAAAACCCGAAACATTTTCAAAGAAAGCTAGACACAGTTCATAAAAATTCTTCTTTTGTCAAAAACCCAATTTGTCAAAAACCCGAAAAGAGTTTTGATGGAAAAGTTTTACAAGGCTTATTTGAGAATTTGAAGTCGTTGTCCCTAAGGTACCATCTCCATTCTCTCTGCCAGGCCACAGCAGTGAAAGCTCTGCCCTTATCCATCATGAACTGACCCTATGATCATTGGAAACATAATCTCTTATCAGGTGGAAGATGCACATGCTCCCAAACAAACCTTGTCCTGAGTTGAGGTTTGCAAGAAATACAGCAAAGTGGAGACATTTGCGACTTGTTCTCCTATTTTGTGAACATTTTGCACAAGTTGGATAATAAAATACCCCAATGTGCTTGTGGTATTCTTGACAAATATCTCTACTTAGGGCAAGGGGCATAATATAGAAAATAGCTCCACACATGATGGAAAAATATTAAGCAGAGCCTAAGAGTGGAGGAAAAATATAGTGCAGGCTACTGAAGTTAGACATGTTAAATCATCGTGTCCAGATATCTTGCATCCAAGAGTTTTAAAAGAGCTGACTGAGGAGTTCACTGGACCGTTAAAGGTGATTTTCAATAAGTCTTGTAGCACCGAGGATATTGTTTTCAGGCAAGATAATGCAGTGGCTGTTACAGGACTTGATTAATTAAGGCCTAGAGAAAGGTAATGTAATTAATATAAATCAACCTGGTTTTACAGAAAATAGATCCTTTCCAACTAACTTCATCTTTTTTTTTATAAGATTAGTAGTTTGGTTGATAAAGGTAATAGAAGTGACATAATATGCTACTCCTGTAAGGCATTTGACTTGGTACTCTACAACATTTTGATAAAAAACATTAAAATAATATAAAATTAACCTAGCACACAGTTAACAGATTAAAAACTGACCACATGATGGATCTCAAAATGTAACTGTAAAAGGGGATTCATCACTAAGTGGATGTTTCCCATGAGGTCCTGCAGGAATTGGTTCTTGGCTTTACACTATTTAAAATTTTTATTGGTGACCTAGAAAATCATCAGTGATAAAGTTTGCAAATGACACAGAAATTAGGAAAGAGGTAAATAATGAAGAGGGCAGGTCACTGATTCAGGGGATGCAAGCAGACAATATGATATTTGATACAAATAAATGTAAATGTATACTTCTGGGAACAAAGAACGTAGGTGGTACTTATGGGGGAGATAATGGCAGATAATCAGGTGAACATGCGTTTCCAGTGTGATGCTGTGACCAAAAGAGCTAATGTGATCCTGGGATACATGAACAGGAGACTGTTGAGTAGGAGTTGAGAAGTTTTTACTTTTATATTTGGCACTGGTGTGACTACCACTAGAATCCTGTGTCCAGTTCTGTGCCCACAATCCAAGAAGAATGTTGATAAATTAGAGAGGGTTCCACGAAGAGCCACAAGAATGATTAGAGGATTAAAAACATGCCATATTGAGACGTAAGAAGCTTAATCTGTTTAGCTTAAAGAGAAGGTCATGGGTGACTGGATCACAGTTTGTAATTACCTGCATGGGGAACAATATTTAATAACAGACTGGTCAATCTAGTAGATAAAGGTATATAACACAATCCTATGGCTGGAAGCTGACGGTAGACAAATTCAGACTGGAATTTTTATCTGAGAGTAACCAACTATTGGCACAATATACTGAGGGTCAGGATAGATTCTCCATCACTGACAACTTTCAGATCAAGATCGGGTGTTTTTCTGAAAGACCCATCTGAGGAATTATTCGGGGAAGTGTTACAGCTGTGTTCTGTGGGAGTTGGCAATGGTACATTCTGGCCTTAGACGCTATGACTATCTGCAGACTGAATGGGCACAGGTTGTAGGCTATCCATGATTAACAAAGGTCTGGCAGCCTAAAACTGATGAATTAAAGATAACATCAGGCTCATTTCCCACTCTAGAAATAAACAGGACAAGGGCCATATACGCCACAAAGACACAGGAACATGTTCTGTCTTCATGTACATATCTATCACCACCAGCCTAAGAACTTCCCAAAGGAGAATGCAGTACAGTGTATTTATCCTGCCTGTCTCAGTTCCTGGGGCTCCTACGACTGGGGACCCAGAAAGTGTTTGCAAGATTCTAAGGCTGCTGCTGGATTTCCTGATGCTTGGAAAAGGCATTAGCTTTCCCTCACTTATCCCAGTTTAACCACCAATGTGCTACTAGAGTTAGAATCAGGCATGATGTATTGCCAGGCCTTTGTAAGTCCATAGAGAGCACCCTATTGATTTCAGGGAGCTCTGGATAAAATTCCAAAAGATGCTGGCCATCAGGCTGATGGAAATTACTGTGGGAAGAAAAGAGTTCAGCAATTAAGACTTGAAGGGCGGTGAGGGGGGAGAGCATGGTGCGTTTGTTTCCTAACACCTTCTTATTTATTAACAAAATGAAATGAAACAAGGAACAAGGACAACTGTACAAATGACATTTATTTAAAAAAATGGGGAGTTATGATAGACATCAGTGTTCCATGGAGCAGCTGCTCCTCAGAATCATTTTCCCCTCTCTGGCTTTCCCCCCTTGTGCTGGGCCTTGCACCCAAGCTGAACCCTGGACTGAATCAGGTCAAGCTTAGGATGAAAAAGAATTGAAGAGCTATCTATTGCAACCATGTACCCTCTTCCCCAAGTCATGAGGGTGCGCAGAGAGGGGAAAACGTTAAGCAAATAAGGTTTTGTTTTAACTATTTTTTTTAAGAAGTGTTTTTTATTGGTTAGAAGGGTATTGTCTGTCAGGTTTCTGTTGGTTTGTTGTGGGTGCTTTTTGGTGTTGGGAGACAACAAGCTATCATATCCAAGTCTGGACACCTACCAGGTTGTATTATGCCTGCATCAGCTTGTGGGATGAGACCATTTCCACACAAATGCTGAAAAAGTAGGTTTGGCGGGGTGAGGTGGGTGAATAAGTTGGGAGGGGGGTTGAGGTTTCTTTGTTGTTTTTTGTTTTTTAAAGCAAACCACACTCGCAAAAATGAAACTATTGATTTCATTGTGCACTCATGACAAGAGCGAACCCGAAATCAAAGACTTTCATGGTCATTTTTCTATCAGAAAGTGATGTTGGGTGAATAACTTATTTACATGCCAATGTGCAGCGCTGAAATGGCCCAGGATGAGAAAGAAATGGGCCCTCTGTTATCAACAATGATAGCAGCCGATCATGGGAGCCACCCCACCAGGAGGACATTAACGAGGCATTGGCTGCAGCGGGAATGGCAATGAGTTTTTAATTGGTGACACATTATATTTATCAAACTGACAGCAAAGGGGGGGAGCAGCAGCCCCTTCCTTGTGTGTTTTCCCTACATGACTTCCTTTGAGTCTGTTCACGTGTGAAAAGAATGTAAAGGTGGGGGAGAAAACCCTCCTAATAATCCAACGTCATCCTGAATGATAACATTGAATTATTCATTAGGGTCCTTAAAAGGGTGACTAAATCAAGGCTGAAACAAAGCCAATGTGATGCCATTGTGCTGGCTCCTACCACTCAGGGCCTATTTAAAACAGGCCAGAGAAGGCGGGGAGCCCTTTCAGAGTCATTTAGCGACCCAGAATGGACTCTGTTTCATAGTATGGTTGAGTTATTAAGAAGTGTTTAATATTTTGTAACCAGATCCTTTTGTTAATGGGGGAAAATTTGAAGGGGCCTGTGGAGCAAATCTTAGCCTTGCTAACCTAGAGCAATGGGTCACTTTATGGAGACTTAGTCAAGACAGGCAGGCTAGAATTTGATCTGTTATTTTTTTGTTGTTGTTTTTCTATCTTGTTAATGTCTGGGGAGATTTTCAACTGTTGGGTTTATTCCCCATCACTACCAAATGCTTCAATGCAAAAACAAAAACAAAAAAATCCCTCTTCTCCCAAGTGCCCCCCCTCCAAAAAAATAAAACCCAAACCAGGCAAAGCTCTACAAAAACAAACCAACAGCCTCAGTCCTGGACACAGAAACAACTCCACCATAACAAATGAATGTCTGAGATACATGGGTGGGACCTTTCCATAGCAGGCAAAGATATAACTCAGCCTCATCCTCCAGAAACAGATCAGTGCATGGAACCTAAAGCCCAGGAGTAAACAACAAGTCAATATGTGCAGCAAAGCAATTTAAAAAAAAATACCCTGTTGCTCTTTGTCTAAATTAGAACAGACTTTAAGTAAATCTAAATCTGGCAAAATAAACATCTGAGGGGTGGGCATGTGTCTGCAAGGTACATACATGTCTATAGTGATACAAGTTCCAGAGGGGTAGTTGTGTTAGTCTATTCCAGCAAAAACAAAACAAATGTATTTATTAGTTAGTCTTTAAAAGTGCCACAGAAGTAGGGTTACCAGATGTCAGGCAAAAGGAGGACATGTCCTCCTTTTTGCATTTCATGTCCTCTGTTTAGCAGACATTTTAAAATACATGATTTTGTTTGACTTTTTACTTATAGGGGTTAGTATGCTGGAATGCCAAGGAATACCTTATTTTTAGGAGAAAGCATTCCAGGGCCTTCTAAAAACCGAAGAATATTACATTAATAATACATTTTCTCCATGTGTCCTCCAATGTCCTCCTTTTCATACTTCCTGGTTCTCCTTTCCACGCTTTGGTATCCTGTAGCCCTACACAGAAGTCCTTCTTTGTTTTGGTTATAAAGATACATACTTCTTGGAGTTCGTATTATGTGTCTTTGGTACACAATATAGGCTCATTTCTGATCCTGGATTGGTAGGAGTCAGTGATTATGTAATTTCTGAAGGGAAAGCTAAAATTTTAGCGGCCAGATTCTGACATAACGTTTTATGGAGTTACTCCTGATCCATACTGGTGAAACCGGAGAATCAGGCACTAATTCACAAGTTTTCTATCTTGAAAGCAGGAGGGACTGAAACTTACCATCTAACAGCTATTTGGTAGCTAATGTGCAATGAGTTGTGTACAACATTATTTTTATTATTATTTCTCTTGTGGTTATGGCTATGGACCTGAGCAAATCTGAGGACCCAGAAGGCTCACAGACTAAGATCTCTATCCAGTCTCTCTGGACGAGTGTCTACATTACATCATTGCCAAAGTTGCCTTAAGGCTACCAACACTAAACATGCTCGGTTTTTAACCTTTCCTTATAGGTCAAGTTTTCTAGAACTTTCTCATTTCTGTTGTTGTTCTCCAGAGTCACTCCACTTTATCCACATCTTTCCTAAAGTGTGGGGAGCACATTTGAACACAGGACCAGCTGAGGCCTCATCAGTGCTGAGGAGAGCTGTCTTGTGTCTGTATCCTACCAGCAATGAAGTGGGTACGCCTAGTGTGCTAAATCTTTTGGTAAAGGAGCCAGTGCTTGGAAACATAGCTGGCCAGGATTGTCTGGTGTGTAACTTTGGGTTCACAGCCTATTCTTTAGATGCCGTGATTCTCTATGTATGTCGAAAGGAATAAGTTGTATGCAAATATGTGACTGTTTAGTTCAGGGATATCAAACGTATATGCTATGGCGGGCCAGATTTGACTTAAATGTATTTCAAGTGGGCCGTACATTTCATAAATCAAAATACTAGGGCCTACGCTCTCGTGACATCACAGAGCACTGGGTATACAAGACTGTGCTCCACGATACAACAAGACCATACTCTTTCTCCCTCTGTTAAGGAGAGAGTGTGATATCATGGAGCATAGTTTCACATAAATATAAATAAAAAATAACAAAAGCTTGAAAATACATACATTTCTTCCCTCCTGGTCTGAATCCAAGCATCAATTCTTTCATCTCCATGCTGCCTGGGCAGTGGCTGGCTCTTACTGGCAAGCCATGATACCCTGAGACCACACACTCTCTCTCTGTTAGGGAGAGAGTGTGATCTTACGGAGTACAGTTGTGAGCTGGAAGGAAATGGTTCATGGGCCATATCTGTCCTGTGGGCCACATGGTTGAAATCCCTGTCTTAGCTTAACCAAGAAAAGTTAAGGAGTGACTTGACTGGTGTGTAAGTATTGACATGGGGACCAAAAATTTGGGTTCTTCAGTCAAGCAGGCAAAGCTATAACAGGATCGAATGGCGGGAAGTTGAAGCTGCACAGATTGAAACTAAAATCATGACACAGTTTTTAAATGATCAGAGTAATTAACAAAAGGCATGATTAACAAGGGATGTGGTGGCTTCTCCATCAACAGCAATTTTTCAATCAAGACTGGATGTTTTTCTAAAAGATCAGCTGTAGTTCAAACAAGAATTAATTCAGGGAAGCCCTATGGCCTGTGTTATACAGAGATTGGACTAAATGATCATTGTGGCTGCCCTCTGGCCTTGGCGCTAAAAATCCAGCCAGCTAGTTGCATGTTAGCCATGGCACTTTAAGGTCCCAGTTCTGCATTTGTTGCACACCTGAAGCTGTGGCTGCAGCCTCATATCTTGAGAATGCAGCTTTCATGCCCGAGTGGCTACACACTATTTAAATCTAGGCCTTTCTAAGTAAACATCTTTAAGAAATAGACTATACCTGCCCAGTGTGTTAACGAAGGAGGCAGCCTCTGTCTTCCTTTCCTTTTCTTTCTTTCCTTTGTATTGTTGCAGATTGGACAATGGCTCCCCCCTCCTTTCCCCTCCTCTTTAAAGCCTTTCCTTTAATCATTTGTTGACCCAGAGTTTTAGCCTCCACGTTTGCTTTTTAAGCCCAGATCAGGTGGTGAAAGAAAGAGAAGAGTCTAATGAAATATTTAAGATTTCAGGGGGGAAAGCCTTGGAAGTGCTGACAAAGGTTTTGTTTGTTCCCTTCTTTTGTGAGAATTATGGGAGATGAGCCTGGAAGCAGGTTTCAGGGGAGCCAGGGTCACTCCATATTGACGGGAGCTGTGTTGGCATTGGTCACAGCTGTGCTGCTTTGATTCCCAGCTGAGCCACCAGCCCCCCAGCCTTTGTCCCGCTTTGTGAGTGGGACACAGCGCCAATTTTACACAAAGTTGATTGCATGGCTCCTGCTTTGTTCCCCCCCATCCCCCTCTCCCACTCCCTCCCAGATTTAAAAAAAAAAAAGTGGGGATGAGGGGAGTGACAATGTGATGAATTCCTTCACTGCTGGGCCACATAATAAACTGAAACACTGCAGTCAGGGCTTTAAAAAAAACCCAACAACTCCGTATCCTACTGTTTTCCTCCTTGGAACCTGATTTTTTCCCACTAACTGCTCCCTGATTTATGGAGCCTCTCTTGTGTAGAGCATATGTGGCTGCAGGCATTTAGCATTCACTGACATTTCGCTTAAACAACTGTGAAAGGGCAAGTTTTTCCTTGAAACTGAGCTGCAGAAGAAACACATTTAGCTATCCCTCCCCCCAACAATCTCACTCCTCTGGATGCAGTAATAATGCATGCGGGGTCATTTTAAGAATTTCCCAGGCAAGCAGATCTGGGCGGGAAGTCTCCGATCATGTATCTGTGCAGTGTTCGGCCACAAACCAATCTCAGTTTGGGGCCATAATACAAACAAGTGGAATATTATACCTTCCCTCTAGGGTGTTCCATCCAAGGATCTTACAGTGCTTTACAACCATAAATGAATTTAGCCTGCCAGCTATGCTTTGAGGGGAAGGTAAGCTGAGGCACAAAGAGGTCATATAACTTGCCTAAGTGCATGCAGTGAGTTGCTGGAAGAGGGATTGGAGAACTGGCAGGTGCAGATGACAATTGCTTTGAGGGTTTTGATGATATAAACCCCACAGAACCCCAGAATGAGCTAAAGTTTTGTTACTTACTTTTTATTTATACTACGTGGATAGCCATGGCCTCTGCCCTGTATCCTCCCTCCTCTTTCTCTGACTGGGTCCCCTGCTGGTCTGACCCTTTTAGATTGTGTCTCTGTTTACCTTTTTTTAAAAAATGAAACAAAACAGCATTAGTGAACAGATCAGTCTAACAGCTATAAATCTGCATGAGAGCTACTTTCCAAGCATTATTTTAAGCCAGCCCCACGGCTGTTATGAAAGTGTCATCCTCAAAAGTTTATGATGGCAAATCAATAGTGAATCTGGCGTTTTATAATAAGGGCATCCACCACGTTTAATCTCCAGTCAATCTGATATCCACATGAGGTAGAGCAGAAATGATTATGTCAATTTTGTATGTGGGGAAACTGAGGCACAGAGCCAGAAGGTAATTCTCCCAAGGTCACAGGAGCAATCAGCGCCAGAAGTGAGATTCAAACTCAAGAATGCCTAGCTCTGCCCTGTTTTCATGCAGATTGGCCACTCCTCTGTCCAAGAATATCATATGCCTCCATCTCACTTCAGTTCAGATTTGGAGGGAAATGCCCTTGCCTGGATAATGATGGTGATGCCCTAAGATAACTCTGACTTTTGTGCCTGGCTGCATCACGTAAGGCAACAACTGTTTCTTCTTCTACATCCAATGCGCTGTACAAATGCTAGGCCTTCACCCTGTATTCATTGCATTCAATAGGACTCAATCTTTTTTTTTATTGACTTCCACTTAGGTCAGACCATAAGATCTTTAGAGCAGGAATGGGCTTGATGTTGTAACTTGTACAGTTCCCAGCACAATTGCTGGTACTTAACATACAATGAGAAATAATCTGCAGAACTCCGGCTCTTGGAACTTGCTAAGGTTTTTACCTTCCGTTTGCCCTGCACCCAGCATTTTCCACATCAGTAAATATTCTTCATTTGCTCCATCTATTAAAGTCTTGCAGTGTGGTCAACTCTCATGATTTTATCACCAGCCATGTGATCTTTAGGTTTCCCCAAAAGTCCCAGCTCCTGGAGTCATGCAATTATGTGAGAACTTCAACTTCATAACTAAATATCTAGCCCTCCTGCTTCTAGAAAAAAAGCTTGAAAGCATGACCTAAGTAAACTCTAAAGGCTGAAAAACTTTAAAGGCCAGTCAAAGGAACCCCAAAAGTATTTGTTCCCAAAAAAATCTCATGACTTTTAAAATAACCTCTTGATATCTGGAGGGTTCAACTCATGAGTTTTGAATACTTAAGGCCAGGACCGGCTCAAGGGATTGTGGTGCCCTGAGCCGGCTTTTGCTTTTGCACTCTCCGCCCCGGGAGGGTGCAGCAGGGGGCAGAAGCCAGCCTCCACTCCAGGCCAGCTCACTCCACCCCCAGAGCAGGGAACAGCTGGCCAAGGGATGGAGGGGGCCATCCCAAAGGCCGGGCTCCACTCTCTTGCCCTTCCCCTGGGCCAGCTGTTCTTTCCGAGGGATGAGGAAGGCCAGCCCAGAGGTGGGACGAGAGAGCAGAGTCCACTGCATGGGCCAGCCCACTCCACTGCTGGGGGCTGAGTGACTGGCTCGGAGAGGGATGGGAATGCAGGGTCTGGCTTCTGGGCTGGCCTGCCCCACCTTGCGGCGTGGCGCCACAGTGCCCATAAGCAAATGGCGCCTCAAGCCAAGGCCTTATTTGCTTATGGCTCAAGCCAGCCCTGCTTAGGGTTGGCAATGCTGCTGCCATTCTTCTTTAAATGCCCTGAGGGCTGATATTAGCTAGACAAGGTGAGTGAAGTAGTATCTCTTACTGGACCATGAGAGAAACAAGCTTTTGAGCCATACAGTGGAGACCTGTTTTTCAGGTCACTGAAGACTGATATGCAGAACACAGCAGGTAGAGATGGAGGAGTCCTTATGAGATCATCTAGTAATCATTCCATCTAATCCAGGATTTGTCTCTGATGTATTTGCTACAGGGCTCTGTCCTGCCTCGTTTCAAACGTCTTAAGCAAGGAGACTCCCACCATCACCTTTAGGATAAAGGTGTTCCAATATACAATGACTTAAAATATATTCAACTACCACTCATGTCACGGGTATCAAACTCAAATCACCATGAGATCCATAAGAGGACTAGCGCAGGGCCACATGAGGACTAGTACATTAGCCCAAGAGCCGCACCACTGAAACCTTTTCATACAACAGTATTGCAAATATTGGTAACAATAGTGTCATTGCGGGCGGCAGGAGATAGGTTTAGGGGCTGCATGCTGCCCGTGGTCCATGTGTTTGAGACCCCTGACTCCTGTGGTTCTCTGTTTCAGAGGAGCATAAATAATAAATAAAATGTAACTGGCAAAGATGAGAGGGCAAGTTCCTTCTCTGTGACTCAGTTTCCATTTCACAGGGACAATAACAGTGACCTATTTGTAAAGCACAACATAAAATTGAGGTAATTATTATTACTTCCCAACAGCAAAGATAGGTTGTGCTAGTTAGGTTTGCATGTGCAAAACGTTTCCAGAAATTCAAAGTGTCTGACAAATTGGGATTTTCTCCCACAAAAGCTCATGCAATAAATAAATTTGTTAGTCTTTAAGTGACACAGGACTCCTTGTTTTACAAAAATTGCATGAACTCATTCAGCAACCACAAGGGAGCAATGCAAAATGAGTGAAGTAGGCACACTGGACCAACAAACACCAACGCTCACCTGTTAACAGTGGGTTACTTACCAGTAACTGTCCTTCTTCGCGATGGGCTGCTCACATACATTCAGTTACAGATGTATACATCCTGCAGCGCACGGTAGCTTGGAAGGGCTTTAGCCTTAGCCTGTCGGGTCAGGGCACGTGGCCAATGCCCCTCAGTGCTGCAACTGCAGCTATATAGGTGACTGTGATCCTGACCCTCCCAGTCCCTTATTTCTTCGCCAGCTCCAGCTAGCAGGGATGGTGGGAGGGATCTGAATGTATGGGAGCAGCTCATCTCAAAGAAGGACAGTTACTGGTAAGTAACCCACCATTCCTCCAGCGAGGCTCACATCATTCAGTTACAGGTGACTGCTAGCCATACTCAAGGATGGTGGGAGGAGTTAAGTTTACCCACACTGAGTACGCCTCTGCCCAACGCAGCATCATCTCTAGCCTGTTGGACGATAGCATAGTGCATCATGAAGGTATGCACCAGCAACCATGTAGTTGCCCTGCAGAACTCTTGGATCGGGACTTGGGCGATGAAAGCCATTGATGAAGCCTGGGCCTGGTAGAATGAGGGCTGACATTGCAGGGGGGGGTGCGTATTTGACCTTCTGTAGCAGTCTTTGAAGCAAATTTGGAAATGCACTGTGATGACACTGGAAGACCTCTTTTACATTCTGCAGCCACCACAAACAGCTGGGAGGTCTTGCAGAATGGGCACGTGCACTCAGGTTACATTAACAGCACCCTCTTTACATCCAGGGTGTGCCACTTCCTCTGTTTCTCGGTAACTTGAGGGTCTGGAAAGAATACTGACAAACAAATGTCCTGATTAAGGTGAAGAGGGGAAACCACCTTAGGAAGGAAGGATGGGTGCGGGCGGATCACCACATTATCGGAAAAGAAGCTCATATATGGGGGTTCTGAGGAAAGGGCCCTCAGTTCAAAGACCCTTCTAGCCGAAGTAATTGCCACCAAAAAGCCTACTTTCCAGGCAAGGACTAGCAAAGTACAAGAGTCCAAGGGTTCATAGGGTGGCTCCGTTAGTCTTCAGAGCACCACATTAAGTTCCCATTGAGGGATAGGTTTACAAGGTTGTGGGAAGACTCCTTCGAATCCCCTCAAAAATCTAGTGGAGGTAGGATAGGAGAAAACAGGAACACCATCCACCTTCTCATCGAGGGCCAAATTTGCTGTTAGATTGACTCTCAAGGAGGAAAGAGAGAGGCCCTTGTCTCTGAAGTCTAGAAGGTAATCAAGGATTAGATGTAAGGGAGCTAATGTCGGAGTGACCCCTTTACCTAAAGCCCAGCAGGAGAAATGTTTCCATTTGGCTGTGTAGGTGGCCCTGATGGAAGACCTTCTGCTACCAACTAATACCCTCCTGACCCTGTCAGAGCAGAGTCTTTCCTGCTCACTCAGCCAAGCAGTCTTCAGGTTGTCAGATGCAGAAGACCACGGTTCGGGTGCCAGAGGCACCCCAAGTCTTGTGTCAGGAGGTCCACCCACAGGGAAAGGTGGAGAGGAGCATCTATGGACAGGTTCTATAGAAGAGAGTACCAGTGTTGCCTGGGCCAATCTGGAGGTAGCAGTATCATGTTCACTCTGTTCATTTTGGCCTTCAGAAGGACCCTATATATCAATGGAATTGGTGGGAAGGCATAGAGTAGAGGGCCTGAACAACTGAGGAGGAAGGCGTCTGTGAGTAAACCCTCCTTCCGACCCCTGAGAGAGCAGAAACGCCAACATTTGCAGTTCTTTTGTGTCGCGAATAGGTCTACTTGGGGTGCTCCCCACTTGTTGATTAGGCAGGATATCACCCTGTTGTGGAGGAACCACTTGTGGTGGGCTAGGGGGTTGCTACAGAGCGAATCTGCCAGCTTGTTGTCCGCTCCTGGTAGGTAAGCTGCCACCGGAGTGAAGCTGTACCTCAGGGCTAGTTCCCAGAGTCTGTATGCCTCCCTGCAGAGGGCTGGGGAGCAGACACTCCCTTGCCGGTTTGTATAGAACAGGGGTGGCCAAACTTATGTAACTCAAGAGCCACACAAGTCAATTATTAAACCTTCGAGAGCCGCACTGAGGCATATAATCACATTTTTACATACTCCAAAATTACTAAGCTTAAAATTCATTGCACACTTTAATTTTATCGTAAAAATGGGGCAAATATTGATCCACTAATGTCAGATTCTAATAATTATTTAAGATTACCATGAAACTAGGCCAATACAGTAAAAATTTAGCTATTGCTAGATGTAGAACACTACAGGCTTGTGGCAAGTTTTTTTTAAATCTGGGCAGTAACTTGTCAGTGCAGCAGGTAAAAGCTCTCTGAAATGCTGATCGCTAAGTATTGCACAATGTTTTGAATTTCATTGTGGAATATGATGCTTCACAGCAGTAAATTGTGCCAAAAATTGAAAGTAATCTATGTTCAGTTTTATACTTTGTATTTTCATTTCTTAGTATTCCACATCATGTTTAGGACTTGTAAAACATGATTTTATTTTAGGAACGAGTACGCTGCATTAGGGCCTATGAAAAAATCTAAATATGCTATGGCTTCTCTGACCATGTCATGCTTCTCTCCTCCACCCCTCGTTGCCGCTTCCCTGCTGTCTCCTGCCACACTGCTGCTTCTCTGTTCTCCCCAACCATGCCACAATTCTGCCTCCCACCCCATCCTGGCACCTACCATGCCCCCACTTTCCTGCCAATATTTCTGCCAGTAAACTTATTCACTAAAATACTCATGGACAGTGAATACAAAAAGTCTGAGGACTCAGACACAATTAATTTTAAAATGAGAGCTATAGTAAGGGAAAATACTGCTTTCATCTTAATCCTGTGAAGAGATGCACACAGGGACACCTTTTCAACTGTTCAGAATCACAACAGATCAATGAGAATTTATGGGGACAAAGTGCATGATCAGAGCCTGTTTCAGTAAGTGCTTTGGAGTCCATGCACAGAAGATACTATGGGAAAAAATCCCACTGACTTTATTCAGTTTGGGGTCAGGCCCTGTATAAATTCTAAATATCATTATTTGGTTTTTATAATACAAAGTAAAATCTTTATCAGTGAGAGATTTTTTTCAGAAAGTTTACAACACAGTTTTCCATCCTCAGCCCTTCACAACAATTACTCTTGTCTAATGGGCTCAGATACCTATAGAGTCATTCATGAAGACTGCACTGAAATATAAATGGATTTTGACTATTGGTATACAACAAAGGAGAATTAATGCATGTTGAATGCTATTTAATCAGTAGAAGCATAGTGCTGCTATTGAATTTTGCAGTGAATGTAAATTATCTTGGTAGTTGACTTAGTTATATTAATTAAAATTTTCATATAAAATAAATGTGCTAGCAGTTCCTTCTGCAAACAGATGACATACTGATGTCTCAGGCACACTTGTTCAATGGACTTAAGGAATTTTTTGTCTAAAGCCAGTTTTCAGTAGTGGTGGTCTATCTTAAGTCTAAATCATTTTGCATGCTGAAAATGAACCATGATCCATAATAACTACTTGTAGCATTCTTTAAATAGAGGGGTTTTTTTAATAACCTTTTGATAGTAGTCAGTGGTTTTGGATGTAACACTTGTGTCAATTTTCAGTCATTTCTGATGATTCTTATTTAATTCTCAAAACAGAAATACAAGAGAAATAATTTTGCATTATATTAGGATATCTGGAAATGCCTAGTGATTCTTAAAAAAGACAAATTAATTTACAATTGCTTTTCAGGTTTAAATTGCTAATTATCATCACTTATCTGTCGTTCATTGTAGACTTGTTTTTGATCAATTTATGTTGCCAGTTTTAAAAATATTTACCCAGAAAACAATATCAAAAAAGAAAAGTCTTTAAAAAATTATGCACTGATGTAATTAAAGACGGTATCATTATGCACACAGACAAGGAGGGTAGAATTAATATTGTGGGGATAAAGTGTAGAATCTGGCAGTCATTTGCTCTGAGTGCTTCTCTTTCTACCTAACTGACGGCTTGCTTTTCCCCCGCAGGCTCTCACAATGCTTCCCCTCCCCTCCCCTCCTGGCTCTCACCACGCTGCTTTTTTCTGCCAGTGAGGCTCTCTCAGTGCGGCCCCTCCCCACTCTGACCAGGCTGCTTTTTCCCTGAGGGATCTCCCAGGGCTGCCCCTTCCCCAGCTCTGACCACGCTGCTTTTTCCTGCAGCTCTGACAACACTGCTCCGCCGCTGCCGACTCTCCCCATGCCGCCGCTTCTCTGCTCTCCGCGACCACTGCAGATTTCTCACCCCTGGCTCCTGCCATGCCGTCCTTCCCTGCTGTGCTCTCCTGGAGCAGCAATTTTTCTTTAAAGAGCCACATGCGGCTCGCAAGCCGCAGTTTGGCCATGTCTGGTATAGAACATTGCCACAGTGTTGTCTGTCAGGATCTGGACTGACTTGCCTTTTATCTTTTCCAGAAAAGTCTTGCAAGCCAATCTGATGGCCCGCAGTTCCTTTGCATTTATGTGAAAGAGGCTGTCTGGTGGAGACCAAAGTCCTTGGGTGGAAAATCCCCCTGATATGTGGGCCCCCCACCCCGAACCCAAGGCATTGGTGATCAGTGTCACCGTAAGGACTGAGGCTTGGAAGGGAATTCTGCCATGGTGAAGAGGGGGTCCCTCCAGATCTCTAATGTCCCCATGATGTCTTACGGAACCAACAGTACCTTCAACAGAGGATGTCTCTGTGGGTGGAACGCTGTGCACAACCAGATCTGAAATGGTCTCATTCTCAGGCCGGCCATCCTTATCGTGGAGGTGGCAGCCACCATGTGCCCAAGGCGCTGTAGGCACTGTCGGGTTGTGGTTACCTGGGAGGCCTGCAGTTCCGCAAAGATGGTGCAGATGGACTGAAATCTTGAGGGGTGCGGGAAGGCTCTCCCTTTTTGGGAGTCTAGGAAGAGCTCCTATGAACTAAGTGCTTTGGGATGGGCAGAGTTTTGACTTTTCTTGATTTATGCAGAGCCCCAAGTACCTGCACAGTTGGCTCACTATCCTGAGTCTGTTCTACCTGAGCTCTCGATCCCCCGTTTATCAACCAATCGTCTAGGTGGGGGTAAATCTTTATACCCTGCTGGCATACGTATGCAGCAACTGCTACCATGCACTTTGTGAACACCCTGGGGGCCAGGAAGAGCCCGAAGGGGATTGATGTGAACTGAAAGTGTTCCCTCCCCCACAACAAACCTTTGAAACTTTCTGTGGCAGGGGCGATTCACTGTGTGAAAGTAATCGTCCTTTAGATCGAGGGCTGTGAACCAATCCCCGGGATTCAGAGATCGGATGATCTGTGACAGGGAAACCAAATGGAACTTTATTTTCTATATGGATTTGTTTAAAGCTCTGAGGTCCAGAATGGGTCTCAGGTCCCTGTTTGATTTGGGAACTAGAAAGTAACAGGAGTAAAACCCTCTTCCCTGTTCCAACTTTGGGAACCTCTCTGTGGCCCCAAGGGAGAGGAGTTTCTCACATTCTCTCTCAAGCATCCAAACTAGCTCCCGGCTCCCAAGATCCAAGCGGTGGATTTCTGTCCCGAGGCGTTAACCAAAATTGTATGAGGTACCCTTTCAAGACTGTTTCCAGAACCCACAAGTCAGTTGTGATGTCAGCCCACTGGTGTGTGGATTGACGCAAGCAGTTGGCAAAGGTTTGGGTCGAGGCTGTGGTTCTGCTGCCCTCGGGATGGCTGTCAAAAGTGCTGCTTCTTTCCTGCTGAACGGTTGGTACCTTGTCCATGACGACTAGGCTGGGAGGCCTGGGATTTTTGGCCTCTACTCGGAGGGGTCTTAGCCCTATCCAGACTCCCATATTGGCATTGGGGTTACTGGTAGGACTGGGAGAAGGATCACTGCAGCTGGGACTGCTGTTTCAACTGCTGTAGTTGCTGTTGCAGCATCTGCTGGGGCTTGAAGGAGCACCAAATGGGTGGTGGCATGTACATCCCTGGGGATTTAAGAGTGACCCTAGACAGGGCCATCCCTAGGTAGGTGTGGGGCCCTAGGGGAATCACCCTCTGTGGGGCCCTCTTCACCCCCCACTGGGCACTGGGGGGCAGGGCCAGCCAGTCCAGGGGAGGGCAGGCCCCTGTGCCATCCATCCCATGGACCAGGTGAACCAGCCAAAAGCAGCGGAACCGGAGTATAGGGTCTGGTTTCTCAGCCTCCTTTAAGCCAGTGGTTGTCAAACTTTTTTCCTCTGGACCTAGCTCTGGACCCCTCTGCCATGTGGCAACCCTCCACTGAAAAAAAGCAGCGGCCGCCAGGAAATTGAAGTGACCGTGGCTGGGGGCGGGGGTGGCAATCCCTCATGGCTTTCATCCTTTCTTTTGAGGCTTCTATTGCATCTTTGATATCTACACATCTAACTTAAGATCACCTACATGGAACGTGCAGAGGTGATCCCACATGCCATACTCCTGTCTCAAATCAGGAAGTATGTCAAGCCTCTAAAATTGCATGTAGTAGCCTAGAGTGTGTGTGGGGGAGCTCCTTGCAAATGGGAGAGGGGGTGACTGGGTGGAGAAATGAGATGGAGGTGCTGAGACAGAGGAAGGAGAAGAGACCAGGCTGGAAAGAAAGGCCCTGAAAGATCCTGTCCACTGCTGAGCCTGTCCAAGTCCCTCCAGGTGCTGGTCCCTTCTCCACTGCCAAATCCCAGGAACTGAAGCAGCCCCTCTGTGTTCCACTTTCACCTCTGCACTTCATCTGCTCCCTGAGTCTGCATGACACACAATTGTCCACAATATTGTGATTGGAAGGGTGCTAGCCATCTCTGCTTGGTCTGGTGACCCCTGGCAGCGTACATAAGGCAGCAACACAATGGGGCTATCAACTCCCCCCTTCAGAGTAGGACCTTGTTATAACTTCTCCTTCCAGCAGATCCACCCCTAAGTTGGATTTTATTGTTACTTAGCCTAATTGTAGAAAAAATACCATACTTTACAGGGCCGGCTCAAGGAGGTGTGGTGCCCCAAGCCAAATTTTGATCTGGTGTCCCCCCATCTCATTCATGGAGGTTGAAAATTGTTTTCCAAAGTGCATAAATCTCCAGCATCTGCCTGAAGAAGGATTTAAAGAGCACTCTGCCTACATGACGTAAGCTGCAGCTTGACTAACAGTGCCTGAGCTGCTAGGAAGGAGTTGAAGAGGCGGGAGCCAGCCTGATCTTTAGGGGGGCTAGGCACTCCTAAGAACTGTCACCCAAAGCCAGGTCTGTCTCTTGCCTCACGGCCCTGATACTTTGTAACACCGGCTCCTACTAGAACAGTTTGCTTTTCTCTTCTCTTTTTAATTATCAGTCAAAAAAAAATCTCTGGAGTTTTTATTAAAATCTACAAGTTATAACTTTTGTTGCAAGCAAGGGAATTCTCAACCCACTGTAAAAAGAGGCTAGTCCTAATTTGCAAAAATAACTGCAGTCCCCATATCCCAGAAATGACAGAATAAGGCAGTGTTCGCAGTTTTTTTCTTTTCTTCATTGGGTCTATTGATAAAAAAACACAAAGGTTGAGAGAGCTCAGTCCTTTTCATATGACTGCGAGAAGCCCAAAGAGAGAGGCATAGAGGTTGTTTGAACAACAATTAGCACCTCATTGTTAGTCCTAATCACTCACCTTTGTGGCAACCCTGATCTACTGTATTACAACATGCTGCCTGAAGCAAGCTGGTCCTGTGAACTGGGCTGTCGCTTTTGATCAGCTCGCCCAGTCTCTGGCATGGGGGGGGGCAGCAGGGCCCTGGGCTGCTGCCCCTCTCGCCCTACCCTAAGGACAGCCCTGACCCTAGAGTCCTTCAGGCCATGCAGCTTTGAGTCCGTGGATTCGGCAAAGAGATCAGGGCCTTCAGATGGTAGGTCCTGTATGATGAGTTGCATCTGCGGGGACAGGCCTGAGCCTTGAAGCCAGGCCGAGCGTCTCATAGCCACGGCAGATGCCATGTTGCGCAAAGCTGTGTCAGATGCATCCCAGGAGGTCATAAGGGCATCTCTAGAGGCCAAGACCCCTTCCTTCACCATCCTCTCAGAGCCTCCCAGGAGGTCCTTAGACATGGTATCATGGAGGCCTTCCATGGCTCTCCAAAGTTTGAACACATACCTCCCCAAGAGGGCTTGGTGGTTAGCAATGCGTAGCTGTAAAGCTGAGGTAGAATAAACCTTCCTACCAAATAAGTTAAGCTTCCTTGCTTCCTTATTCTTGGGGGTAGAGCCCGGCTGGCCCTCCCTTTGTTTTTGGTTAACTACACCCACCACCAGGGATCCCTGTGTAAGATGCTGGAAGAGGAACACAAACTTTTTAGAAGGAATGTGGTACCTCTAATCCGCCACCTTGGACACCAGAGGAATTAATGATGGGGGTCTGCCATGGCGCCCTAGCGATTCTGTACACCCCTTCATGGAGGGGAATGGATACTTTCACCGGTGGGATGGCGTCCCCCATGTCAAAGAGAGGATCACACTCCTCTTGGACCACTCCCAGATCCCAGTTGAGGTTTGCTGCCATACGATGAAACAGGTCCTGTTGTGTGCAGGGGTCATCCCTGTACGCCAGGGGTCTTTGAAAGGTATACTCGTCTGGAGAAGAGGTCAAGGGGGCCCTTGATCTGCTACCCTGGGTGGAATCTGGGTTGGGCTCATCATTGGATATGTCTGAGGAGTCTGGAGTCCGAGACAGAGACGGTGCCAACCAGTGCTAGGAGGCTGAGTTGTCGTTGACTATCGAATTGAGCCTCTCCTGCGACCAGTCATTGAAGGAGTCCATGGCCATCGGTTGACGGGAGGGGGAGTGACCCCTTTCCCTCTCTGTACCCTTGCTAGCACAGATAGATCTGCCCTGCGACACCTGCACTGGAGTTGCCAGGGTAGCGCCCCTTCTTGACTGGGACATTGGAAAACAATTCTGGCCGTGTTTACCTGCTTGTTCTTCAGTACTGGAGATTGCTTTCGGAGATCCAGGGCACCAAATGGAGCCGGAAGATGACAGTGAGGATGAGCTAGACCTCTGTCTTCTCAGACCCTGGAAGTACAGTACCGAGGGCTTGCGGGACAAATGCCGGGAGGGAGTGGTCATCAGAGTGGTCTTCAGTACTGTTTTGCAGTGCCAATGGAGGACTTGACGGTGCGAGGCCGGGTGCGGTACTGAGGCTAGTGTTGTCCACTCTTTAGCCGAAAGCACTGGTTTACCCTTTGACCGGGCTTTCTTCATCAGCAGCAGAGCTAGCTCCTGGAACAGGGCCTGTGCCATTGCAAGAACCTCCAGCATCAACGGTACCGAAAGGTGCCCCGGTCCTGACTCCCATGAAGGGATGTGCAGCAACGGGGATGAACGGCACCATACTAGTGCCAAATTTGATATCTATTGCGGCTTTGTATTCTGAGCCAGAGAGCAGCACTAGTGAATTCCAGTGCAGAGGTTGCACATGGTGCTGGCAGAGCATATAGCATGAGAGACGTATGGGGCGCTGGGTGAGATGTATGGTCTTCGACAAGGGTGCGCAACCTCCGCTCCCTGTCCTTGCGAGTCATCTGCTTGAAGGACTTGTAGATGGAGCAGTTTTCCACAAGCTGTGACTCACCAAAGCACACGAGGCATTTCTCATGGGCGTCGTCAAGCAGAAGGGCTTTGCAGCACAACGGACATGGTTTAAACCCTGGCATCATTCATATGAACGAAAGGAGGACAGGCATTTGCTTCTGCAAGTTTTGGCTGTTCTGAAACAGTCACTGAGGGGGGAAAGAAAGGAACTGGGAGGGTCAGGGTCACGGTCACCTATATAGCCGCAGTCGCGGCACTGAGGGGGCATCGGCCCTGTGCCCTGACCTGACAGGCTAAGGCTAAAGACTTTCCGAGCTACTGTGTGCTGCGGCACATATATACCTGTAACTAAATGATGTGAGCAGTGCTTGAAGAAGAACTGCTGAGTTCTAAAAGGGCAGCCATGTTAGTCTAGGTCATCAAAAGAAGCAAGGAGTCCTGTGGCACTTAAAAACTAACAGATTTATTTATTTATCAGTGAAGTGGGATTTTCCCCCACAAAAGCCCATGCAATAAATAAATCTGTTAGTCTTTAAGTGCCACAGGACTCCTTGCTTCTTCTGCTAACCACTATAACTCAGTGTCGAAAATGGTGGGTTACCTGTAGTAACCATCCTCCTTCAAGATGGGCTGCTCACATACATTCAGTTACAGGTGTCTATGTGCTGCAGCACACAGTTGGCCGGAAAGCTTTTTGCCCTCACCTGTCTGAGCAGGTCAGTGGGTAACGCCCTCTATGCCACGACAGCAGCTATGTATATGACCCTGACCCTGACCCCCACAGAGGTTATCACCACGAGGAAGGCCACCTTCTATCACCCCTAAGGAGAGCAATTTTCTGCATTCCCTTTGAAGCAGCAGTTTGTGAGAAGGGTCCCTGAGTCCTGACTGAGGGGGGTGGTTTTCTGTCCCGGGGCTTGGATCTGAATTTGATGGAGTATCCCCTGGATACTGTGTCCAGTATCCAACAGTCTGATGTGATGGTGGCCCACTGATGAAGGAATGGACCTAGGCAGTTTTTGAATCGTGGGGGCTGACAGGTGGAAGTGTGGCGGCCCTCCTGCAAGGCGTCAAAATCTCTGCCTTTGGTTGGCAGAGTGGGAGCCACCATCCACTTGGCAGGGTGTTTGACTGCTCAGTTGAGGCCTGGAGCCCCTCCTGCCGTGGCCTCTATCAGTGTTGGGACCCCTGTAATGGCGCTAAGGTTGCTGGTATGTCCTCTGGTGCGACCCTTGTTGTTGTTAATGATGGTGCTGTTGCTGAGGCTGTTGTTGGGCTGGTTATGATCTGAAGGAGCATCTAACCATCTGTGGCGTGTATATGCCCAGTATATGTTCAGTGTGGCCCTAGAGTCCTTCATCCATGCAGCCTGGAATCCGTGGATTCCGCAAACAGCGTGGATCTTTCAAAGGGGAGGTCCTGTATGGCCTGCTGCATTTGGGATGACAGGCCAGACCCCTTGAGCCAAGCAGCCCTCCGCATAGTGCCTGCTGAGGCTATGGTGTGGCTGGCCATATATGACACATCCCAAGACATCATAAGGGTATCATGTGAGGCCAGCAAACCCTCCTCCACCAGAGTCTTATAGTCCCTGAGGTGTTTGCGAGGGACTATGTCTTGGAACCGCTCCATAGATTTCCATAGGTTAAAAATGTATCAGCTGATAAGTGCCAGGTGGTTAGCAATATGGAGTTGGGGGCTGAGGAGTAGACCTTCCTCCCAAAGAGGTCCATTTTCTTAGCCTCTTTATTTTTGGGAGTTGAAGCCAGTTGTCCCTGCCTTTCTTTTTGGTTGACTGTGTCTACCACCAGGGACCCAGGTGTGGGGTGGTTAAACAGGAATGCTGCCTCCACCACTTCTGGGGTAGATGGGATGAGAAGCGACTCCACATGAGTCGTGGGCAAGTCCTCGCTAGGGGAGCGAGGACTGCTTGGAAGGGAAGATTCCCATTCTTTTGGTACCGGTTTCTGTGGTCCTGAGGGTGGAGTCAGTGGTGGCAGGGTGAGGTTGGCACTGGTGAGGCTGGGCTGTATCATGTCGTTGGCACCGGAGACGATATGGTACGGTGCCAAGGTGAGCCCTGTGCTGACAGTGCCGGACTGACTGAGGGCAGCCTCGAACGGTGCCGAGTAGACGCTGCGGTGCCGGAGTCGGCAGCAAGGTGATGTGGCAGTGGTGGCCACCAGTGGCACGGTGTCGCATAGGCGCCGGCGCCGAGCTGGGTGTCGGTGCCGGGCTCGAACCTGAAGCCTCGAGTGAAGGGTGCAAAGCCTCCTCTGAGGCTAGGGCGCAGTGCCACTGTTCCCTTTCCTTAATTGTTCGAGGTTTAAAGGAGAGACAGATGGAACACACCGAGACCACCAGGCACCTGAGGCACTTCCCGTGGGGGTCATCGCAGGGAAGGCCTTGCCGCACTCGGCACAGGGTTTAAACCCTGGCATCGTCAATGCAATGTTCCGGTCAGGTGTTGGGGACTCTCGTGGTGGAGCTGATCCACAAAGAGATGTGCCCCTCCAGACAGTGAATCGAAGGCAAAGAGACAGGCTGCTTGCGATTCACAAGAAGCGGATGTTCCAGATCCGACACGCAAGGCAGAAGAAATTAAACTGAGGAGGGGGCGGGGAGGCGGCAGTATATATAGCCATGGGTGGCGCGAAGGGTGATGGCTGCCTCCCCTCTTCTGACAGACTAGGACAAGTTTTTCCAACCAATCCGCCGCTCCGGCACGGAGACACCTATTACTGAATGCATCCGAGCAGCGCTCGAAGAAGAAGTAATTCTTCCTCTCTATCCCATGTTGATTAGACTTCACCTGGAGTACTGTGTCCAGTTCTGGGCACTACATTTCAGGACAAATATGGACAAACTGGAGAAGTTCAGAGAAGAGCAACAAAAATTATCTAGAAAAACCTGACACATAAGGGGAGATTTTAGAAATTGGGCTTGTTTAGTTTGGAGAAGAAAAGATTGCAAAAAGGACATAACAAAGTACCATTCCAAAAGTTTGTTACAAGGAGGAGGGAGAAAAATTGTTCTCTTTAACCTCAGGATAGGAGAAGAAGCAATGGACTTGCAGCAAGGGTGGTGTAGAATGAACATTAGAAAAAACTTTCTGTCAGTGTAATTAACCACTGAAATAAATGACCTAGGGAGTCTGCAGAATCTCTTGTCACTGGAAGTTTGTAAGAACAAGTTAGGGTGACCATACGGCCCCTTTCTAAAGGGATGGTCCCTTATTTTAGTCCTCTGTCCCATGTCCTGTATTTTAGTTAAAAACAGATGAATTGTCCCATATTTTGGTATTCTAGCTCCACACGCAGGTGGAACCAGTGGAGCCATTTTAAATTTCCCACCATGGGCAGCTCAGTGAAATAGAATGCGGCTGCAGTGTCTCCCTGCCTCCACTCTGGACAAGGGGCTGGGTGGGCAGTAAGGGGGAGAAGGGGGCATTAGGTGCTGAGGGGGAGCTGGGCAAGGAAGCTGGGGGGGCCAGAGGTGCCAGGGAGGGAGGGGTGAGCTGAGCCTGGGTGCCATTGGGTGCAGAGAGGAGGGAGCCAGACCCCCGTGCTGTGGGTGTGCTGCAGGGGAGAAAGCTGCTGCTGCTCTGCAGGTGCTGGGAGAAAGGAGCTGAGCTGGGGAGCCCCCACTGTGACAGACAGCCACAGGGAGGGGGCAGCCACAGAGTGTGAGGCTCTGAAGAGGAGGGGGAGGGTGACCAGCTCTCTCCCCCTCTCCCTGGCAGGGGACGTCGCTGGCGTTGGTCATGCCGGGGCACGTGCCCCGGGTCCCAACACCAGTGCCCTGGATCTCCGGCCCAATTGGGCCGGGGATCCGGGGCCTGATCCCTGGCCGGCCGCGGCAGCCCCGTCCTGTCCGGGGATCCGGGGCCCGGCTGACCGCCCGGCAGGCCCCACCTCTGGCCAGGGATAGGGCCAGGGGGAGGCCACGCCGCCAGCCGTGGCGAGGCCAGGCCAGAAGTGGCCTCTGGAGGGCAGGCCTGTGCCCGTGGCTGTGGGCGGCCAGGCCCCCGATCCCCGGATGGGGACGCAGCCGCTGGTGGTCAGGCCCTGGATCCCCAGCCAGGGATCCAGGGCCCAGCCGGCCATCCGCGGCGGCCCCATCCATGGCCGGGGATCCGGGGCCTGGCCACCAGCAGCCACGGCAGCCCCATCCCCAGCCAGGGATCAGGGGCCTGGCCACCTGCGGCCGCAGGCCTGGCCTCCAGCAGCCGCTTCTGGCCAGGCCACACCGCAGCCTAGCTGCCTGCAGCGGTGTGGGATCCCCGCTGGCCCTACCCCCGGCCAGGGGGTGGGGCCTTCCAGCTGGGGGCAGGGCCTGCCCGCTGGGGGCAGGGGCGGGGCCCGTGCCCCAGGTCCCTCCCCGCCCCAGCACCGCCTCTGCTCCCTGGCCTTTTTTTTTCTCACTTTCTGTCTGGTCATTCTACACCAGATCAGATAGACAACTATCAGGGATGAGCTAGTACTTAGTCCTTCCTCAAGGGAGGGACTGGACTAGATAACTTCTTGAGATCCTTTCTAGTCCCACACTTCCATGATTCTATGTCTTATCCAGAATGTAGAGGCCTTGACTGCACTAAATCTGACCCTTAGGTGCCTACCATTAGCAGGAAGCCAGTTGTGGGGAGTCAGTCACATCATACATAGAAAGTTAATCTGCATTGAGGCCATTTTTAAAAAAGGACTTTGAAAAGAAATCTCTCTCTCCTCCTGGCTCTGGTTCCATTATGAACTCTGTAACACCCTCACCTTCTGAACTCAGGGTTGTAACTAAGGTGGGGCAACTGGGGAAAAGGTTTTAGAGGGCACCAAAGCACAGCCAGCAGCTGCAGCCCCTTCCTGGGCCCAAAGGCACATTCCTGTGGGCACTGGGCTGGGGCTGGGGTTAGGGGAGTTTAAAATCTCCTACGCTACCCCTGAGCATGCTCAGATGCATGCTCTGGTAGGAGGACGAGAAGCCTGTGACCAGTGGCCACACAGCCAGTAGCAGCTTCAGTCCAGAGACCTGTGCCATGGCCAGGTAAGGAAGAAGGCGTCCTGGGGTGGTCAGGGACTGGGACAGTCGGTGGCCAGGTGGACAGGTTAGGGTGGGTAGGGATCAGGGCCTGGCTGGCCCGCTCAGGGCGGGGGTGGCGGGGAAACTGGGACAGGAAAGCTGGTGGGTGGGAAAAAGCAGGTCAGGCTCTCTGCCACCTACCGGCAGTGGCAGGGGACAGTCTGGCTCGGCAGGGGATGGACCGGACTTCCTGCCACTGGAAGGGTTAGAATTGGGCCCTGAGCCATGTTGAGCCCCGAGTTGTTGGACAGCGCATTTCAGGGTGCTTGCCCTGGGCACCAAAATATCTAGTTCCGGCACCATCTGAACATACCATATATAATCGGGTATAAGCCGATCCAGGCACAAGCCGACCCCCCAATTCTGAGCCCAAAAAAGAAGCTAAAATTGGTGACCCAGGTACAAGCTGAGGTCCCCTTTTGGTCTTGGCCCCGAAGCCCCCACCCACTGCTGTTGACTTCCTCTGGAGTTTGACAGCTTCCATACCCCAAAATCTCTGCTGCTGCTTTTCCCTTGCCCCCTCACTGTCCATTCCTCATCCCTGCTGCCCCCTGCTCTGCCCCTTCCTCACGGCTACACCCCTACTCACTTCTCAGTTTCCTGCTGCTGCCCCCTGCGCCCCTTCTTTAGTGTTGCCCCCTGCTCCCACCTGCTCTGCCCTTTCCTCACTGTTGTCACCCCTGCTGCCCCCCCACTGCTGCCCCCTGCTCACTTCTCATTTACCTCACTGTTGCCCCTTGCTGCGCCCTTTCCTCACTGTTGCCCCCTTGCTCCCTCCTGCTCTGCCCTTTCCTCACTGCCATCACCCCTGCTGCCCCCTGCTCTGCCCTTACCTCACTGCTACTCCTGCTCACTTCAGTTTCCTGCTGTTGCCCCCTGCTCCTCCTGCTGCCCCCTGCTCTGCCCCTTTCTCACTGCTGCCCTCTGCTCCTCCTACTGCCCCCTCCTCACTGCCACTCCCTACTGCACCCTTCCCTCACTGCTACCTGCTGCTGCCCCTGCTCTGCCCCTTCCCCACTGTTGCCCCCTGGTTCTTCACTGCTGCCCCCCTTCTCTGCCCCTTCCCCACTGCTGTCCCCCTGCTCCTCCTGCTGGCCCCCTTCTCCGCCCTTTCCTCACTGCTACCCCCTGGCTCTTCAGTGCTGCCCCACTTCTCTGCCCCTTCCCCACTGCTGCCCCACTGCTCCTCCTGCTGCCCCCTGGCTCTTCACTGCTGCCCCCTACTCCCTTCACAGTTCCCTGCTGTTGCTCCCCTGTTCCCCAACACCCTTTCCCGGTCACCCAACCCCTGCTGCCGCTCTTCCCAGCCTGCCAGGCACCCCCCCAATCCCCAGTCCCTGTTGCTGCTTCCCTGGGCTCCCCAAAAATCCTGGGTCCTCCTGCCACTTTCCCAGACTCCCCGACCCCCCCCATGCCCAAGCCCTGCTGCCCCTTCCCTTGTCTCCCTGAACCGCCTCCCAAACCCTCCCGGCAGTCCCATCACTTTCCCCAACTCCCCAACCCCCTCCCCAACCCCTGGTCCCTGCCGCCGCTTCCCTGGCCTCCCTGAATCCCCCTCTCAATGTCCAGGCTGACCCCCACCCTGGGCCCCCTTACGTGGCCACTCCAGACGCCGGGGTCCCTTCCTCACTCCCAGCCCCAGCCCCGGCCAACTGGCCAAGATGGCCGCCTGGCAACACTGGGGCTCTGGCCTGCCACATGGTCTGGGAAACTCTTGGGAGGGGCTGTCTACCGTATTCTCTTGAGTATAAGCCGAGAGCCTGTTTTGAAGCCAATTTTCAGGCACAAAACTTTCGGCTTATACACAATGATATACAGTACATGCTTATGAGGCCAATGAAAACATTCAGCACAGAAAACCAAGCAAGGAGGCCTGTGGCACTCCTTGCTTGTTTTGCTGAACTAGACTAACACAACCCTTGAGAACTAACTAACACAAAAAGTACTTTTTCATAAATACATGGACAGTGTCCTAGCAATGGTGGATTGAGGTGGGAAAAGGCATGGACTTTGGACATTTTCCTTCTTCCATAGACTTTGTCTTGTCTGAGCCCTCTTACATGTAAGGCAAATGGGCTGTTTTTTGGAAAGCTACATTGCAGAAACTCCGGCTGACCTACTCCTCCCCACAACCATACATGCCTCCATCCTGTTCACCTTCCTTCTAGACGTGGATGAAGGGATCGTGCTGGCTTATTCAGCAGTAGC
This sequence comes from Podocnemis expansa, assembly GCA_007922195.1. Classification (NCBI taxonomy): domain Eukaryota; kingdom Metazoa; phylum Chordata; order Testudines; family Podocnemididae; genus Podocnemis; species Podocnemis expansa. The sequence continues at coordinate 9,879,844 of ML681963.1, read as the reverse complement.
AGCAACTTCTCACTGTGAAATCATTTCTATGAGGTGTGCTCAACCAGTTTGCTCTGTTTGGCACCTCTCCTCATTTCTTTTTAATTTTTGGCATCTCCTCCCAATATCACGTCTCCAGCTTTTTCTAGGAGCTACATCTGGAACAGCCTTAAAACAGCACGCCAACCCTAGCACCACAATCACTTGAACTCCATTGGCTTTAGGGTAGCTTAAGCCTGAATTAACAGCAATGCAGATCTGAAAAGAATCAAGCCCTGGAGCATGAGAGATCCGGTCTGTGTCAAAACCTCCAGGGTTCTTGATCTGATCAATCAATCATGTGGCCTCTCCCACTGATCCCCCTAAAAATGTTGTCCCCTGCCAAAGAAACAGGAAACAAGTGTTTGACAGAAACCACATCAGCTAAATATTCTTTTTCTAAAGAGACAATTCACAAAGTGCCTCTTGGGCTTTGGCTCTCTCACAAGCCCAAACACACACGCACCCTTGGCAGCAGGCAGGCTGTGTGATTTCTTTAGCCTCCAGTAAGCTCTGAATAAGCCTTCGTGAACAGACAGGGGCTGGTGGCAGTTCTTGTGAAAAGGCCAATACAAGGCCTAAGAGTTGGCCCAAGGACCCAAATCCTCCAGGGATTTTATCTGGGGGAGTTTGCAGATTTTTTTACACTTGGCTGATTCCAAATGCCTCCTAAGGTCTGTTCATGGAGAGATGTGACACTTTGGATGCACGTGGGACTGGGTAATGAAGGAGCCCGAGATCGTTGATAATAGACAGGGTCAAAAGATCCACGCCAATTATATGCATTTCCCTGAAATCTCATCTCTCTCCCCTACCACCCTTTCCATAATTTATTTGCAACTTAATTTGACATAATCGTGTTGGGGAGTGTCAGAGCAGCAGGTTCATTTTTAGCTGCTTGACTTGTCAGGATTTTAAGACAGCAAAGACACTAATGATGAGCGGCATCAAATCATTTCCAGACTGGGGAGGGTGCCATCTCTTTTCCTACAAAAGGCAAACTGAGCCAACATACTTCTTATTTGCCCACCTGCTCATTACATTCAATGCAAATCTCTGAAGATGAATATTCTGGGGGTCCCAGTGAGATGATAAAAATGTACCTACCTCGGTCAAGATCTGCAAAAGCAACTTGTGATTTTGAATACCCAACAATAAACCAGTAGTTCCCAACCTTCTCAGTAATATAGCACACTTCAGTGAGACAAGCAATTCTACGGCACGCTCACCTTCTTCGACCGAATTGATTGCTTATAAATGTCACATTTACTGCGGTTATGGTCTTACTAAAGTGATTTGCAACATAGTGTATACAACAAGGTAAAGGAAGATCAAATGCTTTAATGTTTCAAATCTACCAGAAAAAAATAGAAGTCATTTCAATTTTGTCTTTCAGCCACCTGTATTTAGAATGTTCATGCTTTAGAAGTGAAAGATTGATACTTTGCTTTTAATTTGATGATTAATTTTCACAAGTTTTATGAGCTGTAATTTTGGTTGGATAGACTTGTTTAAGATGAAATGATATTTGTTTTACATTGATTTTCATTACCTTTGTATGGAGGTTCACAGCAACCATTGAAAACCACTGCACTAAACAATTTAACAGAATCTGGCTTGCAGGAGGTGTTGAGCAATGGCCCTCTGAAAAACAGGCCACTCTCGCTGTTATCTGGCCCCATTTACTGTAGTATCTGTACATTGTAGTGTTCTCACAATATCCTGGAATGGTAGACCTCAAAAGCACTTTACAAATGAGGACAATATCATTGTCCCCATTTTACAGCTTGGGAACTGAGGCATAGAGGGATGTCCAAGGTCACACAGGAAGAAAATTGAACACACATTGCCTGAGTTCCAGATTAGCACCCACTAGACAATCCTTCCAGTCTCTTTGCTCCTTCCTTTTTACTAGCATAGGTCTCCTTTCTGACCCTGTACACAATATGCTCATTGTTTGAGTGAGAGCCTTTGGTTTTGCAGTTACTTGTGTTCAGGACAGTATTCTTATGTCTTTTCATTTTATTTCTAATCTCCTATGAAAAACCCTCCTCCACCTTGAAATGCTTTTCTCCTTCTGCTAATTATTTTTATCTGGATCTGTGCTATTTAACTGTGTAAAAACACTCTCAGCTTTCTAGAGGAAATGGTCACCTTTGAGGAAATGAACAATTAATCTCTCATCTGCTCAACTATTCCTAACCGCTCATAGGAAAATGAAAAGTTGCCTAACTGTGGGGGAATGGTTCAAAAAATTACAGGAGGTTGTGGTTCTGGAAAAATTAATGCACCAATTGTATACCCACCAAAACAGACATAAGACAGATGGATGCTTAGATATTTGGTTACCTTCTATTCAATACTGAAAGCACAAGAACCTGCAAAAATACTGCACAATTGTCAAATTTTTTGGAACATAAACATTTGATAGCCATGCCTGGTTTGCTAAATGCATGTGTATAGACATTTCACTCCACTTAATAAAATCACTAGAAATGACATCTTATAGATGTTGTTTTGATGCTTGCTCTGCCATATGGTTCCAACCCTTAAACAGACCTGATAACTATATTCCTGTAACATGTCTCTTTAAACACAAGCTAGCTGTTGTAATGAAGGTTGTATTTTCTGATATTTACTGGACAAGGATTTGTAAGCTTGTGCAAACTTCCTAAGTACATAAATAGTTTAAAAAAAATCTACTCTCAGATGAAATTGGCATGAGCATGTGGGACATTCTTCGAGGCATCCATGTGTGCATTTTTAATAACCTTGATAAACCATGCTGCCATGTAGGATTGGGAGGCAGGTGTTAAGGAGTCTATGCCCTGCTCTGCCACAGACTAATTGTGTAACCCTAGGCATGTCATTTCCTGTCTCTGTGCTTCATTTCCCCTAACTGTCAAACAAGAAGAGATGAATTTACTTCCCTTACAACATGGATGGGGGGTGGGGGAGTAAGAATAGACTGATTAATGACTCCTCAGCAGTGTCCAAGGAGGCTGACTGTATTAAGAAGAAAATTTATATGTGATCATGAAATGAAAAGATGTGATCTGAGCTGTGCCCAAGAACTTAATTTGGAAGAGTCTGAACCTGGCCCATCTCTGCAGAGGGGCTTCCCCAGGTGCCAGCCAAGGCATATCCTGCAATGCCAGGAAGAGAGGTGGGGCAGAATTCTGACTGCTTCAGAGTTTCCTCCCCTGGCATAACATGGGAACCCTCGGGAAAGTAGAGCAGGATGAGTTGTATGTTGACTGTGCCTGAACCTAGGGAAATAAAGGAGTGATTGTGGTCCCTTGACATCCCAGAAATAATGTTTGGCCTCAGGCTAAAACAGTTGGACTCCACTGGTCAACAAACTGCTTTAAGAAACCCGAATGAAAGTGGTAATCTTGCCTAGTGGCTAAAGAACTGGGACAGGACTCAGGAGCCCTGAATTTTATCTCCATCTCTACCATTGGCCTGTCAGGTGACCATCCACAAACCACTTAGCTAGTCTGTGCCTCAGTTCCCCCATCTCTAAAATGGGGGAATAATACTGACTTCCTTTGAAAAGTGTTTTTGAGATGCAATTTCTGTATAAGACGTAGGTGTATATATGGATTTATACTTACAACTATATAGGAGAGTACAACAGGTCATACTGAAGGTGAAGTGTCAGGCTGGAGAGAAGTCAGTAGTGGAATTCCTCAAGAGCAGTCTTGGGACCAATTGTATTTAAGCTTATGTTCAGCTCATTACTGACCTTGGCACAAAAAGTGGGAATGTACTAATAAAGTTTGTAGATGACGTGAAGTTGGGAGATACTACCAACGCAGAGAAAGATTGGGATATCTTACAAGAGGATTTAGATGATCTTGTAAACTGGAGTAATGCATTTAGGGACTAATAACAGGAATTTTTGCTATGAGCTTAGAATGCATCAATTGGAAGTGACAGAGGAAGAAAGGGACCTGGGAGTATTAGTTGATCACAGGAGGACTATGAGCCATCAGTATGATGTGGCTGTGAAAGAAAAGCTAGGTTGCATCAGATGAGGTATTTCCAGTAAAAACTGGGAGGTGTTAGTGCTGTTATACAAGGTGCTGGTGGGACCTCATCTGAAATATATGTGCAATTCTTGTCCCCCATGTTTAAGAAAGATGAATTCAAACTGGAACAGGAGCAGACAAGAGCCACTGGGATGATCCATAGAATGGAAAACCTGTCTTATGACAGTAAACTCAAAGATCTTGGCTTGCTTAGCCTAACCAAAAGAAAGTTGTAGCGTGATATGATTGCTTTCTATGCATCAGAGGGATAAATACCAGGGAAGGAATCAGAGGCATCACTGCCCCAGGGAAGCACCTGGGGCACGGGCCCAGGCCACACGCTGTGCCAAGAGGCCACGCCCCCTGGCTGCAAGCCATGGCCCCGGCCGAAGATGGGGCTGGAAGCGGCCTCCATGACCGCAGGTGGCTGAGTCCCAGCTCCTGGCTGGGGCCAGGGCTGCCGCGGCTGGGGGTGGCTGGGCCCCAGATCCCCTGCTGGGGATGGGGCTGCTGCCGCCGCGGGCAGCAGGGCCCTGGATCCCCCACCAGGGACAAGGCCACTGTGGCTGCGGGCGGCTGCGCCCCGGATCCCCCACCAGGGACGGGGCCGCCGTGGCCGTGGGAGGCTGAGCCCCAGATCCCCAGCTGGGGACAGGGCCAGGACTGGCCACCGGAGCTGTGGGCAGCTGAGCCCCAGATCCCGAGGCTGCCGTGGCTGTGGGTGGCTGGGCCCCGGATTCCCCACCGGGGACGGGGCTGCCGCGGCCGTGGGTGAATGGGGCCCAGATCCCCAGCCGGGGACAGGGTCAGGAGCGACTTCTGGGGCCGTGGACGGCTGAGCCCCGGATCCCCAGCCCGATCGGGCCAGAGACCAGGAGAGGAAGGGCCCTGCCAGACCCAGGGCACTGGTGCCGGGATTCAGGGCACGTGCCCCGTGTGCCCGGCACCAGCAATGCCCCTGGAAGGAATTATTTAAATTCAGTGCTGATGTGGACAAAAGAACAAAATGATATAAATTGGCCATCAGGAAGTTTAGACTTGAAATTAGTCATAGGTGGTTTCTATACATCACAGGAGTGAAGTTCTGGAATAGCCTTCCATGGGGAGCAGTTGAGGCAAAAAAAGCTAGCTGGCTTCAAAACTTACCTCCAGAAATTTATGGAGGAGATGGTGGGATGAGACAGCCTAATATGGCAATTAACTGATCTTTGACTACTAGTCACAAATATTCCAATGGCCTGTGATGGGATGTTAGATGGAGGGTTCTCAGTTGGTGCAGAGAATTCTTGTTTTTGGTTGTCTGGCTGGTGAGTCTTGCCCATATGCTCAGGGATTGACAGATCTCCATATTTGGAGTCAGGAGGGGCTCTCCCGCCAGGGCAGATTAGCAGGGACCATGGGGGCTTTTCACCTTCCCCTATAGCAAGGGGCATAGGTCACTTGCTGGTGGTTTCTCTGTACCTTGAATTCTTTTAACCATGATTTGGGGACTTCAATGACTCAGGTTAGATGTCTACTGCAGGAATGGGCAGGAGGTTCTGCAACTTGCATTGTGCAGGAGGTCAGACTAAATGGTCATATTGGTCCCTTCTGACCTTAAAATCTGTGAATCTATTGTGTTATCCCTTTTTGACTGAAGTTATTAGCTAATTATAGGGGTCAGCAACCCCCTAGCATGCATGCTGATTCTGAGTGGCATGAAGCACCCTCTGCAGCACCACCAAAAATGTCGCTTCTGCCACTGAAAACCACTCTGGGCGGCTTCTTTTGATAGTAGCTGGGAGAAGTCCCTAGGCATGCCACCAAAAGCTGCTCAATGCAGCTTGTTTTGGCAGCGTGCGCAGAGACACCCCCCCCTGCAGCCACTGCTGAAAGAAGCTGCCCCAAGTAGCTTTCAGTGGTGTGGCTGCCCCTCTTTACCTGCCCCTGAGAGAAGCCACCCAGAATGGGTTTTGGCACTGTGGGGTACTCCAGCTGTGGCTGCTGCTGAATTTTCAGGTGGCCACCACTTTTTTCAGTGGAGCAGGGCCATGGGACCGGCTGAGGGTTGGAGAGGAGGGGCTGGCACGTCAGGGGTGTCGCTGCCCCGGGGAGGGATCTGGGGCACGGCTCCAGGTCCTGTCCCCCTGGCCCACAGGCCACGCCCCCTGCCAGGGACAGGGCCCGAAGCTGCCGCATGCCGCCATAGGCGGCTGGGCCCGCATCTGCAGCCGGGGCCGGGGCCAGAAGTGGCTGCGGGCAGCCAGGCCCCATATCCCCAGCTGGGGACAGGGCCGGAGCAGCCGCCGCGGCTGCAGGTGGCCAAGCCCCAGATTCCCAGCTGGGGATGGGGCTGCTGTGGCCACCAGCAGCTGGAACCAGGATCTCTGGCCCGAGTGGGCCAGAGACCGGGGTGGGGGTCGCCAGACCCGGGGCACCGGCACTGGGATTCGGGGCACATGCCCCGGGTGCCCAGCGCCAGCGCCAGCCCTGTGGCACATACACCTGCAAAGGTTGCTGACGTCTGAGCAAATATGTGGGCCCTTGAAAGTTGTTTCCATTAGCAGGAGAAATTAACGATATGAGTCAGGTGTGTCTTTGATATGATCCTCTTTATCTACAAAGAGTGGATGCAAACTTCTCTTTCCAGAAGGAATCAAGCAACAGGGGGCAGTTTCCTTGCTCAGAATCCCAAGCCTCTTTCCAGCCAGCGCTCTGCCCAGAAGTGCTCTCTTGGCTTTCTCTCAGTGCTATGCTTTCTGTGCTTCTCTTATCTGTCCTTGGCTTTTTGCTTCTGACACAAGTGGAGTTGCAATCAAATCAGTCCCTAGCACCTCTGCATTAGCATTGTCCAGTCTCTAGGGGACAGTTGACACTGTCTGATTACCAATGGATCAAAAACAAGCTTGTTGCAAACCACCTAGCCCCAATAATAATAATAATAATAATAATAATAATAATAATAATAATAATAA
>ML681963.1:9805635-9872828 GCA_007922195.1 Podocnemis expansa | reverse complement strand
AATAATAATAATAATAATAATAATAATAATAATAATAATAATAATAATAATAAATTGGAAAGTACTATTATTACTGTCATTTCTAATGACCTCCTCTCCTTTCATATCTTACTGCAAGGCATGCTCCTGTTGCTGCTTCAGAGTGGAGCAGCCTCATAGCCAACCTATACGGGATACTGAACCTCAGATTCCAGAAGGATGTGAGCCTAGGAGCCATTTATCAGTTTTCAAGGAAAGGAGAAGTAATAAGGAAGGGTGCAGGCAACCAAGCCCACTCAGAATTATGCTGAAAATCCAGAGGAAAAATTCATCCATGCTGCAAACTTCTGTGAAGCTACAGGGATGAATCTGCCATGGGGTGTTTGACGGCTACAATAAAATAAGACTGAGAAGAAAATGCAAGTGAGTAACATGCTGAAGCACTAGACTTGGCAGTGCAGCCTCAGGGGATGAAATTCACCCTTGTGCAGAAGACCAGCAAAAGTGTCTATGCACCAGCTAAATCATAGACTTGGCTTCTGAACAGTGATGAATTCTACCCAGGGGGATCATCCACCCTTCTGAACAGAAGCTGCTGTTCTGTTCAGTGTAAAGCAGCATTCAATCCTGTTACAGTGCTGGTCTCACTTGTATAAAGTATCTCTTGCTTTGATTGTGAACATGTTGAATGATGCTTGGGTTTCAGTCTTTCATCTAATTTCCATCTGAATTTTTTACATGAGGACAGTGGCATGAAAAGATCTTCTACAAAGCATGAGCCCTGCCATAGATGGTGCTTTCTATTTTCAGTGAGTTTGACATTCTTGTGAGCACAGCTACCACCTCTTGAAATTTTATCACCAGTCTTGTGATATGTCTGATATCTTGCTTCAGCCTGGAGCTCCTGGAATCAAGTGATTTTCATGAGAAGAAGTGCTTTCAATTTTTTTTAAAGCTTATTGCTAGCCTCCTTGGCTGCAGAGAAAAGCCTGACACCTAGAAATGAATGTGCCATGAAGGGTGAAATACTAAAAGGCAAAGAAAAAATATATTTTAAAAAATCCCCATATTTTAAAGCCAATCTGATGGTGGATGGGAAGGGCTGGCTAACACCTTATTTTTAAATGCTTGTGCCTGGCATAACATGAAAGAAAATAGAACAAATGTCCTGCAGAAACTGGTGCCTTCTATTTATCCATGGAACTGCTGTAGCAGAAGGGCAGCTAAGACATTTCACTTGTCTCAAACTGCAGCTGTTGGGGAGAGAGGTTCAATCCCCATGGCCCATTCAGGCCTCAGTCTCACTACTACAGAGAAACATGTTAATTATTGGTAATTGTAGCGCTGGTAAAAGGCAAAGCGATAATGCCTGCTGGGAACTGGGCTGAGAACGCCAAATTCAGCTCTTGGAGGGTCATCAGATTGGAGCTAGTCAATTGATACAAATGATACCTAAAACAAACAAGGAGCCCTGTGGCACTTAAAAACTAACAAATTTATTTATTGCATGAGCTTTCATAGGAAAACACGGATAATCTGTAGAAAACTCCTCCAGTTTTCTCCTGCATGGCCTTAATATTGGTTGTTCTTGGGCATTCGTGCAACCTGGTTTACTTGTAAAAATGCTCACAAATTGCAAAAGTTTCACAACTAAGGACTTGTGCACAAATTCGTACCTGAAAGGTACTGTTGCTTAATGTCTTATTTTTAAAAGTTTCAGATGTCCAACCAGGGAGTAGCAATAATTCCATGTGATTTTAGTTCCAAAGGGGTAGCTGTATCAGTCTAGTTCAGCAAAACAAAGAGTCCTGTGTCACTTTTAAAGACAAACAACATTTGTTAGTCTTTAAAAGTGCCACAATATTCCTTCTTTGGTTTTCATGGAATTTTAGGTGACCCACCATAAGAAATTAACAGAAATAGTCAAAACAAATAATTCATCAAAGCATAGGTTGAAAATCAATTGTGTAACCTATATGATGGATGTTTATGCATAATGCTCCAAATTCAGAGCTGGCATAAGTGGGTTTAAAAGACGTGCATCTGCTTACGCTAGGACCAGGTCCACACTGAAGGTGAGATTTGGCAGCAGTTGATGGGAGTTACGCAAGCTACTCTCAGTAGCTTGCATAACTCCCGGTGACTTCCTAACTCCCCTTCAGCATGGTGTCTTCACTGCGCTGTGCAGATGGGAAATGCATTCTGTTGACACACTGCTATGACACTTGAGAGGGTGGTTTTATTAAGTCAATCTGTGAATCAACTTAGCAGGTCTTAACTGACCACTAAGTTGACCTGGAAAGATCAATCTTTGCTGCCATCAATGTAGATGTGGCCTGTTCTGAATTTGGCACAATATATGCATTCAGAAAGACCAAGATCTCTTCTTCCCTCATGTCCTGAAAGAGAGAAAAGGACTAAATTAATTAGCTGTTGTATCCCCAATAATAATTATGTTTGTGCGAGGGTCTAGAGGCCCCATCGTACACAGTGAGAGATTATTTCTACTCCACAGAACCACAATCAAAATGGACAAGACAGATGTTGGGTAGAAGGGGAAACTGAGGCAAGATTACCCAGCAGGTCAGTGGCAGAGCTGGGAATACAACCCAGGGGTCTTGTGGTTTCCAGTTAGAGCTCAGTGAATAATGGTTTTTTTGGTTCACTAACACTTCTGGGGGAAAAATTGGTTTGGGTTGCATTGAAAATTAAAGGTAATTTCTAAATAAAGTCATGCTGAATAAAAACATTTCATTTTTAAACTACCATAATGAAAGGTTTTGATGGGTTTTTTTTCTTCAGAATTTGTTTGTGGGGCTTTTGGCCCCCCCCCCAACAAAACAGTTCAGCAAAATTGACACACATTCATCAAACTGCATCTTTCACTTGGGAAAAAAAAGTTTGTTGAAAAAACTCACCTACCTCAAGGCTATCCAGTTCCTCTATCCACTAGACCACACTGCCTCTTAGGAAATAATTCAGCCATCTGGATTTGAGGTGCATCATTTCTAAACGAACTATACTTAAACCTGCTTCAGTGTGGGAGCTGGACAGATAACTTCTTGAGGTCCCTTTTACCACTACATTTCTGTGACTGTAGGACCAAGTCTACACTGATGGCAGCAAATTCACCACCATCAGTTCGATCTTTCTAGATTGATTGAGTGATCAGTGAAGACCCATTCAATTGATCCAGAACTTGGAAGTCGATGCATTAAGGCCATTCCCTGAAGAAGAGTAGCATTAAGTCAAAGGAAGAGCATTTCCCTTTGACTCGGTGCCATGAAGACACCACAGTAAACAGGAGTTAGGAAGTCACCGGGAGATACACAAGTTATTTTAGGTAGCTTGTGTATCTCCCTTCAACTTCTGCCAACTTCTGTGGCCAGCGTAGCCCAGGCCTACGTATCTGTTTGGTTTGATTGTCCCTCCTGTAAAGAGAAGAGTCAATTTTCTACTGAATTTTTATTCTCTTTGCCGCATCACAGTGAAGTTTAATACTTTGAACACATCTGTTATTCCTTTGGGGGCTCCTTCTATCCCTAAAGAGGGAAGGAAGGGTTTGGAGTCCAGGGAGCACATCCCCTGCTGCTTTATCTGGCATTTTATATGGGTGACACTGAAGTAATTGCAACAGTAAGGTAGGAACGAGGCTATAAAACTGTGGCATTGTGTCGGTGGTGGGTTTTTTCCCCTGTGTGTAAAAGTGCTGCTGTTTCAGGCTGGGTTGGCACGCAAGGCTGCATAGTTAGTTGTTATTAATGATCCTTCTGGCTCTGGTCTGATCCCAGAGAGACATTCCGACTTTAATAAGCTGCAGCTGGAGCGAGGTTTCCGGGCCTGCAGCTGAACGGGAGAAAGCACACCAGGGGGGAGTGGGGAAGCAAACCACAGGCCTAGCACATGTCAGTGTCCAACTTACATCTTCCATTTCCCCAGAGAACCAGATTCAAGGGAGGGGAGGAAACCTCACGCCACCTCTGAGATGGGAAACTTTCCAAGTTGTCCGATACTTTCTTCTCCTGCCCCTCTGCGAGGTGGAGAGAAATATGCCCTCAGGGGCTGATGAAAGCTTGCTTTAAATCACAGAGGGGAGGATATAGCCCTTCACCACTAGAGGAAGGAGGAGAAATAAATGGTAGTGTGCTTCTGAAAGGCTAGAGAAAGAAGCAGCCGCAGCAGCAGCAACACAGCTCTGAGCTTGGTATCTCTAATGTATTTCCCCGCTGTCAGGTTGAGTCAAGTGAGCCAAGGCATGAGTGATGACCTTGACAAGGAACCATGGCTGACTTCCACAAGCCAGGGAGTTAGCAATGCACCTTCTTTTCAGTGTGTACACAAGGAGCTGGGGCTGACGCACCCGACCTCAGCCCTTGGCTGCTGACCAGCCGGCTACACAATTTGGCAGGGAGAGCGTGAGAAACCAGGGGGCGACACCCAAGTGTCATCACAGCTGCAAAACCTGCTGAGCATAAAAGCCTAATTACAAAAATATGCGCCCCGAGGTTTTTCCGCGATGAAAACAGAGCCACATTTACCCTCGCCTGCCAAAAGTGCAATGTAAGTTATTCTCTGCTATGCTATGCAGTGTGGGATTTTTAACTAGATGGAGGAGGGGGGTCAGTGAGATGAGGTCTCCATAAAGCAGGGTTGTCATCGCCGAGTGTGGCAGATCTGCAAGATGAAGGAAGAACATAACACACCCTATTAAAATTAACAAAGCCCTTTTTCTTCCTCCCTCTTTTTCCTCCCTCCCTCTCTCTTTTTTTCCCTTCTCCTTCTAAGCTGAAGCTATTTACAAAGCAGCTTTAGAAAACAAGAGCGCATATTAAATGTGGCCAAAAACTGTCCTGTCTTTTCCCAGCAATGCTCAAAGCAATACGCCATAGCCACTGATAAGTGATATTAAAATGGATGTTCGCACACAAATGTGTGGTGTACACAAGGTCTGATTGTTCATTCTGTTTACACCAGATTTCTACTGGTGTGACTCCTCAGTGGACTTACACTGACTGTAAGCAGGTATAACAGAGTGAAAACTGGACCAGCAGTATATGAATGTGCTTTGTCTTTCACATTCTCTCTCACATTTTGATCCCCGCTACTGGGTTTTTGCCCTTTCCTCTCAAGCATTTGGTACTGGCTGCTGCTGTCAGAGATGTGAACAGCCACACCAGATTAGACCTGTAGCATTGGTCAGAGTTAAGGCTAGGCATTTGAATCCCCTGAAGAGGTGTCTGACACATGCAGTCTGATTAATGCCATGTCCAAAGTTCAAGGGAGCTTGTTGGTCAGATTAGGAGTCTGAGGGCTCAGCCGGTGAGGGCAATGTTTGAGTGCTAAAGCAAGTAGAGGAAAGCTGCGTTCCCTGGCAATTTTCCACATAGTGGCCAAGCACTTGAACAGCCTTAAACTGAAGCAAACAGAGGGTTTTGTTTGGGGGTAAATATTAAATCTGTGTCTTTTTTTCTTTATCTAATCTAGCTACCTGATTATCTTTATTGCCACTGTTGTTTAAATGTTTGTACTCTTGCTGCTTTTTTTTAATCAGTAAATCCAGGAGATGCCATAAATTGGAGAATCACAGCTCACCACTGGAGCAGCTCTCCCAGATGTACATGTTATTTCAATTACAATCCAGCTGTTTTTTCAGGGGTTCGGTAAATACGCCTTCCCTCTCCAGTCTCTGCCCCCCCCCCACAACAATTGGTTTCTTCTTGAAAATGACATGCCTAAAAAACAAGTTTCTCCTTCCCCTCCCCAGATTCTGTCCCCCTGTATTCCTCAATTAAGTCAAACTAAAAACAATGAAATGAACCTGACAGCAGCAGCATTAATGAGGCTTCCTGCAGGCCACCAGCTGTTTGCCAGACCATGGATCTAAAGGCAGAAAATGTCTTTGTTTCGAAACAGATTCTTGTTTCTGTTTAAAGTGTATTTGAGCTCCAGGGGGAGGAACTAGATTGACAGGCCTGTAGACCAAAGCTGGCTCTTTCTATCCAGTGCAGGTAGCAAGGGCAGTGTTGCTTTCCCACCTCAAACCCTAATCTGAAAGAGGCCATTCCTTCAGAGGGGATGACAGTTCAGTCTTCAAGATTCATTCAGTCCCTGGCCCCTCTGCTGAGAATGACCATAAGGGAGGCAAAGGGCAACTGAGATGTGACCTTTCCCTGCACACAGACATGCCCACTGGAAAATGGGCTGAGATCCTCCATCTATTTCCCACAGTCGAATGAGCATTTGCCAGATAGCAGGAACGTTTGGTCAAACTCAGACTATGTGGCCTTTGGCAGCCAGGCTCTATATCCCTTTGCCAGTCCCTGAGACATCCAGTTCCTTCTGGAAATTGGAACTAGGTGAGATTTCCACAAACTGGCCTCTGTAGCCTTGTGGCAAGCACACCACACATGTTGACCTCCCATAAAACCCTGAGCAAACGTGAATCAGACGCCCTGTGTCTGTGTCACGGCTGAGCAGCAGAGGACCAAATTTCAGTCATAAAAGCATATCAATGTTGACAGTGCAAAAGGGCAACTCAAGATACAGGACATGAGTTACCTATTTGGAGCTTTCGTAAGGAAGCTATTTCAATTTATATTTTAGCACGTGTTCACACTGCACACACATGTATGTGAGGCGTCCATGGGCACTGGCGTGCACACGCACACACAAAGGAGAGAAATGAAACAGGCGTATGGAGAAGCCTTTAAACCCATCAGTTTGTTTACCTGCAGGGAAGTCCTCAACAACTAAGAAAGGGAGGCTCTGTCCAGGTCAGCAGAGCCATCTATTGCTACATGTCACTTATCAGTCTGTTGCCCAATGGTATCTCCAGCAGTAATCTGGGTTGTCTGCCAGACCAAATTGAGGGTGGGGAGGATGGAAGGGCAGTGTAGGAATGACAAAGTTCCTTGGAAAGGTAACCCATTGTCTGAGACAGGTCACATTCCCCCAAAATTTGTCAGGGCCTGGCTTTTTTAAAGCCACCATCCGGTTCTGCAAAGGGGATGATGGAAAAATGGTACTTTCTGACTCAGCAGATCAGTGCCACACTATTCCTTGGTTTTTTTCAGCAGATCTAGCCATTGTATGTGTGCTGATTTTAGTAACCACTGTCGATTTTGACTGCTTTTCAGCCCTAGGAGCTTTGCAGAGCGAGAACAGATGAGACCATCTTTTTGTGCATCAACAGGCTTGTTTGCAGAGTTCTAATTTGCTTCTCCCTGCCAGCCTGCTGAAGGTAACGGGGTTCGTCAGTGCCACTGAGAACACAGGAGTTGTTCAAGTCCCTCAGAGGGGCTCCGCTGGCCTACTGAACACTGGTCACTGTGGGCGAGGGAAGGAGCCTTGCCCAGCTCTCAACACGCAGGCTGAGTTAGAAAAAGCGTCTGTTCTTTGAAATGAACAAACTGTGCTGTTGGCATGGCTGAGGTAGCTGATGCAGGGGACCCAGGATGCCATTTTTACGGAGTCACTTTTTAGAGTAGCCCCACCCTTTAAGGGGGCAGGGAGGCTCAATTAATAGCCCTAATTAACATTAGGGGAATAGTGAAAGCTGCCCTTTTGGATTTAGAAGAAATAAGAAGTGTCCTAACACAGGGATCTGCAGACCTTTCTGGTACCTCCTGTGAGCCAAAGCCCAGCATTTTCCAGACTCTGCTTAGCCTTGGTTTATCTTAACCTTTTGTCTCCACCTTTAATTCAGGGGTAGCTCGATTTTCTCTGTTTTATATACTGATCTGTGGGGAGAAGAACTCTTGCTATCTGCCCAGTTCTATGTGGCAAGGGCTGTAAGCAAAATGCTTCCTCTTCCTGTAGCTTCTGCCTCAGCCCCCTATTAGCACAGTAGGAATTAATTATTTGGTGTTACTTGCCTGACTGCCCTGCCATCATTCCAGCCTGGATGCAGCCCTCGTGAGTAATGAATCAAGGTGGCCCAAGTCCTTTGCAAAATAACCGAAAGAGGAACTTGGGCTGCTGTGGTGCGGGGGGGGGGGGGGGGGGGGGGGCGAGCAAAGCGAGGTACCAACGCCAGTCACATAATGACCGCTTGCTTTGTGCAGTAGGCGGTCTGCTTCGTGTCTGGGACGGGCGAGCCAGGCACGCAGCCCTGTACAACCGCCCACACAGCTGGGGATGCTGAGCCACGGTTGTGTGTCAGTGGAGTGCATCATCAGCCTCTATCCTCGCCTGCCCTCCTCCCACCCCTCTCGCTCTCTGTGGCATGGGGCTGTTTCTTCACCATCACTCCTGTGCTGTCTGTTATCCTCAGCCCATAGTACAGACTCAAAGGAGTTACTACTCCCTAATACAATGACCTGCAGTTATATGATCTAGTCTTGAGACAAGTCTCCTCCCCCCCACCAACCAACCAAATCTCACTTGGCCTGAAATTTCTCCTGGAGGCTTGAGCCCCTGGAAACATTAGATATATTTATATATTCACATACAAGCCTTTCCCTTCCTCCTCTGTCTCCATTCATTATTTTTCTCTCTATTATACCTATTTGCTCTGTACTTCTCTCCATGTAGATCACACCTTCTACACTCCCCTCTCTGCCTTATGCAAACGAGAACTCCACAGTCCCTAAAACTCACCTATTTTCTTCTGCCAAAATATGAACTGTCACACTGTGAGTGTTTCCTTGTTCCTAGACATGTCTAAGCCCAGGTGATTGCTGCTTTCTTTCTGCTGGACAGACTGGAACTGAAACTCTTAAATGAATACTAAAGCCAATGGTATGTAGCTCTTAGGACAGTTGAAGTTTCCCAAGTCCTATTGCCCAAGTTAAAGGCATCTTTTATTGTCTTTCCTTCATGGTGGTGTAAGACTTTTTAAAACAAATTTAGGACTAAATTTCCCA
Source organism: Podocnemis expansa (assembly GCA_007922195.1). NCBI lineage: Eukaryota > Metazoa > Chordata > Testudines > Podocnemididae > Podocnemis > Podocnemis expansa. The sequence goes on along the minus strand of ML681963.1, from coordinate 9,863,985 downwards.
AAGTGTCCAATAATTTTAGACATTCAATCCAAGATGTCCTAGGGCCAGCCTGACTGGGCAGCTTCATGACAGGGTGACTGCAAAAGGAGCTGCAGGTGTTTGGCCCTCAGATGCTTAGACTAACGGCTCCTTCTGAAAATGGAAGCCTGTTTCCACTGCACAAGTCTGTGCAGGGTCAGCTGCAGGATCAGAACCTTAGTCTTAACCGGCTGTGATTGATGGTGTGTTTCAGTTGCACTCTGGGAAGGTCAAAGTATGAGTGTCCCTTTAAAAGCCATCTAATCTCCCTTTCCCAACAAAAGACACTGCCCAGCCCTTCATTTCAGCAGGTGTGTTAAAATGAAAATGACAACAGGTTACAAATGACTTCTTAAAACACAAATAGACTGGCCAAAGAGAAGAGAGAGGCTCCTGCTTACAGTGATTCCTGCCCATAATCCAGAGCTCCTGCCCCTTGTACACATTAAACCAAAAGCAAATGGAGTCAAAGAACCTTGGCAAACAGAGCTCTTTAGGGTTTGCTTATACAGTGTCCCATGGGAAAAAGACAGCTCTGGATTCTTTGTTGTTGTTGTTGTTGTAGTCCTTCTTTTATTTTCTGAAGTTAAGCCCTTGGAGTGAATGTATTAGTCAGTATCCAGGAAACCTGACTCATTTTTTGACAGCATGAAGTTAATTTTTTAAATCGAGACAGAAGACAGATTTTTCTTTTTTCCCCAAGGACAAGTAAAACGGCCCTCTCTTCATGTATATATATTGCCTACTGTTGTATGTCGAAGCCTCTGGCATGAGCATCTCCTGGAGGTTTCTCCTGGCTCTAAGAGTGCAGGCAGGCAACGCACAGGCTATGCCAAGCCTTTTCCAGAAGCTAGCAAAGCTCAGCTCACTAAACATTTGGAGCCATCCCATGCAAGTGGTTTTGGGCCTGGCCACTTCCGAGTGTAAAACCCAAACTTGTCATTGGTGAGATGAACTAAGATGCTAAGAATAAAAACTGCTGCTTAGGGGAAAGAATGGATGACATGTTTGGGGCAATATAAAATAAACTGGCACCCTTTTTACTTACAGTACTCCGGAAGTCAGGACTCCAGGATTACATTTCTTTCCAGCTCCCTCTGACAAGCTGTGTGGCCTTTGGCAAATCACTTACAACCTTTGTTTACCCACCTGTAAATTGTGTATAATCCCTGCCTCCCAGGGGATGCTCTGAGGCTTAATTAATGCTTTGTACTCCTTCAGGATTTGTAGGAGTGCAAAGTAATATTCATATATGAATTTGGCATGCGCATATCACGTTCCTCTCCTCCTTTGTCCTATATGCTGAGCTGGTTGTCAGCATTTTGTTCAGATTGCTTTGCTTAATCCATTTTAATTACCTTTGGTTGATTGCTTTTGCCTTTTGTTAAAACATTTCAGATTTCTAATTACATCGCTATGTTCTCCCACCAGTTGTTGTCGTGACTGGCTTTTATCAGCTTGGAGGATTTTCTCCCTGATGTCTCCATGTACTTGTGAACAACAAAGCACCCTTGAAACCTGATGCTTGGCATGTTTGTTTGCTTTTTTGGCGCATGGGCTAAGTAGGGTTTTACAGTTTCTCCAGGAAAGGGGCCACCCATTTTGTGGTCTGCACTTTGCTAACGGACAATTTAAGGCTTGGGAGTAAACAGATGATTGTATCTGTCTCCTGTTGTAAATCAGTGGTTCCTGTGCTTTTGGGGGCAGCTGTGTCAGACAACCGGACGGAGACCTTGTATGAACCATACATGCTCCAGCCCAGAGCAGATCACAGGATCTTCCAAACCTAGGGCTACCAGATGTCAGGCAAAAGGAGGACGTCCTCCTTTTTACCTTCACGTCCTCTGTCTAGCATGCATTTTAAAATACATGATTTTGTCTGGCTTTTTACTTATAGGGGTTAAAGTATGCTGGAATGCCACAGAATACCTTATAATTAGGGGAAAGTGTTCCAGGGCCCCCTAAAAACAGAATATTACATTAATACTACCTTTTCTCCATGTGTCCTCCAATGTCCTCCTTTTCATACTTCCCTGTCCTCCTTTCCAGCTTTGGTATCTGGTAACCCTATCCAAACCCCAGTCTTGTGGTTGCCTTAGCAGCCTGTACTCTGCAGAATGGGCACCCAGCACAGAGACTCATCATTAGACAACTCCAGGGATGCATGTACAGACTAGAGGACCCTCTGCATGCACAGTCCCCAACCCTCTCAACAGTAGCGTATGTACCCCATCCCAGAGGGCTGTGTGGAGGATTCTGCATAGGGTAGCAAAGGTGCTGAGGTGGACGAGATCAAGGAGTGGACAGCTCATGTGGTTCACTCACTGACCCCTGAGATGCCACCATGGGGCCTTTTCTGAGGCACTCCCTTCCTTTTGTGTATGGAGGGGTGTGGATGAAAGGGCAGTCAGAGTCCCTCCTAGTGCACTTGCACTGGAGATTGCACTGGAGGAGGAACATCAGGAGCACCACAGCAGCTATGGGGGAGGGGAAGCTGTGGGGCAGTGCTGTCCTTTGTCACCCCCAAGCCAGGGAGTGGAGGAGGAGGCCTCCTTTTGCTTGTGCAGAGGAGGGGGAGATGTACTCCCTCCTCTAGGAGAAAGAATGGAGCATCCTCCCTGAGCTTTCCGCTCCCTGCTTAGCTTTCAATGCAAGAGGGGTGCACTCTGTCCCACAGATGTGGTAGGCACCCCATGGTTCCCCTCCATGAACTCCTAAGGAGCAGTGTTGATAATCCTCATGTTTTTCTCATGAGCCTCCTGACATTTAGTGTTTCTTGTAAGTCCCCAGCTCCAGGAGTCATGTTATTTCACAGCTTTAATGGAAAAATAAGGACGTTTCTTACCCTCAGGCTTGCAGAGAAAGTTTTGAACACATGTCCTGATTATACCCTATAGAAGGCAAATGAGAAGAACCAGGATTTTTAAAAACCTCATGCTTTTTGAGAAGGCTGGCTCATCGTTTCTGAATGAGTGAGGTTGGCCCTTCTGGAATAGATAACCAGTCAAATATACTTGCTATACTCCGGAGCCCAGAAATAGATGACTTCTGGGGGTTATCCAGGCTTCTGAGAAAGTTCAGCTGAAACCCAGTGGAATCAGCTTTCATGGTTTTATTGCACAGCTTAGCAATGGTTTTTATTTGCTGTTACAGTGAGACTTGATCTCATGACATGTAGTTCCCTGCATTTATTTCCTCCCATTCCTTAAGTTCCTCCATCTTCAAAGCATCTGACGAAGTGGGATTTTCTCCCAAGAAAGCTCATGCAATAAATAAGTTTGTTAGTCCTTAAGTGCCCCAGGACTCCTTGTTTGTTTCTCTGAATATTTGTTATTGAATCATAGGATAGAAAGGGACCTCATGAGGTCATCCAGTCCAACCCCCTGCCAAAACAGCAGGACCACTCCCACTAAATTATTTTAGCCAGAGTTTTGTCCAGCCAGGCCTTAGACAGCTCCAAAGATGGAGATTCCACCACCTCCCTAGTGTTTGATTTTTAAACACCAGCTCCTGAAGTCACATGATTACAAAACCACTCTTAGCTTTCATTTTTAAGTAAACCCATTTCTAACTCCCTCAGCAGCAGAGCAAAGCTTGAAAACCTTCACACTACAGCACACTAGAAGGCAAATCAGAAGACCCCCCCCATCGCTTGTTATTTAATCTTAAAAAAAAAAAAAGGCATTCTAGTTATTTTGGGGTCTTGCTTTGGGGGAATGATTTTGGTTTTGAACGCGTAGGCCTGACAATGCTGAGCCATTTTCCCCTGTGGGAAAAGCCTCTACAGAATGTGAAAGAGGAAAGAAGCCAAGGGAAGGAGAAGAGGGGTGTGTGGGTTTGGTTGTGTGCATGAAGGGCTCAGAAGTGTGTGGACAAGAAGGAAGCGAAGTGATTGTGGTTTCTCCGCCGAGGGCTGACGTGTGGGTGCAAGCGTGTCAGCGCGAGTCTCCAGGCAGGCTGCGTGGGCGGCAGCGGGGCAGCCGCGGTGGCGGGAGGCAGAGGGGACGCGAGCGTGCGCACGTGCGGCCGGACGCGCCTGCAGCGGCAGCAGCCAGCGGGAGGCTGCAAACCTCGCCCGGCCCTGCGGGGAGCGGCTCCCGCCAAGGCGGGCGGGCCAGGCAGGCGCGAGCGCTCCCCCGCCGCCGGGACCTCCCCCGCTGAGCCCCGTTCCCGCCCTCTGCTTCCTTCCTGCTGCGGCTGCAGCGCCGGGGCTGCGCAGCGCCTGCCGCCTCGGTCGCGTGGCCCTGCGCCGCCGCCGGCGCGTGGCCCTGCTCAGCCCGGGCGCGCGCCGCAGAGAGCCGCCGGCGGGGGCTGGAGGCAGAGCCAGGGCAGGCTTTGCAGCCGCCTTGTCGCATCCGCCGCCAGTGCACCGCGAGGTGGGGGGTGGAGGAGATGCGTATGCAAGTAAAAAAAAAAAAACATTTGACTGTGCTAATGCTGGCTGCTGGGGTGCGGGACGAGGGGTCCTGCCTGTCAGGTCATTGCACTTGCAGAGCTGCGGTAGCACCGTCCATGGAGATTGTCCCTGTTTGCCCAGTGTTAACCCTGCCCTGCGCCCCTTCCTCCTGTCAGGTCAGGTGCTGGGTGCCCTGCCTTGTGAACTCGCTCACGAGGGGCAAGTGTGGGACTTCACCCATGAATAGGATTACCAGATGTCCAGCAAAAGGAGCACATGTCCTCCTTTCTGCCTTCACATCCTCTGTCCCGCAGGCATTTAAAAATAAATGATTTTGTCTGGCTTTTTATTTACAGGGCTCAAAGTATGCTGGAGTGCCCCAGAACACCCTCTTTTAGGGTGAAGTGTGCCAGGGCCCCCTAAAAACAGAAGAATGTTACATTAATGCTACATTTTCTCCACGTGCCCTCCAATGTCCTCCTTTTTGGACATCCCTGTTCTCCTTTCCATGCTTTGGTGTTACCAGATGTCAGGCAAGAAGACATGTCCTCCTTTGTACCTTCATGTCCTCTGTCCAGCAGGCATTTTAAAAATACATGATTTTGTCTGGTTTTTTACTTGCAGGCATTAAAGCACTCTGGAACAACCCAGAGCACCCTATTTTTAGGGGGAAGTGTTCCAGGGCCCCCAAAAACAGAAGAATATTAGATTAATACATTTTCTCCATGGGTCCTCCCTTTTGTACTTCCTTGTCCTCCTTTCCATGCTTTGGTACGTGGTAACCCTACTCATGAAAGCTCATGTGAAAAATAAATTTGTTAGACTTTAAAAGTGCCACAGGTCGTCTTGCTTATTCAGCTTCATTGACTCTGCTGTGAATTTGCCTAATGGTGCCTCCTGCCTGCCTGGATTCGTCCTGTTCTTAATAATAATAATTGTTAATGCTTCACTGCTTCCACAAGCTTCACCTGCACCCAGTTTGGTGCTGCTTTTCCTGTGCAATGCAGCCTATTCAGTGCAACTGGACTGTAAAGATCAGGGATGTTAAACCTGTTCCTTAACAGGTGTGCAACACAGTTTGGTTTCATCCTCTGACACAAGACCCAACCACCATAAAAATGGGCAGGCCCAAGAGGTAGGTAGGAGCAACTTGTGAGCGGGGAAGGATTCCCCATGATCCTATTCTGAGACTTCCCCTTCAGCTGCTGCCTAAAATGTGGCAGCTTCAGCAGGACTACCTATTTCAGAGCTTCTAAACCAGGAGCAACTTTCTCAGTGTGTCAGTGACAGTGAGTTTTGTACTCAACTCTGTATTTTGTTCTTGACCTTCACACCTGACTGTTAGTGCTTTCTGTTGTACAGCTCCTGGTGCCAATGAACAGCTCTGCTGGTATACTTCAATCCTGTTTTACAGCACCCAACATTATTTGGGTCTCCATAGTTCTGCTGGAGCACCTCAGTCCTAGCTCACGCACGCCTTGCTTTTCCTGTCCTGGGTGCTCCATACTGCTCTGCCAGTGTGTCTCTTTGACTGGCCTGCAGCATATGACCTCTGTGATTCACGAAGGTCTGCCGTTTCACTGCTGTCCTGACCTGCTGCAGCTCTGTTCCATTCCTGATCTCTCCCACAGCACTGCCTCTGCACTGCCGCACCACATCCTCTGCCACTCCACTACTGCGGTTGGGCAGAGTGTGCACTGCTTTTGTCAATTGGTGTTGGGAAGGTGGAACCATCAAACTAATTGTCACTTGTGTCGGAATGGAGGATTTTCACTTAGATCTTCTCTTCAGTGATGGAAATGAAGGATACAGAGCACTTCTGACCCCCATTTAATGATCCGTTGACAGGAAAGATTGAGTAGACAAATCTAAACTCTGGAACCCTTCCAGCTTGCATCCACAGGAACTCAAGCATCACAGCAAAGCAGCAACAGGAAACGAGTCCAGGAGGTGGGGGGAGAGTTTAGAAGCTGTTGAGAGGGCTGCGGTGTTTTACATTCCCAGAACTCAGCAGGCAGGCAGCTGCCTGGACTATTAATCCCTTCCTGCCCCCTGCTTTGCTCCTGCCCAGCAACTGTGCTTCTGTTATGCTGCATGTGGTCTACTGCCCACAGAGCTCCCACGCTGGTCTTGTTGGTCAGATACTGTAAGCTGCTGAAATGGTTAAACCACTTCTAGATCTGTGCAGTGTCACTGGAAAGAAGAGCAAGCCAGAGGTGTTTGCTCATAGCAAACTCCAAGCAAAGCAACGGAGGCAATTATTGGAGTCTCCTGCCCCTGGCTGGACTCACTTATGGGGGCAGCCTGCACTGATCAGAAAGCAAGGACCCTAATAGATGCTATTTTTGCTCACTAATCAAAAGGGAAGCATGTCTTGCTGAGCCAGTGGAGGCTGTGCTAAGCTTTTCTCAGTTGGAAGTTGCTATCGCCTCCATCGTATTTTTCTTCCCTCTTGGCCCAATTACTGATGCCACTGGCCAGGAACCCTGAGCAGACTTGGACAATTAGCAGAGGCCTCGCCTTTCCCCATGCCCAGGCTGAAGTCATGCATCACAGGAGCTGTGTCAAAGAAAGCTTTTGAGCTATGGATCATTCTGTCTAAAGGCCACTGACAGTCTAGCCAGTAGGACATTGCACTGGAATGGGCTGGAACAATGAACTGCCCTCCCTAGAGAAAGATCCTTTTAGGTGAGGGGTGAGACACATTAACAGGGCAGTGGGGGGAAGCTGCTGCACATACTGAACAAGTTCTGTGGATAACCAATCTCATCTGCTGTTGCTCAGGCACTTGACACCGTGTGAAATGCAGGAACCCCCTTCATGGAAAATATCTTGGCATCCAGATCTTACTACTGAACTCTGGAATGGGGCCAGCTCAAGAAAATTCCTGCTGGCTGGTTTCTACCTGTTGAAGTGTGGATACAAAGAGCCCCGTTTCCTTCCTTGCCCCCAAGCCTGATGCCATTAGTAACCCATTGCAGCACATAACCCCTGTCCCCAGCCTGACTTTTGGTGGCCACATTCCATCAATATTTTCTTGGCGCCTCCAACTGCTCAACTTAAATTCAAAAGGCAAGACAAGTCTAAAATAAACACACGCGCACACACCCCAGAGCTACAATGTTTGGGGCAGCGGATGAGTAGAGGGCAGCTGGGTGGTGAGGAAAAACTTCATGCTGACCTCTTTAAAAGGTGTGCTATTTGTTCAAGGCTGTCCAAACATTTGCAGAGTGCTGGCAGCCCGGGAATGTGCTCCACCGAGAGCTCAGGCAGCAGGGCCTAGGCGTGGGAAAGCTCTGCTCTCCTCAACCTTTACAGGCTTGTTCCCCCTCAGGCGGTGATTCAATAAAACCAGCGCCAGAGATTTATTGAGCTGATAATGACAGCTTCAGTCAGCAGGCAGACACCAGCGAGGCCAAGAGAGAGACTCCGAGTCAGAGAAGAGAGGAAAGAAACATTAATACTTTGCCTGTATGTAACGCAGGGCCTTGATTTAATAGGAGTTGGGGGAGGGGTGGGATTTGGATCTTTGTTATTAAAAATAATACTGGCGGTCTCCTGTTTAATTCTCAGGGTGCCTAACAGGGGTGGCCCCCTGCCCTTGTCTAATTAGCTCTGCCAGCATGCAGAGAGGCTATGCTTCCCAGGTGTACAATATCCCCAACGGGAGAAGAACTGACGCGCGTCCAAAGGTTCTGATTCCCAGAGGTGCTGGGTAAGAGTCGCCCCATTAACTCATGACAGATGAGGCAGTGTAAGCCAACAAATAGGGCACTGCACTGCGACTCAAGAGACTCTATGGCTGAGTGACCTTCCCAGCGTGGATCTCTCCCCACTCTCATCTATTTTGGTTGCAAGATTTTTGGGGCAGGGATTTGACTTTTATACTGTGGGCATACAGCACCTAGCCCAGTGGAACTACTTGGAACTGGAGCATCAAGATGCTGGTGGTGTACAAATTCATAGTAGAGATGCCCTGAGCATCTTTCCTACAGCTTCCGCCCCCCACCCCCCAAGATACCCAGGCATCCCTTATGAAAACCCACTTGGACCAAGAATGTTGGTTTCAGTTCCTGCTGGATACCTGCCAGAATGCCAAAGGCTTTCAGGGCTCCAATATAAAGTGAGAAGGCCAGGGAGCCACCAACTTTTGTGACATGGTTATGGCCCAGGTTCTAGAGAGCAGGACTTCAGGTGTGTTGCTCCATAGGAAGTAGCCAGCAGCGCTTGAAGAAGTGAAAGAGGAGCAAGTGGCTTGCCATTTATGTGGCTGTGGGGGAGGTTTTGGCAGGGAGGATGGGGGCAGGGGCAAGATGGGCCTGGGCTAGATTCTTTTCAGGCGGAGGAGGAAAACAGGCAGCAGAAGCGATAGGTGTTCACTGGGCTAGGTGGCAAAGAGGACAGGTCACATGGGACAAAAGCTGGACTTACATATCGCTACAGTGAGTGATCCAGTCTGCACTGCAGCTGGGAATGGCCTTTGACAGGAGGGCCACAGTCACGTGACAAACAGCCATCATTTTCCCCTTCCGAACACTGCATCTACTTCTTCAATGAAATACTTAGCTGGGAAAAACTCTGGGTTAGCTGGGATGGGGGGAATTAGATGCCCTAATCACACACTCTCAGTAAAACAAACAAGGAGTCCTGTGGCCAGGAGCATCACTATACTGGGGCCAGCAGGGCAGAGGCACTGCATCTCCCTCCTGCCATGCCTAGCTGGCAGTGCAGCAGAAGGGACGGGATCCAGCTCCTGGTGTTGCCCACAAGTGGCAGGAGGCTCAGATCCAGCTCGTGCTGCTTGCAGGCAGCATCAGGAACCAGCTCTGGTTCCAGGCTGCTTGCAGGAGGTTTGAAGCTGGAGCTGGCTCCTGTCACCTGTGGGCAGCAGTAGGAGATGGCTCTGGCTTCAAGCTGCCTGCAAGCAGTAGCCCCTAGGGCAGGATCAAGCCCCAGAGCAGGATTGGGTAGGCCTGGACTCTAGCCCTGGCCCTATCCTAAGCCAGCAGTGCTCCTTCCTGTGTCACTTAAAGACTAACAAAATTATTTATTGCATGAGCTTTCATGGGAGAAAATCCCACTTCATCAGATGCTTTGAAGATGGGGGAACTTACAGAATGGGAGGATATAAATGCAGGAAAGTATAAGTCATGAGAACAGGTCACATTGTAACAGCAAATCAAAGCAGTACACTCTCAGTACATTGTCTGCATCTCATAGTGCTGCCTGCCCACAGGCTTGCTGTACTGTGTTGTAGTGAACCTAAGCTGTTTGTCTTCACTTTCGAGGCCCTACACACTCTAACCTCACCCCATCCCATCTTATCTATCTCATTCACTACTGAGAGGTTGAATCCTGCCACTGCTGGCCTGTGATGCTGCCTCCATCATGCCATTTATTAAGTTTTCAAACAAGTACCTTCATGTGGCCTCCAGTGCTGCCCCTCCCATTTGGGATGAGCTCCCCATAAACATCCACCAGTGTAACATGTCCTCTTTCAAAACCACCCTCAAAGTTCTGCACTAACATGGCATCCACAAAGGCCTCGACAACAGTTGTGCTGTCCCCTGCCTCTCATGCTGACCAGTGTTCTCTTGTGGTTCGTACAATCCCATCAGTCTGGCCATAGCCACATGTTGTCTCGTCACATGGGAAAGTCATTGGGGCTTTTGTTCTGGTGGCTCAGCACCTAATACAGTGAGGTTCTGTGCTCTTTGGCAGTACAGTGCCACACAAACGTTAACTACAGGCGTATTTGATAGGTTGAGTGGCTCTATTTTAGTAAAGAGGAATCTGAAAACAAGAGGCAATGATCTGCCCAAGGACATGCTGTGAGTCAGTGGCTAAGCCAGGGAACCAAACCCAGGAATCCTAACACCTATTTCTATGCTTCTTTAGTGCTAGTGTTTGTACAGCCCCATTCTGGGGAGGGGTGCCTTACAATATGTGTGTGCTGTGCCCATGTGTATTTATAGTAATTGCCCATGATACATAGGCGTGAAAATCTGGCCTTCTGAATGCCACACTCAGAGCAGCTGGTCTGACCCTTTTCTGATTGCCTGGATGCTAGGGAGTCTCAGGACAGAGCTCAGGGTATTTAGTACAATATATTGCAGTATTTGTGTGGCTAGAGCCTTTGTTTGTTCAAACCCATCTCCCCAAATTCTTAAAGGAAAAATATTTCCAACGTTAGCATTAAATCTCATGAGCTGCAAGCAGCAATGGACATATCCTTTCTCCCCAGCATTCAGCAGTCAATGGAGACACAGAAAAATGCTGCCAGCTATCATGACTGGGAGGAAAGCAAGCTTCTGTAGCTTCTTTTATATAATTATTACTATATGGGTTCTTTTTTAGCTTTACTGATGTTTGAAACTTGGCAGCCAACTGCCTATGTTAATGCAAAATAGTCTCTGCCCAACAGGTGCACTGTATGGTGCTAGAGAAGATACCTCAGTGATCTAAGCATCAGGCCTCTAGAATCAAGACACTTTTCTAGCAGCCTGTTCAAATCCCACCAGGATCTAGGCTACCCTTTTGTGCTGTCTGGGCAGAGAAATGTAGTTTTGTGGGTGTTACAGACAGGGATCTTTGCTCTGTATGGACATTAATGTTTCAATGGGCTTTTTCACTGGGGGCAATAACAAACATGTTGGCAGGAAGTTTCAAACAGCAGTAAGTCCAGCCTTTCTCTGAGTGGCTGTAATTTGCATCAAAGCATAAACATGAGTATTTTGGGGTCTGTACCTTCCTGATTGGCACTGGGCTGTAAACTCTGGAGCTGGTTTTGTGGGTGCTAGTAATGCCCTCTGAAAAAGAGGTAGGTAGTCCTTTGGGAATAGTGAACCTCGATGTGCAAGATATCCCCACGCATCCTTCCTCCTTGTCTTCCCACATTCATCCTACAGAACAATTGTGGGAGATCCACCAGTAAGAGATACAAAGTTGGATCTTCATCTTTTGCCTTGTAAGGTCTTTGAAAGACTTTTCCCATAACACAACTACCACCTGCTCACTTCATGTTCAGCCCCCATAGGAATTCCAATTGCACCACAGGTAAAAGCAATCTCATGAGGTCCCTTCCAACCCTATGATTCTAGTCTTTTCTATTCTATTTTATGCTATTCTAAAGAGCACACGACCACTTCTAAGGCAGGTGAGAGGTGCATCCTATGACCACATGATACTCCTCAGTGATTTGTCTTCCCTGACATTATCATTCACATCTCCCTTTTATCACCCTCCTTTCTGCAGCAACAAGTTATGAGGTCACAAATATGCAGGAGATGATGTCATTTTGGATTTCAGTTCCGACAATGACATTCAAATAAAATTAGTGACAACAGTAAGAGAATCACTGCAAAGATACAGAGAACCTAATTGATTTCATCCTGTCTTGCTGGTTCCTTGGGCCATTTTTATGGGCATTTTGTTTCCTGCATTTACATTTTTCAGACAATATCCAAAAAGTCCCAACTTCCCCTAGTCTCTAGTCATTTTTAGGACACCTCCCTACCCAGATGTCATTCCGGATGTGCCAATGCCTGGCCATCGGTCCAGTTTCACCATCCAGTCTGAAATTAGAGTCTAAGAGTCATCAATGGTTACAGCTGGCAACACAAAAAATAGGTGTTTGGTGCAAACTCTGAGGGAAGGAGGTGGAGACTCCAGTTTCAGCTACTACACATTCTGGAGGACAGTCATCTGGTAATGAAATTGGGAGGCTGACTGGGATGCCACAGAGATACTATGCAGCCTTGTTTGTCACATGCCCTCTTTGCACTGGGTATTTCGTGAACAAAAATGAAGATGAGCTTGTATTCTAAATGTGGTATGAGCCTAAAACGCAAGCCTCTAAGCCAGGGGTCAGCAAGCTTTGCCGTCCTCTGTGCCAGTCCTTCCTCCCCGACCCTCAGCTGGTGCCAGCGGCCCCCTCTGCTGAAAAAATCTAGCGGCTGCCTGAAAATTCAGCAGTGGTGACAACTGGAGTGGGAGCACTTCCCAGGCATGCCAGGGAAAGAAGTCACCCAGAGTGACTAATCTTGGCAGTGTGCCTGGGGACAGGGGTCCCCTGGTGTGCCATGAAAAGAAGCAGCTCCTTTCAGGGGTTCCCAGGCATGCTGCAGAAAGAAGCTGCCCATGGTGGCTCCTTTGTGGAGCATCACACCACAGAGAAGAACCACTCTGGGCAGATTTTTTCTGTCACATGGAGACATATACATCGGGGGGGGACCCCCTGTGTCCCAGCTGCACCCACAGGAAGCCACCCTGAGTGGCTTTTGGTGGCAGGAGTGGCAATTTCTGTGGTACTGCAGAAGGTGCCCCATGCTGCTCTGAATGGGCTTGGGTGCCACTGTAGGCACACATGCTGGGGGTTGCCTACCCCTGCTGTAAGCCTATATTCATTGCATGGCTGCATGAATCATCACAAGCTACAAGAATACAGGAAACTAGAGATGTCAATAGATGAGAGAGATACTGGAGCATATTAGAAAAGACACAAGGAAGAGAAAAATGAATGTGTTCTATATAAAGGTGATATGGTTAAACAAAAGTGGATATTGTTACCTCATTATAAGGAAGTTGGAAGGTATAAATAGGGTGGTAATTTAACATTTGAAATAGGAGAGTGAAAAATCTACTTGGTTCAAAAGACTGGCTACAGCTAGACTTGTATCTACCATAGAGCAGATTGGTGCAGGTGAGTGGTAATGGGGAAGGTATGTATTATTGTTCCAGTAGCATCTCACCAAAAGATTAGGGCCCCATTGTACTATGTGCTGTACAGACAAATAACAGATTGCTGTTGCCAAGAGAATTCACCATACAGAGCCTTTCCTCACTGCTTTGGGTAAATGGAGAGGCTGTTTATCAAACTGGTCCTTGCCTACTACTGCTACTGTTCCACCCGTTTAAAAGGAAAATCCAGGGCACCTGTCTCAATCTGACCATTTGTGACTCAAGCCTAGTGATAAAAAGTAACCAAAAAAAAAAAACCTTACAGAATGGGACGAAAATAAATGCAGGGGAGTGTAAGACATGGGATCAGGTCATACTGCAACAGCAAAAGCAAAAGCAAATGGAAAAGAAAAAAAAAGCAAAAGCATACTGTTGCAGTATGACCTGATTCCATGTCTTATACTCCCCTGCATTTATTTTTGTCCCATTCTGTAAGTTCCCCCTCTTCAAAGTGTCTGACAAAATGGGATTTTCTCCCATGAAAGCTCATGTGATAAATAAGTCTGTTAGTTTTTCAGTGCCACAAGACTCCTTGCTTTTTTTTTGCTTTACTAGACTAACACGGCTGCCCCTTTGGAACTTGTCAAGCCTAGTAATGCACCTGCCTGGGGCCAAGTTGTGCACATATCTGGAAATCTTGAGAAGTGAGGGCTCTTCCATGACCCACAGGAAGTGGAACCCATCCACAGATCGGGTGCATGGAACGGTGACTCTTTGAGACATCAGGAGAAATGCAGGGTTTACATTGTGCAGGGAGATGGTGTTTCTGGGCGGGGTTTCTTTCTCAGGCTTGAGATGTTCTGAATGTGCGTTTATCCCACTGCTCACTGGGGGAAAGCAAAGGAAAGTGGCTGGAACAGTGGAGTATGCTTACCTTTACTCTCAGGCTATGTCTACACATACATGGTTAAATTGATGTAAGTTAAATCAATCTAATTGAATTGCTATAAAAATCATTAAATCGATTTAAGTTAAAACAATTTAACAGGTCCCCACTAGAAGACCAACTCAAACTGGCATGTCCTTGGACAAGGCTTGCTAGTTCCATTTAGGAGAGGGGCACCAGGGGAGGTGTGGCAAGGTGGCCTCTAGAAGGACCATGCCCCCACACAATATATAGAAAAGGGACAGCACTCTGGAAAGGAGAAGGGCCAAAGTGTTAAATCGAAATAACACATCCATACAGCATTATTTCAAAATAACAGTTTTGATTTAACTGTCATTTTGATACAATACTAGGTTTTATTATACCAAAATGACTTTCCTTATTGCAAGATAAGGGAACTCCTTATCTCAACATAAGGAAATGCAGTGTGGACTTGCAATCTTTTTAAATCAAAATAATCTGCATTATTTCGATTTAAAGATGTGTATGGACATACCCTTAGTGTCTTGCCTCCTTGCTCCCAAGCCAGACACTAGAGGAAGGCTTCCCATATTATGCAATGCTCCCTGGAGCCCTGGAATCCAAACAGCTGGCTCATCTGGCACATGCAGCCCTCTCACTGACGCCAGTCAGGTGAAGCTGTAAATCAGATGCCTGCTGGCCAGGAGCAGTACACATTGTACAACTGCTAGGCGTGTCCTCAGGAAAAGAACGCACTGTTGAGATGGAACTCTCATTCCTTGAGAAAGCATCGCTGCGATGACGAGGAGAACACCCAGCCATCTGTCTTGGTCCTTCTAGAGGCTGGGTGAGCACAGCACGTGCAGCGTCTGCTCAACCACAAAGCTGTCTCTCTTCTCAAGCAGTGGTGCACGGTTGCTCTGTGCAATGTGTACGCGTAGCAAAATAAATCACTTCCTGGCAAAGCTCTCCCGTCAAGAATGTGGTGTGCTGCAGACCTGGCATCAAACCAGCCTGGTTCCCAAAGAGGAAATGCAAGCACGTCGCCCCCTTCCGTCCTTCAAATGGCTCTACTGGCTGCCCTGTCCTTTCCAGCATCTGCGCCACATCACCCTTCATTTTAATTCAGGTCCTCTGTGGACTAGCTTCATCTCATCCTCCAAATGTCTTCACCCTCTGTTCCCCTTCCTAGTATAAACAACAATTAATAGACTTGAGGGCAGCACACAAACATCCATATTCAAGAGCAAGCCTGGTGCCAGGTTATGTGTTATAAGGAGCCCCTTGGGGGGAAAATAATCTACAGGGATGGCGCCCAGGATCTCAGGATCCAGCAGCATCAGAGTCTACTCTAAAA
Organism: Podocnemis expansa; assembly: GCA_007922195.1. Lineage (NCBI taxonomy): Eukaryota > Metazoa > Chordata > Testudines > Podocnemididae > Podocnemis > Podocnemis expansa. The sequence continues at coordinate 9,848,628 of ML681963.1, read as the reverse complement.
GAGCAACACTGCTAGCTGAGTTTCAATAACAAACTCATAACCTCTATTTAAGGTCTAGCTATCAGAAGATGACAGGGCCATGCTGCCTTGATAGGGATTACACTGTCCCCTGGCCAAGGAAGTTTATCCCTGTGGTGTATTGAAAACAATGCTAAAATTGTAAGCCATCACTTTGCATTCTCAGAGGTCTTCTTGGTCCTGCTTGCAGGCTCGAGTGGCTGTGTAGGCAAGTGCGTGGTCTAGGTCTTCAACAGTCAGTCTGCAGACAGTTAGACTGGAGCAAGGTGGAGTGAGATGTGCCTTGCTACCTTAGGGAGCAGCCTGTTTTGTCTCCCTCTGGTTTTTGTTTTGTGAGTTAGGGATCTGGGTTCTAAGAAATGAAATAATGGAAACTTGCAACCTTCCAGTGTGAGGATTTTTAGCTAATTGCTCTGTGTATGTTCTGAGAACACAACAATCCTTAATGTTGAAGACTCATATCAGAAACAGGGCCAGCCCTAAGCGAACTGCTGCAGTCAGTGAGGCTTCAGCCAGTCCCTTCTCTTTATGAATAGGTTCCTCTCAACCTCTATATTGCCTTTCTCCTAACTGCCACCTGCTAGCAACCCCCAGCCTCCCTTCCCCTGACTAAGGCTCTTTGGCCTTTGTTTCTTCACTTTCAATGACCATGGTACCTGTCTCCAAGCCAGGAGGATCAACCTCTGCTGCACCTCACTAATGCTAGGATGAGATGAGACCATCAACAGGCATTCAAACTGGCATTTGCAGTAGGCCTTGCTACTGGGTGGGTATGTCTCAGGGAGGGCCGAGGACTAGGGTGGGTCTCTGTTCTTGGAAGGCTTTGGCTGTACAGGTATATTTATCAAGCCTGTTGGCCTCTAACACACTCCCTGGAGGAAAGGACAAGGGGAGTGATTGTCCGAATATTTGCCCAAGTTTGGGTCGGATAAGCAGTGTTGACTTTAAGAGTGCTCCTTGCTGGCGTTATGGCCTATGCACTTTCAGAACCAATATAACAATACTAGGTGGAGTAGGTCAGGCTAGAGAGGAAGTGGGGGAACCCAACCAAACCCACCCTTATCTTTGTGTTTGCTGGAGTTTTTCTCTGAGATTAACTCTTTGCAAAGTGCTCACCTCAATGCCTTATGCTACACTCTGTATCACAGTCCTCATGAGCACCATCATGTGATGTTTCTTCCATTTTGATATGGAGTGGACGACATGCCAGGCTGGTCTGTCGGGAGACTGGGGACTGACACCGCCTTGTTCTTCTCCAAGTCATTCCTTAGGGCTTGAAATTGAGAAGAAAGTTTAGCTTAAATATCAGAAGAGTTTGCAGACAGTGAAGTCTGTTGCTCTGTGGGTAGGTGTCATCTCCATTGCTTGTGGTATTTAAAACTAGACTGGATAAAACACAAGGGGTAAAATCCCCAGATTGAGTAAGCCAGCATGGTTCCTGCAGTGGATTAAGGATCTGGCCCTAGAAACATATAGCACCACCCTGGATCAGCAGGGAGATGGCCTGCACAGTCTCACATGTTCTTACTTACCTTTTGTTTATGTTGGTCCGTGAGCCAATGCAAGTGAAATGATGATACATTGAGGCTTCAGGCCAGTGTAACTAGTATCAGTGCAACTGCACCTAAATCAGTGAAGAGGTACCAGTTCACACCAGAGGAGGATCTAGCCTTTGGTGTTCTACTGCACTCTTGATTAATTTGTGCATGAGATGGTACATGGTGGCTAAGCTTGTAAGCAGTGATGAGGAATTTTAGGTACGTGAGCTTTTTGGTGTCTAATCTGAGACACCTTAAGCAGAATGATAATAACAAGACCCAGTGCTTTTGTAGCATTTTCATCAGCAGCTGGTGATCTCAAAGTGCTTCACAAAAGAGTTCGGGATTGTATCGAGTCCCAAAGGGACAACCATGTTAGTCTAGTTCAGCAAAAAAAACCAAGGAGTCCTGTGGCACTTAAAGACTAACAAATTTACTTATCACATGAGCTTTCATGGGAGCAAATCCCACTTCATCAGATGCTTTGAAGGTGGAGGAGCTTACAGAATTGGAGGAAATAAATGCAGGGAGTATAAATCATGGGATCAGGTCACACTGTAACAGCAAATCAAAGCAGTTTTTGAGATTTAAATATTGGGGAACAGCATACAGAGGATTGTTATTGTTATCTGCAGTTCACAGATGGCGAAAGAAGAGGCTGAATGTTTCCAGATGTGGGCACTCAACACTTTGCGAAAACTAGGTCCCTTCAAGATGTGTCAAACTGGGGACCACAATGACCTAGGCATCTAAATCACTGGTCACATGGAACCCAGAGTCTCAGAGTGGCACCTGTGGTGACTTTCTAGGGGAGCAAATTTGCAAAAAATTCTCAATTGCCACCTTTAATCAGCAAATGTGAGAAAAATTAACCCTCTGTAAATGCATTCGAATGGAAGGGATGTGGGGGGAAGGGAGGACTGGAAGCTTTAAACAGAAATAGCAAAGCATTTGACATCCTCCGGAAGTTGGGGAACAACTGCTCCAGGATCTAGCAGGGGAACACATCCAAGGATGTACACAATAAACAGTGCATAAACTCTGGCCTTTCCTCTCTGCTAGCTCTACAGTTTGCCCCGATTCGAGAAAGTATCCCTTTAAGGATGGCATTTAAGTACTTTCTTACATGCTTGTAGGTGCAGAAAGCATTTAAGCCTTGCATAACTTTAAGCATATGCATAAATGCAGTCCTCAACTGAGGTCTTCTGCTCTTGCATGTATGTGAGTATGTCTATTTATATTAGCTGCAAGCCCCTTTTATGACAAACCTTTCCATGGATCCATTTAAGTGTCATGTTTCAGAGTAAAGCTGATAGGGATATTTACTGTAAACATCCCAGGTACTAAAGGCCTGGCATGTTTGAGGTTGTGGCAGGGCAGGACTGCCCACGCGCCACTATCGCTATCAGAGAAAGGTGGCTGCCAAAACCATGGAGTACTGTTGATATTCCGGTGTACCTGCTATTGCTATCGGCCTGTGGCTCCCAGGAATGGACAGCAAGTAATTAGTAAACTGTGGGCATGGGGCTTAGAGACACCCAGTGCAGCCGACCACAACTGCATCAGATGCTGCCGACAATCTGTGATAATCAAGGACCTGTCTGGCAAAACTTTGTTCCATGAGTCAGTACGGTTTGACTGATCCTTGCCTCGCTTGGCCGGGGCAGGCTGTGACCTGTTAGCCAAGTCTGCTCACAACAAAGGCCAGTCATAGAGACAAAAGCAGTTCCTAGCAAATCTGTGGCACAGTTGTGAAAGGTACTTGGGTTTCTTGATGGCCAGATCATGAGAGGGTGGATTCTCCACTGCTCTGCACCCATCCTGATTGGGTAATGTTTCCACCCACTTTGCATAGGTGTACATGACAATGGCATAAGGCCCTCGAGACTTAATCCCCACATCTCTTATATTAAACACCACTTTTGCATCTCTGTGTGGTCAATCCTGAAGTTATATGGAAGTAAGATAGAACTGGCACTTTTGGGTGAATGTCATCCCAGCCCCGAATTGTTTGGTGACCTTGGACAAGCCATTTAATCACACTTGTGCCTCAGTTTTCCCCACCTGTAAAGAGGCGCTTAGAAGACTTTGTGTTCTATATTTCTACATCACTTAGTACAATGGGGTCCTAGTCCATGATCAAGGTTCCTAACAGCTGCAGTAATAAAAATAAATAATAACTTGCTAGCAGAGAGGGTCTGAAGCTATTGCTATAGTTAGTATTATTCAGGATAATTATTCATTACCATGAGAGGCAAACATTCCTCAGAAATAGATACTCCTGCGTGGGGGTTGTGCTCACAATCTGTCTGCCTGAACTGGATCATTCAGAAATTGTAAACACGGCTCATTAAGGCCCTGTTTTGCTGCTTTGGGGAGGGAACCAATTTGTTGTCCCTGGAGATTGTGCAAAGTGCCTTTTTAGCAGGTACTTATTGATACCTAGTTTTTCCCTTCCTTTCTCCCAGGCCCACTGGCTGGGGTAACCCAGGGGGAGCTGATTTTCTTTCCAGCAACTTTTTGGGTGGGGACACAGTCTCCACTGGGAGAAATCAACTTGCTACACCTGTGTGTTTAACAAGGCACCTGTTAGGCCCGCCCGCCAGTGCAATGGAATTCCAAATCTTCACTTCATTGTGCCTGGGCGTGGGCCAGCCCTCACCTGTGACACAGACAAGCCCACAGTGTGGGAACTCTCCACCCCCTTGACTTACCGCCATACATTATATCTATCCTGGGGCTTGGCCTAGTTGCTCAGGTTAATGAATTATATGAGATGGGGCAAGTGGGAAGGGGGGAGTAGGAGGCTGGTTACAGAAGTCAAGTATGCAGAGGCCTTTAACAAATTTTATGGTATGTTATCAGCAGCCCCATCGGACTAGATATTGCCTAACCTGCACTCAGCTCTGTGGGAACATTGCAAGAAAAATCCACCTGCTTAACTCTTTGAAGCCTGAAGCAGTGGGGGCCGGGGGAATGGGGTTTGGCCTGATGCTCACTGAGAGTGGGTGGTACACAAAATTGGGCTTGCAGCCAGCCTGCAAGCAAGGGCAAAGTTGAAGGCCATGCACAATTGCACACTTCATCTGCACACCCAGTCGTTACAGCCGTATGAGGAAATATGACTTTTGTGTGAGTGAATTTTTATGGCAGCTGTGCCTGTGTGTGCAATTGCATGCAGATTTGTGCACCTGGCCACAAAGTGTCCTCTAACAAATCAGGTACTGCAGACCTTGCAACAGGTCCTCCAATCAGTATGTGCTTTTTCTCTTGCAAAAGAAGTGGGTACTAAAGGCAACAGTCTCAACATGCTAACACTGTAGGGAGCAGAGCTCAAAAGCTTTCCAGCAGAGCTGTAGGTGAAAGATGCAGGATTCCACATCTTGACTCTTGTGCTATTTTTCCACCAAGTAAGTATCAGCACACTTAGTTCATAACTTCTCTTATTGGTGACAAAGCTTTTCTCAAGAACAAAAGACAGCAGTAACTTCTATCTGCCCCAAACTGGGGACTCTGGAACACCTGGTTGGTGTAGAGCAGTGGTTCCCATTCTGTGGGCAGTGGACCCCTGGGGGGCCAGAGCATGGCTCCAGGGAGTCCACAGACAGGCAGGGCACTGGGGCCGGATGCCGCCTGGCTCAATGGCTTCTGGCCAGTAGGGAGCTTCCCTGAGGCAGGGAGTTTTTAAAACTCCCGCCTCCTGAGCACACTTAGACCATGCTCAGGAGAGTAGCCTGGGGGGAGGCCAGGTGCAACTCCGGCCAAGTAAGGGGAGCACGGGAAGAGGCCCTGGGGGGGATGGGGGAAACCAGGGAGGGGATCAGAGAATGGTAGGGGAGGGATATTCAGGGATAGGGGCAGGGACAAGGAGGCTCCCCTTGAGCAGTGGGGGCTGCATTCTGCTGGCAGGGGCTTGGATACCCTTGGCGGAGGCTGCCCCAGAGTGGCAGGGGCTGCATTCTGCCAGCAGGGGCCACATTGTGACCTGCAATGGCATGGCTGCTGAGATAAAAATCCAGTGAGAGGGGCCACAGATTTTTTTTTTTATGACAAGGGGGTCCCCAGCCTAGAAAAGGTTGGGAACCACTGGTGTAGAGAAATTCTAGGTAGAGCCATGAAGCTGAGTGGAACCTTTGCTCAATGCCATTTGGATCTGAATCTCCTTGACTCCTAAAGGAATCCAGAATTCAAAGTCAACCACAGCTGAAGCCTCCAGATTTACCTGGTTTGGAGTCAAAATCATCCAAAACCTAGTGCAGTTCCACCTGAATCTATAAATGATTCAGCTTCTCTTGAAAGTCAGCCCATTTCCTACAGCTTCCTTTCTTGGCCCTCCTCTCCCTTCAGGTGCCTGAGTAGAGATGCTTTTACAAACTAAAATGGGTAGATGGATCCAGGCGTACCCCCAGTGGGTCCATACCTGAATGCTCCCCCAAGTTGGGGGTGTTCAGATCTAGGTGTTTGGGTCAGGCTCATCTGCAGTTCCAACCTTCAGACAGCTATGAACATGACTAATTACCCTGGTTCCAGATCCTGACATGGTATGCATTAACAACCGATTGTATATGGTGTAAGATTTGTACAGGCCTGACCCAAAGCCCCATGAAGTCTATGGATGTTGTTTCCAGCTCAGTGCTGACTGTATTTCACTGAGGCATGCGATTCCACCCATTCACTGGGCTTGGAGAAGCTGCTTTGTGACCTGCCCTTGGCTTCAGTGCAACACAGAAGGGTGGACAAACAGAGGCAGCATTGTCTCCAAGAGTTCCACCCAGCCGCGGGGAACTCCACCCAGTTCACAGCAGCAGGGGTTGCTAATTTATTGTAATTGGCGTGCTGCAAGACAGGTTGCCACTGGCAGGCATGCAGAGGCAGCCACAGCCTGGTCCCAGGGCCATTTCTGCAGCAACCAGAAGTAGGCTGTGGAGCATTGCTTAATGCCCACGTTTACCATGACTGCCTCATGGCTTAAAGCAGCCTGGAGAGGCGAACGACTCACTGGTTCACACAGAGAACTTCTGAGGAGCCTGCCAGACCAGTATGGGGCCTTAGAGATTCATTGAGATCATTTCCTGCAGGGCCCAGCAATTACCTTCACACTGAATTATCTCCATATGGCTCTCCTCTTCTCCAGGGATGTGTGCTGAGTTCATTCCAATTGGACATGAAAGCCCAGATTGAATTCGCCTCCTCCTTTCTCCAGACAGACTAGGGGGAAATATATCGGTCTGACAGAAGCGCATGTGCTACCAGATAGCCTGCCAGGACAGCATGTAGTGTATGTCAAACATCAGGGGTTAATGGCTGCTAAAAAACCACAGTGCCACAGCCTCAGTGTTCAATCCCTGGCTGTCCACCATTGCTATTGTCATCATTCATAGTTTGTTTTGGAGTAGAAGTCAGGATCCCTAGCTGAGATTAAGACCCCCATCTGCAGGATGCTGCTTAGATACATAACAAAACCTGGTCTCCACATGAAGTAGTACTGGTTTTAAGCACAGGCACAACATTGCACCCCTTTAGATAAACAGCAGCAGATTGGCGCATGGGCATTCTTATATCAACTTAGGTGTGGGCCACATCCATTTAACTTGTGCTTGTCAGTTTATATTACAGCTGTAGTTACACCAGTATAAAGACAAACAAAATATCTCCCCATCCCCCCCCTTTTAATACTCGGGGAATTTAGGCTCACAGAGATTACATGACTTGCTCAAGGAATCTATAACAGTGGTGGGAATTGAACGCAGAGCCTTTCTAATTCTGACCCTATCCTCTTATCTTCAAGAACAAATGACTTCCTAAGCAATGAAACAGTTAAAACAATGACACTTCAAATATTCCTCATTAGGCTTCAGAGTTAACAACACATTGCTAATGAAGTGGGGGAAGACCCCACCTATCAGCCTTTTCCTGCTAGCCCATTCTAATCCACTTGCAATGATCTGCCAACTCTGGGCCAGGTTTTTGGTCTATTGTCTTTCCTAGTGGAAAAAGTTTGCATGCACATGCAAGAAAGAAAAGGTGGGCTACCCTTCTGTTCTAGTCATTTTGCCTATATTCCCATCTGTTCCACAGGCTGGGCTTTGCTTTATTTTCAGGTGTGTTATGTGTGTTGTTATCTTTGGCATGGGGGATTGTGCTGCTGAGACTCTGTCTTTGCGTACAGAATGCCCCAACACAGTATCAATCTACCCGGGGGGGGCGGGAGAAAAAACCCAAAGCTCACAGCTGAAAAAGTAGTGCAGGCACCAATAAAGGCCAAGATCAACATCAGAGATGGGCTATGCCACTCCGAAGTAACTGTGTCAAATAACGAGGAAGGGCTGGATTCCATATATATATAATACTGGAAAGCCAACTTGGTACTAGCCATAAAACATGGCTTAATCATTGATGCTTGAGAGCTGGGGGGGGGTATTAATTACTTGAGTTCCTTGCAATACCACCTGAGATAATTTGCAGTGAATACAGCAGCTTTGAAAGGGTTAATGGTCCACTAACTAAAGAGGCTTAGAGTCCCGGCAAGATTGGAGACTACTCGTGAGAACTATCTCATAGCAAAAACAGGTTAACTGTTTTTAAAAGGTCTGCTCCAATTGACCCCTAAGTCATTTGGTTAGATGCAGGAATTACTGGGTGACAGCTATGGCCCTGCATTATGCCAGAGGCCAGAGTGGATGATCTCAAAGGCCTATAGGGCTTGATTTTTGCATTACTACTTATCCTGCATTCCTAAGGCAAATGGGTGTTTGGATTGCATGAGGGAGACATGACTTGGTCCTTAAAGTGGGTGCTTAGAGCCACCACCTTGTACCGTTGGTGTGATGCTGTGTATTAAGAGCCAGGTTCATGCAAATGCATTTATTTTGATTTCCACGTGTAATTTGTGCTTGCACAACACGGGCCCAAAATTAGTCCGGACAGAGCACAAATGTGAGATCATTGAAGGTGGATCTACTACAGGAATCATTTTTCCCATTAGTGGGGAGCAGCATCTCAGCTGGTTAACTAGGGATGGGAGATACATCTTCATGGCCAGGGAAGCATGGTTGTGGCATGAGCAGCTCATAACTGGGCTAGCTTTAATCTGGCTAACACAAGTAACAGCTAGATGTGGTGGCACAGGCTAGTGGCCAGAATACGTACCCAGAGACCCTGCTGAGTGACTGTGGGCAACTTATTGCGTTGCTCTGTGCCTCAGTTTTTCTAACTGTAAAATGGGGATGATACATACCATCTATGTAAAACAGTTTGAAATCTACTGATAAGTACTGTATAAGAGCTTGGTATTATTGTTCTATGTCAGTACTCACAAATTAAATTGACAAATGAAAGTGAAGGCCCCTCTTATTCTGGCCACCAGAAATCAAGCAACTATCTGTTATAAATCAGAAATAGCTGGCCTATTTGTATAGCAGCTTATGCCAAAAGAGCAGCTCCTCTTTTGCTGCTATTCTGTTTCCATTAAGAACCTTTCCAGGCATCATTGTTTAGGATTGGAGAAGGAATTTTTCTGTCCATTTTCTCCAAATCCCAGTGCCAGGAAAATACAGTACAAGTGCCAATGAGTCTTCTGGTTAAAACAAGGATTCCCCAGTATCCACGCTTTGCCTTATCTCCCAACAATTCACTCCTGGTTTCTAACCTGAATGCCTTGCATTCTAGTCTAGATCCCTTCCATTTCAATTTCAAAAACTTCATTGTCATAGCAAGACTTGCAAGTGTCCCCAAAGTTAATACATCAAAGATCTCTCTACCATAGGAGCAGGCATTTCTCTGCACCATTAGTCCCCAAAGGCTTGTCAATGGCATAGACCAGCTGAACATTGTGTTTTAATGTCCTTGTTAAATAACAATGAGTAGCCTAAAAGTAGTGATGATGGTCATCTGGCTTCAGAGCAGAAGGGAAAGCTTTTTGTCATCAGAACCCCAGGGCAGCTGGATCAGAGAAATGCTGCATTTGGGAAGAGGGGTTCAAAGTAAACCCTAGGGCCTTGTCATCACTGGGATTAGTCCCAGTTGTCATTCTCTGTATTATTCTCCTCTGCTATTTTTATTATGCAGACTTTAGAGTAGGGACCCCACTGCACTAGGGGCTGTACATACATATTGAGAGGCAGTCCATGCCCTGAACAATTTGCAGTCTGGATACAAGACAGGGAAAGGAAGGGTATTCTCATTTTACTGATAGAAAACTAAGGTTCAGTGACTCCTCCACAGTCACACAAAGAGCACGAATATGACAGAGCTAAGAATTCAGCCCAGTCCTGCTAAGGCCCAGTCCAGTGACTTAACCACAGGATCGACATTCCTCAGCAATGGAAATCATAGGTTTGCTTTTCTATTTTGGGGTGCTGCTGGCTGAGTGGCTGCTAGACAGGTGATAGCTAGAATGGGGGCAGATTTCCAGTGTAAAACAAGTTCTACATTAACATTGGCTTCCTCCTGTGGATTCAAATGGATATAACTGTGTACTGTGTAAACAGCTACCACATTTGAGTCCAGAGGTGTCTGCCTTTCGGTGCTGGGTGGCACTGTACCTGTGTATGTATCGGGGGTGGGCAAACTTACGGAACTCAAGAGCCACACAAGTTGATTATTAAACCTTTGAGAGCCGCACTGAGGCATACAGCCATATACTTTTTACCTAGTAAATTGATTTTCTTGCTTTCTTCTGCAAGCCACACTTTTTCATTCAAGAGCTACGTGCGGCTCCCAACCCACAGTTTGGCCATGCCTGGATTAAACCTTTGGAAACTGCTGTCCAGTTCTTCCTTTTTGCACATGGGTTCTGGTGATATCTCTCCTTTCCAACATCAGCATTTCGCTGGGAAAATGGCATTCCCAGGCTAGTGTTGGATGCATATGTTTCCCCATGCATGCTCTGGCACCTTAGGAACACTGAAGAGATTAAGCAATAAGATGTGATAGGATGTAGTGAAATTGTCCAATATCGCCACACCTAGTATAGGATGGGAAGACCTGAGACTGACACTGCTGAAGTGCTTTCGGTGTATCCTCTCTCTCTCGGATGTTGTCCAGTCTTTCACATAATGAAGGGATGCTTGGAAAGAGGCCAACATTTGATGGAGAAGGAAAATATGTCTCAAGACTTTGTGTTCTGGAGGTGCTAATTACTTTGGAATCAGTAGTTAGTGACCAGTGAGAGTTGCAGGCCTTTACCTGCACAAAACTTCCAGAATCCCATCTAATGGGAGTGCCCTTTTATTCTTTGACACGTGGGGCAGGGGGGCACTAAAGTGTGGTTCACAGAATGGACGAATGGAACAGAACGCTGGATGTTATGGCTGATTAATGTAAGAAGCTAGAGGTATGAGACATCACTAATGGAGATGGAATGGCCAGACCAGGTGTGGCCAAACTGTGACTCAGGAGCCGCATGCGGCTTTTGAATGAAAAAATGCAGCTTGTGGAAGAAAGCCAGAGGAGAGCAGTCCCAGCCTAGGAGTTTTAAATCTCCTGCCCTGCGCATGCTCCGAACATGCTCAGAGCATACTTGGGGGGAGCCCCAGCCTGTGCCTAGCTACTTGAACGAACAGGAAAGGAGATCCTGGGGTGGGGGTCAGCCTGGGGGAGCCAGCATCAGGGCCTGGGGGTTGGGGAGGGGGCCGGGATGGAGGAAAGAAGTGGTGCCATGGTGTGGACTGCAGAGAGAAGCTTAAGTTTTTACTGTATAGGCAGGCCTAGTCTTCATGGTAATCTTAAGTAATTATTAGAATCTGACTTCAGTAGGATCAATATTTGCCCTCTTTTTATGATAAAATTAAAGTGTGCAATTAATTTTAAACTTAATACTTTTGGAGTAGGTAAAATATGGCTATATGCCTTGCTGAGGCTCTTAAAGGTTTAATAATCAACTTGTGTGGCTCTAGAGTTCCATGAGTTTGGCCACCCCTGGTCTAGACTCTAATGTTCAAGGTTCAGCCTCTGCTTAGCCAAGAAGCCTGAGGTCAGGATGTGTCTAATCTTCACTATGAAGAAGGGAACTGGAAATCTCATCAGAATGGGCTCTTTCGTGAGATTTCTTTCACCTTCTGATTCTGCTTGAGCCAGCAATACTGTGAGAGAACGGGTTTTTGGGCGTATGTTTGTTCTTCTGATAGTGGCCCCAGCCAGACTCAGGAATTTCAGAGATGCATGATAGCATAAATAGTGAAGAACAAAAGATACACTCACTTCTCTGAGTAACCTTCTCAGTTGGAGTAGAGATGGACCCAACCTAATTCCCTGATCTGAACTCCCAGAACTCTGGGTAAGTTTGGATCTTGGGGAGGGGGGGTGTTGGCAGGTTCAAACTTCACTGTCTGCTACATGTGAGCCAGGTTAAAATCATAGCCCCAAACCCACTTGTACTTTGATCCAAAATTTGCAGCTTAGCTCCTTTAATTTGGTTTCAGTTTTGAATAAATGTTCAAAACTGGGAGAAAAATGTGGTGGGAATTCTCTTTAGTTTGATTCAATTCTGCTCCATCCATATCTGAAACATCAAAAAGGGAAGAGCTATCATCTAATAGTGGGGTTGCAAGAAAGTCCAGGCCAAGAATTCCTTATTATTGTTCTATTGCCACAGGACTCCTTGTTTGTTCTATTAAGTCAGAGGTGACCAAACTTGTGGAACTCAAGAGCTACACAAGTTGATTATTAAACCTTTGAGAGCCGCACTGAGGCGTATAGCCACATACTTTTACCTACTCCAAAATCACTAAGTTTAAAATTCATTGCACACTTTAATGTCATCATAAAAAGAGGACAAATAGTGATCCTAATAATATCAGATTCTAATTATTATTCCAGGTTACCAAAAAAATTAGGCCTATACTGTAAAAACTTAGCTGTTGCTCAATATAGAAGACTACAGGCTAGTGGCTAGTGGCGAATTGTTTAATATCCTGACCATGCTGCACTTCTCCCCGCCATCCCTGACCATGCCACGCTTCTCCCCACCATCCCGACCCCTTCCTGAACTCCTAGGTTGGGGCTGCTTTTCTAAATTGATTTGCTGACGTTCTTCTGGGAGCCACAATTTTTCATTTAAGAGATGCATGTGGCTCCTGAGCTGCAGTTTGGCCACACCTGGGATATATATTCTGTATATTGAGCAATTCCTCTGGGTGTGGCAGTTCAGGATCCTTTAGGATGAAAGTGCTCTAGGAGCCAATCTGACTGACAGAGGTTAAGAACCTTTCCCAAGAGCAATTTATCCCATGACTGCTTACTGCAGAGTTTCTTGTACCTTTCTCTGAAGCATCTTGATCCACACACAGGCTACTGTACTAAATGGACAATGGGTCTGATCCGATAAGGAGCTTACTGTGTTCCCAGGAGAAACATCAGCAAAATGACTGAGGTGACCCTTAGCATGTATTTTGTCAGTTCCATGATTTTTGCCCCTCCTCTCTGCTCTGGAAGTTGTTACTTGCCGCTGTTAGTGATTATTGTTGTTAATGATTCCTCTGACTCAGAGAGAAATATCCAGGGATTGTCATCCTGTGGAGTTATTCAGGAATTAGTATAATCCACTTTGGAGTCCAAAAGAAGGCTGTGCCTACACTACAGAGCTTACAGCAGCACAGCTGTACCACTCCCAGGTGGCTGCTGTTATGAATGAGAGATGGTAAATTATGTCAGCAGGAGAATGTCACCCTCTGACTTAGCGCTGTCCACACTAGAGCTTTTGTCGGTGAACCATACGTCAGTCAGGAAGGTGCCTTTTTCACACCACTGATGGGCAAAAGTTTTACCAACAAAGTACTAGTGTAGACAAAGCCTAAGCATGTCCATGCCTGTAGTTATTCCAGATTGGCTATTCAGTTTTACATTCACGCTCTCTTATTCCAGAATCACTTTCATGTGTTGACAAGCCCTCTGGCTGACAAGGGGCATCTGCCAAGTTACATCCTCTCAGCTTCTTACTCCTGCTTCCTTTCAGACCTGGTGAACACAGAATGGGCTATGAGTTAGTCAGAAAACAGAAGCTAACCCCATCAAGAGAAGGTTTGCGCAGTCTCATAAAGAAGCTGTAGGGTAGGGCAAAAGACATCCTAGCTCAGGCAGACAATGGTGGGAAGGAAATAGGAGTCATTGCCGTCATTGTTTCAAGGCTTAATCTGGGACTCTGGTATTAGCATCTCAGCACTAAAGGCACAGATGGGTTGGAGGAGCCTCAGCTGTGTTCTCACTGCTGTGAAGAAAGGAGTCTCATCTTGCTGGATCCTGGCTGTTAAAATTGTTTCACACCCTCCTGTTATCAGGCTTGTCTCAGGCTTCTGCAGTCAAGACAGATATGTGCTGTCTTTGTAGGCTTGGACTGAAGGCAGTGTCAACAGCACCAGAGAAGTGAGCATCCCTAGTGTCCTGCCCCTGCTGCTGTGGGTCAGCAAGAGCATGTATTTCCAGACAACCAGTTTTCCAGATCCTTTGGCATTCTTCCACCGACTCCCTGTGCATGCGTCATTGCTTTACAGGGTTGCCCTGCTCTCCCAGGAGTCCCCACTTTCCTCTCCATGCACATACACGCACACACGTCCTTTATTTAGCACACACAGCATTCTCATCATCCTTTCCTTCTAAAGTCTCAAACGAAGTCTCAGAGCAGCAGCTCTGGGAAGCAGGTTGGCAGCTTCACCACCATTTTAGGGATGGGGAAAATGAGGCACCAAGCCAGGGCACGACAGAGCTGGATTTAGGCACCATGTCTCCAGGCTACCATGTATGCTTTAGGGTACGTCTACAGTGTGTGTGTGCACGCGTACTTCCTAGTGTGACTAGACAGGTACTTGACAGTTCTGTCCAAGCTAGTGTGCTACAAATAGTAATGCGGGTGCAGCAGTGTGGGCTGGGTGAGCTACCCAAATAGAAATACACTGAGCTCACTGGATCCACAGCCAGGTAGCTAGCCCAAGGTGCCACCATGGCCAAATTGCTATTTTAGTATGCTTGCTGGAGCGGAGCTAGTATGTGTCCGTCTACCTGAATTGGGAAGCACAGCCTTGCTGATGGGAAGATATGCTAGGCTTCCTCTGCACTTTGTTGCCTCCGCAGTGCCATTTCAGGAATGCTCTGTGATGTGTTTCCTGGGAGAACATCTGCAAAGCAGGCAATCATGGGTAAAGTAGGTGTTTGTCAGGCTATTTTAATGGAAAACTATTTTCTGACTATTTTCATTCTCTCTTCCTTTCCCACCCCACCTGGAGGGAAGGATGCTAGCTCAGAAATACTCTTGCCTTTCTCCTGTGGGCTCTGGTGTGAAGATGAAACCAGAGCTCTCGTGCCTTGTTAGGCCAGTGAGAAATTTCACCCCATGTGTTTTCCTGTAATCGGCTGAGAGGTGCTGACCAAGGCCGTCTGGCTCCTGCTGTTTGTTGTCTATCTACTGCTGCTTCAAGTTGGTTTCAGGAAGCCTGTCAGGATTCAGAGGCATGGAGTGGCCCTTAGAGAGCTTCAGGAAAGGACTGAGGCCTGATCTACACCTGAAACTTAGGTTGACCTAACTCCATGACTCTGGGGTGTGAAAAATTCTCACCCTGCAAGATGTAGTTATACCAACTCAAGCCCTGGTGTAGACACCATTAAGATAATTCTTCCATCCATTTAGCTGCTGCCTCATAAGGGGGCACATTTACAACAGAAACAGAAAAATCCTTTCTGTCACTGTAGCAAGTATCCACACTAAAGCTATGCTGCTTTTGGACTTGTCTTGTAGACACAGCCTGAGCCATGCCCCAGGATTAGGTCATGTAGGCCCTTTATTCATGGCCAAAAAAGGTGGTGTTTTTATGGGGTAATTTTAAAAGGGATAGCCGTGTTAGTCTAGTCCAGTGAAAAAACAACAAGGAGTTGTGTGGCACTTTGGCTGTGTTCACACAGCCTCCTTATTTCGAAACAACGGAGGTTGTTTCGAAATAAGGTTTCAGCTGTTCACACGATGCATGGTTGTTTCGGAACAATGGGAAGCCGTTGTTCCGAAACAACTGTGTTGTTTTGAAACAAGTAAAACCTAGTCCGTGGGCGAAACAATGTTGTTTTGCAACGGTTGTTTCGAAACAACACTGTGCGAATGTGTTGTTTTGGAACAAGATGTTCCGAAACAACAGTTCAAGGGGTGCCTCCTCAGCACCCTGGCTAGGGAACCCTCAGCACCCTTGCCAGGGTGCTGAGGGGCGTCCCCTGGCCAGCGTCTGCACAGCCGGGCTGCAGGCCCCAGCGGGCTTCCGCGCTGAAGCCCGCTGGTGCCTGCAGCCCCCCTGCGGAAGCAAAATAGCACGTTCACAGTGTGAACGTGCTATTTCGTTTCCCGCCTTTTTCCTTATTTCACATTAACATTTTGTTAATGCGAAATAAGTTGTTTTGAAATAAGCTTTATTTCGATATACGGTTGTTTCGAAACAACCATATCAAAATAACCCGCTGTGTGTGAACACAGCCTTTAAGACTAACAGATTTACGAAAGCTCATGCAAAAAATAAATCTGTTAGTCTTAAAGTGCCACACAACTCCTTGTTGTTTTTTATGGGGGAAGCCTACCACATGGCCAACTGGAACAGCTTCAGATGCATTAAGCTTCAACTTAACAGTATTTCAGTCATGTGAGGGTCACAGACCTATAAACTCATCCTATTTGCCCATCAAGGCACAGCCCCTGAAAGGTGCTGAGCTCTCTAGGCTTTTACAGATTTCACAGCAAGCTGTGGCTCCCTGGCCACACCTCTTGGGCTTGGCTCTCAGTGAGCTAGAACAGTCTCAAAGGGAGAGCATGGATCCACTACACAGCAGCAGCTACTTATTGTTCCCTCTCCATCTCACCATGCCAGTCATCTGGCCTCATTTTGGGGAGAGGCCTGCAGAGACCATCCATCACCTGCTGCCAAGAGGACTCTATCTGGCTGGTTCCCATAGTGGCGGGACGGAGAGAGGAGTGAGGCTGGCTGTTTCCATGCTTGGCCCATCCAGAAGAGGCTCAACTCATCAAGAAGCCCTGCTACCCTGACTCTTTCCATATGGCTGGGCCTGGTCTGGCTGATTTCCTTCACATGATAGCTGCCATTCCTGGAGGTGCATGACAAAGAAGTGTATTGGACTCAGAAGCTGTTGTGCCTCCTTTGCCCCTGCAGAGAATTCTGTGTACAGGGAATAACCTTCAGCCATGCTCCCCCTCAGCCCCCTAGTCTCCTCCCATTGTTTGTAGATGGAAGAATAGTACAGATAACTAGAAGATGCTCCCCCCAAACCCATATCTCTGGACACTGGACAGCACCCACACTGTCCTTCAGAATCACTGGTGCCTCTCTAGCCGTTTTCTCCTGGGTGTGTTTTTCTCTTAACCTTCAATACACAGAAGCTCAGGGGCATGAGTTTAAGGATGCAGCCAAAGTAGCAGATAGGCAGGTTTCCTTGGGCAGGATGCCCTCCCTCAAGTGCCTTGGAATACACAGGCACAGGAATAAAGCAGATGTTTATTGCTTGTATCACAGACCTGGACAAAAGTCCCACAGATGTAGGCACTAGCCCCCAGCTTGAGTGTCTAGGTGTGCAGCATGTTAGAGGCAGCGCCAGAACTAGTTTTTTTGGCAGCCGCAGTGTGACTTAGCAAGCAGAATGAAACGTGCGCCCCTCAATCAGGCAGTCAAATGGAGCTGCTTGATATAGCCCTGGTTAGAGTCCCCACCAGCACCAAAATGCTACTGCAGCCACTTTTGGCAGCACTGTGGGTTGAAGAGGTCCCCCTCCCACTGCCGCTGCCCAAAAACTGCCAACACCACAGACACTGGTGGCAGTCCAAAGCGCAGAAGCCCTACCATCGTTCCCGGCAGCGTTTCAGATGAAGAAGCTCTGCTGCTACCAAAAAGCCTGACATGCCTCTGAAGACCACAGTGGCTTTTTGGGGGGAGTAGGAGCGCCAAGGGAACTTCCACCCCCTGGAGTACTGTGGTGCAGCTAGGTGCCAGAGTACAATTCCCAGGCCTCATGGTGACTTGGTGCCTGAGTGTTGTTGATCCCTGTTGTATTGCAATAGTACCCAGAGGCTCTCCCCAAGGCTGGGGCATCACCAGGCCCTGCATAAACACAAAGCCGGAGATAATTTCTCCCTTGAACAAATCATGCATTAACTGGGCAAGGCAATTAACTGGGCAATGGAGTTATGCAGCTGTAGTGCAGATGCTTCCTAGAGCAACAGCAGGGCCTTTCTTATCACTGAAGGGGCTCCATACCTCCTTGAGCAGGGAAAGTTAGGCTCTTCGTTGACCTTGCTGTATTTATACAGGGGGCAAGGTAGTCATAGATTTACACATCTCTGAGCACTGCAGCTAACTTTTAAGTGTAGAACGAGCCTCACTATTATGCTCCATGTAACAGAGGCGAAATCAAGGCATGGAGGGATTTAAGTGACTTGCCCAGAGTCACACAGGAGGTCTGTGGCAAAAGCAGGAGGACCTGAACCCAGAGCCTCTAGTGCCAGTACCTTAACCAGCTCCTCTGTATGTTTTGGTGTTTTCTGCATAGGATTCATCTTCTGCTTCATGCCCACCTCTAACCCCACTCTACAGCCAGCTCAAAGTATACCAATAATTACCCCATTTCCAGACCAACTGTGTGGCATTGTGGCTCCTTCCTGCTGCTAATCAAGAATCTAATACGAAAGGTAGGTAGGACTTTTGTCTTGTGGCACGGAGCCTGATCCATACTCCATTAAAGACTACTTCAAGGGATTTCTCTTGGGTAAGTTTGGCTATGAACCCTCCCCACTGCCAAAGTAATGCAGAGATAAAAGCAATGCCAGAGCTAGAACAGAAGCTTTAGAGCTTTGGAAGAAGGATAAAATATGAAAGACAGCCTTCAAGAGTCTTCCCAGAACGCCCCTTTTGCCTGTGATGAGACAGAGCAATAATACCACTGTACATTTCTGATCTCAGAGATCCCGAAGCACCTTACAGACTATACATATCAATGCCCTTGTCACTGCGAAGCAACCACCTCAGAGGTGTAATATGGCTGCTATATAATAGCATGAAAGTGAAGAAAAGCCTGGTATTCCAGTAAAACTTCACAGGGAATTTAAGGAGACAGAAAGTAATTAGCCAAGTTGGAATTTGGCCAGAACATTGTGTTAAAGTCCCTCTTGCAACAACAACAACAAAAATGCACCATATGATCGTAAACAACCAGGAGTGGTCAGGACTGTGCTAATAGAATCATAGAAGATTAGGGTTGGAAGGGGACATCACGGGGTCATCTGGTCCAAACCCTGCTGAAAGCAGGGCCAGCTTCAACTAAACTATCCCAGACAGGCCTTTGTCAAACCAGGCCTTAAAAACTGCTAAGGATAGGGACTCCACCTCTTCCTAATAAGCCATTTAAGTGCTTCACCACCCTCTTAATGAAAAAGCTTTTCTTAATGTCCAACCAAGACCATCCCCACTGCAACTTGAGAACATTGCTCCTAGTTCTGTCATCTGCCACCACTGAGAAATGCATCACTCCATCCTCTTTGGAAACACCCTTTCAGGTAGCTGAAGACTGGTATCAAATCTTCCCTCACTCTTCTGCAGATTAAAAAAAAACACAGTTCCCTCACCGTCTTCTCATAAATCATGTGCCCCAGCCCCCTAATCATTTTTGTTGCCCTCCATTGGACTCATGTGAAAGTTGGCATCTCCTGCAGAGCCAATCTCCTTTAATTCATTACTTAAAACAGAGGGGTTTTAATATCTTCAACTAAGGAGCAAGTAATGGTGTGAGATGCTACCATCGCCACAGTGCACAGCCAAGTCCTCTGTCTGTTCATCCCCTACATAGCCTGACTAATGTGCCTCAAGTACTAGATGCAGCTTTAGCGAGAGAGAGGATAGCATCATCTTCATGATCCATCCAGCCTTTGGCCTGCCCCTTTACTAAGACAGCCAACACAGGCTAGTTAGTGCTATCTCTGGTGGTGGTTTCTGGGGCTGGGGATCCTTCTACCCAGTTGGAACCCCCTCCCTCACCAACTCAGTTTCCACTGGCCAATACCATCTACCAGATTGCTACAACCACGAAGCCCTGATGACTGTGAGAACACAGTCCATTCTCAACCCCTTTAAGCCATATAAGCCCTCTCCCATCAACCTCCAAGAAAATTTTTCTTGTGATCAGAAAAATGTTGTGTCCAAAACAAGGCTGCACTGGGCATGCGAAACACAGGCAGTGCCTCAGCAAAAGGGGACCACTGGAGAACTAGGGTTTAACATGCCACTATGCAAAACAGAATGTCGCTGCAGCTGCTGCATGTGTACGCATGACCTAAAACCCGCTGGCTGCATCTGTGCAGGCAGAAAAAGAGTGTTAGCTAACCCAGAGCAAAATCTTGGTGCAGACAAGGGCAGCTGTAGTTTTTACAGCTGTTAATGAGACAAGGTGAGCAGTAAGGGGGGGCGGGGGGGGCTGAGTTAGAGTGAGTTAGCTAGCCTGTGGTAAGAACAATTGCCCCATGTGTCCTACTGAAAACAAGGCCTCAGTGCAAAGGATGCAAGCAAGGGGGCCAGAGGCAGGGTGACCAGATGTCCCAGTTTTATAAGGAGAGTCCCAGTATTCATAGTTTTTTCTCACACGGGCACTTATTACCTACCACCCCCTCCTGAATTTACATTTACTGTCTGGTCACCCAGATGGAGGCATGCAGGATGCCATGGGAATGCAGATCAGATCAAATTCCAAAGGGGTAGCTGTGTTAGTCTAGTTCAGCAAAACAAACAAGGAGTCCAATGGCATTTTTAAAGACTAACAAATTAAAGTGGCACCAGATTTGTTCAGATCAGAGAGAGGCAAAGCCTGCAAAGTCCCTGGAATTGTGGAGTCAGTTACAGACCCCAGTTGCCCTGGTGTGATGGCAAAGTGTCTGACTGGGAAGAGAAAACTGGAGTCCGTGTTGGCCTGCTCCTGGAATGACTCATCATGGGCGCTGCTCAGTCTCAGGTTTGGAACACTTGTCCCAAAGTGTATGTGGCACAACAAAAGGGATTTCTTCTGCAAGGCTCCAGTGAAGGCATCTGTCTGAGATGAGAGCCCTATGGTTAATATAGGGCTATTTAAAGTATCTATCTATCTATCTAAAACGAGTATCTAGACGTGATGGCAAGGTGAAGGGTGGGGGACATAAATCACATTTAACCAATCCCATAGACTTTGTAAAGAAACCAGAGGAGGAAAGGTTGGTCCTATGCGTGGGTCTCTGCCTTCTTGCTGTAGATTAGCAGTCCTCCATCCCAAAAGGGGTGGGGGTAGGCTGTAAATAAACTGGAATGACAAGTGTCAACAGCAATTAATGTTTCACACTTGGCATAAGAGGGTGATAAACATTCACAGGTAAGCAAGAAATGCAGGGTTGCCTGAGAAGGGGTGCTAGACAGGGCGGAGAGGAGGAAGCAAAATAATGGGCCCTAAGTGCCATTGCTTTGTCAAGTGAAGTTCACAGCTTAATGGGAAAGACGCACCACCCAGCACGGTTTTTTTTTTTGGCTCCCCACTGCTGTTTGCAGTCACTTACTGGAGAAAGTCTAAGCATTAGGACTGCTCCATACAGACTAGCAGATTGAGTTAAACTGGATGCTCTCAGCTCCATCTAAGCCTGGTCCATTAGCTGAAGTTGCCTGGGAACAGGTTTAAACAAGACTAACATGAGACAGTCTTAAACAAGGGAAGTGTGTAGATGGGGTTTTGCACCAGTTTAACCAAACTGATTTTAATAAATCAATTTAACTTCCTTGTGTCATAGATTTTAAGGTCAGAAGGGACCAATATGATCATCTAGTCTGACCTCCCACACAATGCAGGCCACAGAATTTCCTGCCTACTCCTGCAATAAACTTAACTATGACTGAGTCACTGAAGTCCCCAAATCATGGGTGAAAGACTTCAAGGTACAGAGAAACCACCAGTAAAGACCCATGCCTAGGGTTACCAGATGTCAGGCAAAAGGAGGACATATCCTCCTTTCTACCTTCATGTCCTCCACCTGACAGGCATTTTAAAAATATATGATTTTGTCTGGCTTTTTACTTACAGGGGTTAAAGGATGCTGGAAAGCTCTGGAACCTACGTTCCCTCTAAGGTGTGTGGCTGCGCAGCCGCGCACCTAAAAAACCCTCCCCGCGCAGGGTTGTGCTGTTCCCGCGCGCAGGGAGGGCCAAGCCAGAAGCACAGCCCACGATTGGCTGGGCAGGCCAGCAGAGCGGCTGACGATTGGCTGGGGGGAGGGAGCAGGGCCAGGGCCAGGCAGGGCAAGGCAGACAAAACGGCGAGGAGGATCGGGGGAGGGGAAGTGTGGCTGGGCCGGGCCACCTGAGCAGTGGGGGGGTGCGGGGCCAGGCAGGGCAAGGCCAGCAAAGCGGCTGAGAATCAGCCAGGCAGTGGGGGGGCAGGGGGACCAGGGCTAGGGCCGGGGCAGGGTCAGACCGGAAAAGCAGCCAAGGATAGGCTGGGGCTGGGGGGGGGGAGCGGGCCAGGCCAGGGCTGGGCCAGCTGAGCAGTGGGGAGGGGTGCTGGGGCCGGGCAGAGTGAGGCTGGCAAAGTGGCCGAGGATGGGCCGGGGGGGGGGGGCCAGGGCTGGGCAGGGCCAGGCTGGAAAAGTGGCTGAGGATCAGCAGGGGCAGGGGTGCTAGGACCAGGCAGGACAAGGCCGGCAAAGTGACTGAGGATCAGCCGGAGCTGGGGCTAGGGCTGGGGCTGGGCCAGGTCAGCAGAGCAGCTGGGGGCGGCTAGGGCCAGGTTGGCAAAGCAGCAGAGGATTGGCAGGGGGACAGCGGGGCCGGGGCCAGGCAGGTCCATTCCAGCAGAGCAGCTCAGGATCGGCCTGGGGTTGCGGGGGGGGTCAGACTGGCAAAGTGGCTGAGGATTGAAAGGGGGGGCAGGCCTGAACCATGGCCAAGGATCAGATGGGGGAGGGGCAGCCTGGGAGAGCAGCTAAAGTTGGGCAGGGGGCAGGCCTAAAGCTCAGCTGAGAATCAGCTGGGGGGGGGGTTGCAGTTGCTATTCCTGAGCTATCCAAGGGCTCCTTTTTACCTTCCTGTCCTTCCTTCCCCAGGCATTCTAAAAATAGGTGATTGTCCAGCTTTTTATTTCTGATAATTAAAATGGTGAAAAAACAAACAGCAGTTTATAGGGAAGGGAAAAAATATCAAGGGGCAGGGGAGTACAGTTATCTTTTATTCCTAGAAGCTCTTTTTTTTTAAATTTTAAGGCACCTAATTTCTCCATAGCTCAGTTGGTAAATCAGCAGATTTACAATATCAGAATCGTGGGTTCAAGCCCTGTGTTGGGTTTTTTAACTTTTGGCCTCTTGCTTCTTAGAGAAGGGCCAAATTGGGGAAAAAATATATAGCAAAACACTAATAAAATGAAGGAAAATAAAGGGTACCATGATTAAAATTACTAATAGTGACCAATTAAGTAAAACAAATAAATGGACACATTTGAACTGACTAGAAACAATTTCAGACGATTTCCTTTAAATTGTAAAAAGGGCTGCTGTGCAAAATGAAAAACAAGAGGCAAGTTAGCTGCTTTCACTTTTTTATGTGCTTATTCATTTTGGAAAACTGACAAAGGCAGACGAACAGTACTGAAGAATTGATGAGACATGTCACATAAGCATAGAATACATTAAAATTATTAGTAAAAACAATTTAAAATAACAATTTTTCATTGTTCTATACTTTTCAATAATTTCCATCACGTGAATTTGCACAAAAATTTTATTCAGAAAAAGTTCTGCACATGGCTTGAAAATTTTGCACACAAGCCGCCAAACCTTAGAGGGAACATTGCCTGGAACACCCTATTTTTAGGGGGAAGCATTCCAGGGACCCCTACGAACAGAAGAATATTACATTAATACTACATTTTCTCCATGTGTCCTCCAATGTCCTCCTTTTCGTACTTCCCTATCCCCCTTTCCATACTTTGGTATCTGGTAACCCTACCCATGCCCCAAGCTAGAGAGGAAGGCAAAAAAAACCCTGGATTGCTGCCATTCTGCCCTGGGGGAAAATCTCCTCCTGACCCCAGATATGGCAATCAGCTAATCCCCACGCGTGCGGGCAAGACTCACCAGCCAAACAACCCAGAAAGAATTTCCCGCAGCAACTCAGAACTCACCCCTTCTAAAATCCCAGCACAAGTTGCCAGATGAGACTATCCCATCATATCATCCCCTCCATAAATGTACCCAGTTCAGTTTTGAAGCCAGGAAGGTCTTTTTCCCCCATTGCTCCCATTGAAGACAATTTCAAAACTTCATTCCTCTGACGGTTGAAACCTATATCACTTTTAGTTCTAAACTTCTTGATTACCAGTTTATATCCATGGTTATGTCCACATTGTAAAAGCTAAGTCATCTTTATTAAGTCGACTTAATAAAGTCTACTTAAAGTCAACTTTAAGTAGACCTTATTAAGTCGGCTTAGTGAGTCCACACTACATTAAGTTGACTTTATAAAGTCAACTTTAAATGGGTGCCCTGGCTTAATTCGGCTTTATAAAGTCGACTTAGTGGCCCCACTGCACTAAGTCAACTTTATTAAGTCAACTTAGTGAGTCCACATTGCCTTAAGTCAACTTAATAAAGTCGACTCTATAAGTGGACCTTATAAAGTCGACTTTACTGGACCCTAAAGTCAACTTTATTGCCCTGCAGTATAGACAGGGCTCTGTTTAAGTCGATTTAAGGGCCCTTAAGTCGACTTAAACACATAGTGTAGACATACCCCATATGATTAGTTTATATCAGTTTGTATCCAAGTTATGAGTGCATGGTACATTGGAATTTGATCCAGATTGTGGAGACACCACATCTCTTGCAAAAAGAACTAGGAAAGAGAAAAGGTGGTGCAGTCATTATTAGGTGCTAGTCTGGGACATGGTAGATGCCATTTCAAAGTACCTGATCAGCTGCAGACTTCCTGCATGACATGGGGTGAGCACCTCTGTGTCTCAGGTCCCCAACCTGTGCAAGGGGATGACAGCACTGCTTTAGCTCATGGGGCGCTGTAAGGTTAAATATATTCATGACCAAGGTGTTTGGCTGCTGTGGTAACATGGGCCATGTAAGTACCAACAACAGACGGGATCTTGAATGCTCATAATTCATCAGCACATCAGTGTTGCACTTTCCTCCAAAAAGACAGATGCTTAGCACTTCACCAGATTACAGCCACAGAAATGCAGGCTGGATAGAGGGTCCACAACAGATCACCTAGAGTCCTAGTTCATCTCCCATCACTGAGGAAAAACCAAGTAAACCTAGAAGCCTCACAACTAGCACCTTCTTGATTGGCTTCCTCCTAAAGCCTTGTCTACATTTCAGCCTCTGCCATTTTTATTCTAGTGGCACCTGTGAACCTCACCCGAGATCAAAGCCCTACTGTGCTAGGTTCTGTACAAACACATTATAGGATACAATCCCTGCCCTGACATTCTTACAAGCTACCTCCCTATGACAGATAAAGGGGGTGAGGGAAAAAAAAAAAAAAAGAATCATCATTGCTGTTTCACAGCTGGAAAACCCAGTCCCAGATAGATTAAGGTGTGAGTTAGGTGCCTAAATGAAATCCTATGATCTCAATAGCAAATGGGTGTCTAAATCTCTTAAGCTTCTTGTAAAACCACAGCCTAAATATCTTGTCACATAGGGAATCTATCACACTGTCTGAGACTGAACCCAGCTCCCCTGAGTCCTACTCATCACCTGGTAACAAACACAGGCAGTGTTTTGCCTGAGCATCTCTGCTCATCTTGAGAGAGGAACGAGAACCCAGCACATGGGTTCAGAGTGATGACATCAGGCATGAGGTGGTCCAGCAGGGCAGAGGTCTAGGTTTACCCTGGGGGCACTCTGTCTTGAGCTGACCTCAGTCGCTGTGATGGGTGTTGTTTCTTAAAAATCATTTAGGGCCAAGCCAAAGGCCAGTAGAAAGACTCACTCATTGCAGTGGGCTCTGACTCAGGCATTTTGTATGCGTGGGGTAGCACCTAGCTTTACACCACGTCATACAAAGGGGCTTTATAGATCTGATTAAGAGGCAGACGCATCTCATGACTGGCAGCAGCCTCTTCTCCATCCTCCTGCCCTCCCTCCTCCACAGTTCCTGCTTCACACCCACATCCTCAGTAATTAGGATACTGCCCGCTGTGCTGTCTTGTGGAGAGAGTGCAATGGAAAGGGGAACTTCAAAAGAATGATGTGGTCGTCACTTACAACACAGCAGGGCTCCTTAGTGCTAATATCACCCAGCTAGCCACCACTGATGCGGTTGCCTCACAACCCACCTTCTCTGGGCAAAATGCCACACAAAAGGGCACTGATGCTTTGGAAAGCGCTTGCCCAGGGCCTCCCCTATGCTCTGCAGCAGGCAAGGATAACAAGGATCCCTGAATGTTTTGCTCAAGTCTATAGGAACTTTGGGGGGGCCATGGGGAATAGGTGCATCATGTAAACCTAAGTTAGGTTTCTTCTTAACAGGAAACAGCAAACCTAAAACCCACCCTGATTCTTTAAAACAAACGAGTCCTGTGGCACTTAAAGACCAACACATCTATTTATTGCATGAGCTTTCATGTGAGAAAATCCCACTTCATCCGATGCTTCTTCTTCAAAGCGTCTGACGAAGTGGGATTTTCTCCCATGAAAGCTCATTCAATCAATAAATAAATGTGTTGGTCTTCAAGTGCCAGAGGACTCCTTGTTTTACGAACTAGACTAACATGTTTGTCCTTTTGGAAGTTGCTTCTTTAAGAGATGCAAAGGGCCCCTTATTATTATGAGTTGAGGCTAAGAAGGCATCTAAATAGCTCTCTTCTGCAGCCCCTTGTGTATAGAGTCAGGTTGGCTCCACTCTCCTGAGCCATGTGAAAAATGCAGTCTGAGGAAGGGGAAATTCCCTCAGGAGCAACTTTCAAGTAGTTTCTCTGAACTTTCCCATGCAGGTTGGGAGGCACCTGTCCTGATGGCCAATGTGCTTCCCATCACTTGAGTCTAGCATATGCATGGACCTACCTGGTACTTTCTTCACCCCTCATTCACAGCAATCCACATGAGAACAAAAGCCTCCAGGGAACAATGTCTGAAGCAATCACTATGTCCATGCTAGACAAACCGTGGGGGGTTTGATTAGGCCACCAGCTTACTCTCAGCCTGGCTTAAATACAGTTAATAGTTGCACTGGCTGGTATCCGTGCTGTGAGCAGAGAGAGCTGCACCAATGTATCAGACAGGTTTGCTGCTGCAGCCTCAGGGTGATTAACTGGAGTGCTAAAGCAATTAACATTTTCACACCGGCAGCCTCTGAACTCCCCATGTAACTCAGAGGCAAGGGATTCGCTGCTTATATTCTGTTTAAGGAGAAGCCTGTCACAGGTTACAAAGAAAAATAAGCCTCTCCACGTTTATGGCTGGATTATTCGGCTGACAGGACTCAAGGGAGCATGTTGTTTTTAAATGCAGTGGGCCAGGGTCTGGTCTGGTGTAAATCAAATCGACACTATATGTTCTTTTCCCATTACAAAAGGTAATTTGACTTCAGGCTTCCCAGGGTTTGAACCTAACGACTACTCTGATTTGCTGTTACTGTATGACCTGATCCTATGTTTTACACCCACTTACATTTATTTTCATTCCATTCTATAAGTTCACCCATCTTCAAAGCATCTGATGAAGTGGGATTTTCTCCCACGAAAGCCCATGCGAAAAATAAATCCGTTAGTCTTTAAGTGCCACACAACTCCTTGTTTTTTTTGCTGGTGTAAACTGTCTGGCAACATGGCAGCAACCTCGATTTATGCCAGTTGCAGACTTGGTCCAGTGCAGGAAATTAGTCATTTTCTTTCCCTGTTTTGGCCTTGTGTCCACTGAGTCAGGAACTAGGCACAAAAACTGTGTTTAAGACCAGGTCTGTACTGTGAAACCAGCTACACTGCTAAGAATACAACATCCCCAGACAGGATACACAGGGCTGGGTCTTGCTGTGTAGACCAGCTATGTAACAGAACTCACAGATCTAACTCTCACACCAAAGTCTGGGCCTAAACCTCCCTGCTTCTCTAAAACATGCCAAGGGCTTGTTAATTGCCACCCATCTCCAGGTTGGGGGTGACAAGCTGAAAACCAGGGACCTAGGCACCAATCACCACTCTGGGCCCAGCTTCACTGCTCCATTGCCTTTGGGAATATCTTTGCACTCCAGTATCCCTTCCTAAGTTTTGTCTGTCCTGCCTATTTATGTTGGTGTTTCAAGCTCTGACCTTGGCTGGGGACTGGAGGTGGTACAGCAACGCTCAGATGGAAAAAGGCCTCGATTTTATCTTTAGACAAGGGGCAGAGAGTTGGGAATTTGAAGAGCATTGCTGCCCCAAGGCCTGATCACTCCAACTGCCTCTTTACAGTATCAACTCCCTTCCCCCCCACGTGCCCTTCCATTTCCACAAGTGGCAGACAACTGTGTAGACAGATAAATGTATGTAGACAGCAATGTTCCCAACTGCCAACAAAGCAGGGTTCAGTGTGTATTAGAGAGCAGTTACCAACTCATTCTGGGGACCAGAAAAAGAGAGCTGGGGGGTTTGGGGAGAGATTTGCACACAGGTGTTACTCATCTTTGCAGTTACCTATTTATTTATTGGATCGAAAATGTTTCGTATTATGCCATAGAGTGGAAATGGTTTTGCATATATCAGCTTGCTGACAGGCTGTATTTGCATTAGGCCCATGGTTCCCAACCTTTTTGAGTATGAGGCCCCCTTTTTAACATAAAAAAATGTGTGAACCCCCATGATAATACTTGTTATTGGGAACTGCCTGCAGGTGGTGGTGCTGCAGGAGGGCAGTGGAGGACCTGGCCCCCCCTGCTCCCAAAGGATGGGGACATTTCCAGGGTGTGGCTACTCACAGCAGGCAAATACAATTCATTTTTAGAGCCCTTCTCCAACATCAATCGCTGGCTGGCAGCAGCTGGGGCTCAACGTTTTCACGGACCCCTTGCAACGATTCTGCGGACACCCAGGGGTCCCCAGACCACAGGTTGGGAACCACTGCATTAAGGTTCAGGAGAAACACTGGGGGGAACCAAAGAGCTTGAGGCAGAAACTGGGCTCTGGTCACTCTGGGAAAGATCATGCCCCCTAGCAAATCTTGTAGGGAACTTTCTTGGAACTTTGATGTTGTAATAAAACAGCACACACAGCTCTAATTGAATGGCAGATACATGCTCTAGCTAACTGTAAGCCCCCAGTGTCATATGATCTGAGCACCCCGCAAACAACAATGAATGAACAAATGTCCCAACCTTCCCTTCCTTTTTCCTCCTCTATCTCCAACATTCCCTCCCCACCCCTCTTCTCTCTACCTTTATTCTTTTCATCTCCTTTCTCTCCCTCATCCAGCTTTGCTTTGTCCTGACACCTTTTTCCCTGTGTGGAAGGTGGGAGGGATGAAAGCTGGAGATAATTAATTAACTTGGCATGTTAGGGCCTGCCTTCCTGGTGAAGCTTGGAGATTTCAGCTGCCCTAACCACCCTCTCACTTCCAGTCATGTGTTGGCTGTTCTTGTTTCCCAGGGAATGAATTGCAGTTGGCAGCTCCTGTGTGCTAGGGGCTGGGAACTGGAGCGAAAAGGTTTCCATGCAGTATCTTTACCCAGGAGATCCCTGATTTATAATGTGCTTTTCCAAACACCGAAATGCTGGAAGCTGAAACAGGTGCTGGAACTCAGGGTGCAGCAGTACCCCCAGCTTAGAGCAGTTTTCATCATAGGTGGAGATTTTGGTTCAGTGGCTGAGGGCAACCCCACAATACCCAGTGTTCCAGCCCCCTGACCTCACACAGCAGTTTCTTGATGTAATGGCATAAAGCAAGTGTGAGCAAATGACTGCCTCTGGGCTACGGATAGACCATCTGAGCCTTTCATCAAGCCTTCCAGCTGGGTCTGGTCAGAGTGCAGCAGCCACCCCCTACCCCCCACTCCCAGCCATAGGCAGTGCCATGTGGTGGCCACTCCCCCTGCACAGCCCTGCCCCATTCCCCCTGCCCCTCTGTATGGGTCACCATACAATTTCAATTTCAGGTTGGACCCCAAGCCAAAAAAGTTTGCCCACTCCTGGCATAAAGACTGCAGAACTCACTAGCTGGGGGTAGAATAGCCATTCCAAGGCAGCACAGATTCTTCTCCTCTCTCTGGCCCCAGAAGCCAGACCTAGTCCTATCCCAGTTTGGTTTTGATTTTTAAGCCTTTAGGATGCATTGGGGGCTGCGTGTCACATTTTGAAGCTTTCTCCACAGCCACGAGAGCAAGAAACTTACTCTTTCTATTTCTTTTTTTCTTTAAACTTACTTTTTCTGTAAAGGCTGAATCTGCTTGCCTCCAGGTGCTGAGGCTTTAAGGAAAACAGTGGGTTACTGACCAGTAACCGTCCTTCTTCAAGATGGGCTGTTCGCATACATTCAGTATCAGGTGTCTACGTGCCGCAGCGCGTGATTGGTCAGAAACTTTTTAGCCCTAGCCTGTCAGAGCAGGGTTGGCAGCCTATACTCCCTCTGGCCACTCCCATGGCTATACATATGACCGCAACCCTGATCATCCTCAGTCCTTTCTAGTTGCCAACACTGAGTAGCAGGGACGTTTGGAGGGTCCTCAATGTACGCGAGCAACACATCTCAAAGAAAGATGGTTATTGGTAAATAACCTACTGTTCTTTGAGCGCTGCTCACATGATTCAGTATTAGGTGACTACTAGCTGTACTGTGGATAGTGGGCGGAGTTGGATCTTTCCCGCCTTCAGCACTGCTGCCCCCATAAAGGCAAACCCAAGGTGCAGAAGAGTGCCTGAATAGTAGGCTTTCCGGCTGACTTAGGGGAATGTACTGTTAACCCTCAATTT
Source organism: Podocnemis expansa (assembly GCA_007922195.1). NCBI lineage: Eukaryota > Metazoa > Chordata > Testudines > Podocnemididae > Podocnemis > Podocnemis expansa. The sequence goes on along the minus strand of ML681963.1, from coordinate 9,818,149 downwards.
GTTCTGAGAGAACACTGTACGAGGGAACCAGTGAGATGTTGTATGTCACCCTGCCTTGGAGACTATAAGTATTGATATGGGGCCATCCTTATTTGCTTTGGACACCCTCAATTTTGAGTGTGGCTAAAACAAACAAGGAAAACAAAGGAAGTTCCACACTTCATCTACCTGCTGTGAGAGGATTGACTCTCATATCCCAGGAGATAAAGGGGAGGATAATACCCACCCTTTCCATACTAGTGGGGTTTTGACATTTCAACATGTGAGTGTCTAGGCTGATTTGACAGATCAAATGCTGATAACACAACAAGGATGGTATTTGTTGTACAATCCCATTCTAGTGGGTATAGTCCCGACTTGATGAGGGAGCCCCTTTGATGGGTATCAGCTAACCAGGCAGAAGGGAAGCTAGTAACAGTGCCCTGTAGGTCCTGGAAGGGGTATGACTTCTGTGTCTCTTTGGTGAGATGGCAAAGGAACAGTAACACAGTACTCACCAATGTCACTGGTTTGAGATCCATGACCTATAAATGTAATCTTGTTTGGACTCTGTTTCCCTGATATTGTCCCCCTCCGGGGAAAGTAGACTGTTCCTGAGAGTAGTGGGCCAGTGGGGGCCCCGGTACAAATTAGCAAGGAGGGAAAGGCTTCAAGAGGAGGGCCTACATCCATATTCTGGCATCAAGAGGAAGTTCTTTGTTTCAAGACCTCCTTTCAGTGTAGGGTTACCAGATGTCAGGCTAAAGGAGGACATCTCCTTTTTATCTTCACTTCTTCCATCCAGCAGACATTTTAAAAATACATGATTTTGTCTGGCTTTTTACTTACAGGGGTTAAAGTATGCTGCAACACCCCAGAACACTGTATTTTTAGGGGGAAGCATTCCAGGGCCCCCTAAAAACTGAAGAATATTACATTAATACTACTTTTTCTCCATGTGTCCTCCAATATCCTCCTTTTCAGACTGCCCTGTCCTCCTTTCCATGCTTTGGTATCTGGTAACCCTATTTCAGTGGGGTACTGACCCAAGAAAGCCCAACTGTCAGAATGGGAAGGGAACCTTTAGGGACTGGAACTAGGATATGAGGGTAGTAAGGAGAAGAGGTAAGGGTGTTTGTCTCAGGTGTAGTCAGTCACTAGCAATTCAGGAGCCGACTGCCCTCATTTTCCAGACTTTTCCTTCCCCGTTCAACAGATATAAGCAAGATTGGTTAGCAGGAAATAGAAGAGTGATGAGGTGTTAGGCTAATAAGCAGAGCCATAATGCTCTGTTTTGCCACCCGGCGCATGTTCTGTTTGGAACGCACCCCTTCCCATTTGTGGCGCTTAAAGCTGGCGCCGCAATGCTGCCTCTTTAATAGTGCAGCTCCACTGAGGCACTCGCGACTACCCATGGCTTTGTCCCGTTGGCCCCACTGTAGTTACAGCTCTGCTAATAAGAGTCCCTCCTGTCCTCTGTGGTAGGTGCTCAGGGAATGTATGTTCTCTGGTGACCTTTGTAATTAAATTGTGGGCCATATGGGGGTCAGAAGGAGAGGAGACCCGGAAGCTGTGGAGCTGTCCTTTACCTGAGTAAGGTTCAGACACTTGAGTGAACCAGGTAACCTCTCAGGGTCTTCTGTGCGGGGACACTGTGGCTTTTCCCTTATGCCACTCACCCCCTGTGTGTGTACCCTCTGGTACAGGGGAATCTCCCACTGGATGAACAGGCGGGTGTACACTTCTATTTCCCTCAGGCGGGACAGCACTGTTGTGTTCCACCACTTTTCCAACAAGCAAGGGAATGGGTACGAGGAGGCAAGAACTGTTGAGGGTCCTACCTTCACAAGGAGTGGGAGGGGGGTCACCACCCTGAAAATTTAGGCCTTAGTCCACCAACTAGGGGTGGGGGGCTTGCCTAAAAGTGAATCATGCAGTGCCCTGTTCGCTTCACTTGAGGACCTCAGTGGTACATACCACCATGTGATGGGTTTGTCTCAGCAGGTATGGGCTGTTGGATGAGTCGCTCATGCAAGCTGCCCATGAAAGTGCGGATGTTCCACTTCTCTGAGTGAAGGACTCCCTTTAAGGTCCTGGTAACCGTTAGTTCTCTTATGGGGAACCAGGGAACCCCTAGTGGTGAAGGGGAGGAGTAGGCATACTGTTTATTACCTCCTGAGCGATGGTGGTAATTCCCCTCTTGGACGGCCAAGGCACTAATGCAGGCTGTCTTGGAGGCATAAACACTCAATATGTTGTAGCATTGCTAATAGGAGTGAAGGGTCATCTGAGCACAGGCCTACAGAGGTGTCAAGGAGCCATAAGAGGTCTGTAAGGGGAATCTGAGATGAGGGGAGGGAGAGGGGAAAGGGAGAGAGAAAGAGACCCTGTGGGAGGGCATCCCAATGTGGGCCCAATGGGACTAATATTAGTGCCCTGTTTTCCCTGTTTCTCACCATTAGGTTCATAAGCAGCAGGGTACAAAGTCATTAAACTATTTCCTGTCTCCTTTGCAGATGGCAGGAAGATTCTCTCCATGCCCGCATGACGTATAGGTGTCTCCAGGGGCAGGCCACCTTAGGAGTGTGGTGACAGGGCAACTCAATCAAGCTGCAAAAGCAGCTAGGAGGGCTTAAGGGGCTCTTCTTGCCCTTTCTCTCGGATGTCTCAGGAGGTCCAGGTGATGGGGCCCTTGGGACTCTAACCGTAGGGCTGGGAAGGATTAGAAGTCTACTCCCTTGCCCAGCAATGTGGGTTACCGAAACCCAGCCTTGGTGAAACAGGACTGCGGTGAGTAAAGCAGATGCTAAATCCTGTGTGGAGGAAATGGGTTTAGGCAGGTAAAATTGAGTGAACGCAATACTCCCATATGTGTCCAAGCTAACTCAGCCCCTAGCATGAATGGAGCAGAGCCTGGCTGGGGGCACTGTGGGGGAGTGGTCTGAATGCTAAGTCCCTAGGAGGGTAATTGAGCTCTAGAGAGGTTGAGCTGGACACCAAAGGAAGAAGTCTGAGTGCGCTCCGATATCCTGGGCTTTAGCATGAACAGTGCAGGAGGAGAGCCCTGGATGTATTGAGTTCAAGGTTGTATAAGACCCTGGGAGAGCATAGGGGGCGACTTTGAATCAGATGCTGGGAATCAGGCCTGCAGGCTGGGGACTTGCAGCAGTTGAGAGCAGTTGAGAGAAAGAAGAATAGGTGTGGCCCGAAGGTGTGGTGTACCCCCACTGCCTTCTGAGCCAGGTCACTCCTGTCTCAGACCTGGGGAAAAAGGTTCTTGGACCCCAAGTATAGCACTCCTCCCCTTCTAACTGAGGATGGGGTCCCATCGAGGGCCTCTGCCGCTAATTTCTGAGGGGTTGCTGGGATATAAGAGAATGCATGGAGCCTGAGGGTGTTAGCGTGTCAATGGGGGGGGGGTGGCACTCTAATGGGAAACCCCAGATTGCGGAGGAGATCTTGGGGCCCTGGAGGGCTGATCTTGCCTCTCATTCAGCAGGGAAGGCCCTGTTTGGTACCTCTGCCACCAGCAGTCACTGAGGAGTGACTGGACACTTGTGGAGCATGCCCAGTGATCTGAGGGCTGATCTGGGGTCCCTCGCACCACACAGCAGGTGGTCCGTTGCCTCCGCAAACAAAGACCATCCCTTAAAGGGGAGATATTGGATAGCTTGCTGCATGTCCTGAGGCAGGCCTGCCTCCTGCAGCCACGCTGCACATCTCATAATGACAGCTGACGTTATACCACGGTTCGCCGTGTCTGAGGCATCCCATGCTGCCAAGAGAGCGTCTTATGATGCTAGGGTGCCCTCCTCTATGAGGGAGTCATAGTCCTCCCTGTATTCTCAGGGGAGGAGATCCTGGAATCTCCTCAGGGACTCCCAGATGTCTAGCGTGTATTGTCCCACCAGCGCTTGGTGGTTCATGATGCGGAGCTGGAAGGCAGAGGTTGAGTACACCTTCTGTCCCATGAGATCCAACCCCCTTGCCTCCCTGGATCTCAGCAAGGGGTCTGGGGAAGGTTGGGTCCCATGCCATAAGGCAGCTTCCATCACCTGGGAGTTTGGTCTGGGGTGGTCAAATAAGAAGGGGAAACCCTTCAGTGGGACCTGATATTTATGAACCCCTATACCCGAGATCGGAGGAATTGAAATGGGAGAGTCTGCCAGCGTACCCTGGCGAGGTCGTGCATGCTAGTGTGCAACGGTACTGTGATCATATCTAGGGGAGACGTTAGCCCCGGATTGAATAGGGGGTCTTGATCCCCACTGATGGGTTCAACCTCCAAGCCTGCATAGGCTGTTACCCAGCAAAGGAGGTTATAGGGGGCAGTAGTGCCCTCCCTATAGGATTGCAGCCTGGATTTAAAGCCCTGTCAGGGGTTGTGGGTAACAGTGAAGTGGTCCTGGGCTCTTCAGTACCATGGAAGTTTCCTACAAGGAAGCTTCCTGTGGTGGAGACTACTCATGTTGTTGGTACCAGCAGGGCCCCAGTGCCGGCAATACCTCAGGGGCCTGTCTGCCCTTGCATGAGGGAGTTACCTCCTCAGGGCTCAGGGATCATGACGTTTCCCGGCATGGAGGGTTTGGGCTAGCCCCGGCACCAGCACTAGAAAGGGCCGGGACAGTCAGTGACGGCAGTGAGGCAGTGCTATGGTGCCAGGGAGGAGAGTGCATTCTGTGGCACTTGGCTGCAGGGCCCGGAGTGGTACCAGCAGGCTTTTTAGAGGATGGAGAGGCTCTCTCTGACTGCAGTACCGGGGAACTCGGTACCATTATAGGGGGTGGAGCAGTACAAGATCCGAGCAGTCCATGTCTCGAGAGGAAAGCAGGTTTTCCTCTCTGTTTTTGAGGCTTGAGAGGCAGAAGCGTAGGCAAAAGCAAGAGGCAGGGCCATAACTATGGCGGGGCCGATGGGCCACAGCCCTGGGTGGCCCGAAGCAGCTCAGTAGAGCTGCACTATTAAAGGGGCAGCTTTGCGGTACTGACTGAGCGCCGCTAATGGGGAGGGGCAAGTTCTGATTGGAACATGCCCTGGGCAGCAAAACACATCATTACGGCTCTGGCGAGAGGGATTTTGCCACCTCAAAAGCTTCCAGGGTGGAGAGGACCTTCATGACCTCTTGGCCCCACTCTCAAGAGTGGCCCAGTTGGGGAAAGCTGGAGTGCCACATGTGCTTTGGCACCGAGGTGGACACCAAGCGTGTTATCTTTTGTTTCCGAGGGGAGCAGCACCAAAAGGGCTCCAGTGCAGATCTGGCATGCAGTGACAGCAGCTCCAGTGGTGACCCTGATTCTCCAGGGATAGGCTGCCGTGCCTGGTCCAGAGCCAATGCACGGCGCCTCTGCTCCCTGTCTTTCAGGGTCCTTGGTTTGAAGAACCGACAGATGGAGCAATCAGTAGCCTGGTGGGATTCACTCAGGTACCGTAGGCATTTCTCGTGGGGGTCATCCCATGGGAAGGCCTTGCCACAAGAAGCACAGGGTTTGAAGCCTAGCATTGTTGGTGGCAATTGGGAGTGTTCTTCTGGCTCCGGGTTCTTATGCTTGGTACGAGCAGCGGTTCTCAGTGGAACAATATCCGCAAACAGATCTTTGAAGCTGAATGGGCGGCTCATCCACGGTAGGATAGACAGGCAATTGCTTAAACGCAAGGAGTGGGCTGATCCGAAACCGTCGCTGAGGGCAGAAGAAGGAACCGAGGAGGATCGGGATCATATACATAGCCATGGGAGTGGCCGGAGGAGGCATAGGCCACTAACCCTATTCTGACAGGCTGGGGCTAAAAAGTTTCTGACCAATCATGCGCTGTGGCACATAGACACCTAATACTAAATGATGCAAGCAGTGCTCAAAGAACCATCATTATCCTGACACCCATGACAAGATCATGAGAGCTGGCAACATTTAGAAGGCAATGACAACTTTATTAGCCTGTTCCTATTTTTCATTGCCATCGAGTCAGCTGAAAATAACCACTTGTGTTGGAAGGGTGATTAGACAGAAAGGCAGAAGGATGCACTAAAGGAACAGGAGGCTTAGGATGAGTCTCCACAGGGGTTCAGCTCATTGCCACTGTGAACACTACCTACAAGGGCAGAGTGAATCACAGGAGATAAAAGGAAAAGACTGAAGGGAAGCCACTGATGACTGTGGAGGAGGTAAGCGCTCTAATAACCTACCAAGAACAGCATGGGAATTGTTGGCTGGATCTATTTGTGTTAAGAGGATATAACCAAGTGGACGCTGCTCTTGAAATTTCTCTTAAGCAAGAGCTTTGCACAGTCTGTGCATCAGTTTTTCAGCAGCCTGTTTACTCTGAAGCTTTGTGAGCTTTGCAGAAGCTTACAAAATACAGAGGACCTGGTTCTGCTCTCCATCCTACCAGCTTCATGGCAGCATAACTGCACTGAAGTCAGTGGGGTCACACTGGGGCGTAGCAGTGACATGGCTGAATCTTACTGGCTGCTCACTCTTGTTTTTTGATGCTGTTCACAGGCTGCCAGAAATACATCAGCTGGAGAAGTTCAGCAATGCAGAAACTTCCTGAGCCCACATGGTCTTTTGTGACTCTGGCCCTCTGCTTGTTACCCATCACCTACACCTTCCCAGCCTGCTTAGTCAGGACATAACAGTTGCTGGACAGAGATTTGTCATTGATGTATTGATGGGCTGCATGGATGGGAGAGATCCACTTGTAAAACATGGGGGAGGCATTTCTTAGGCCAAAAGCACTCTGATCCAGGGCTTAGAATGCACTGAGTGTCGGGAAAGGTGTCCTGGACACTAAAGACCTCTGTTCCACATGGGTGGCACTGCAGCAAGGCAGATCTCCCTTCCCACTGGCCCTGCCGTTTGCACTCACCTGGCATAACAGTGTACAAGAATCATTCACCTAGCACCCATTCATTACACAGCTGCTTTACTGAGGTTGCCAGCAAAGGAGCCAGTTGTGATGGTGCAGATTGGTTTTTCTTTGGGATGTGGGCATCTGGCCAGTAGGGGCTGGGCTGAGACCTGGAAGCTCATTTCACAAAGGGCCACCAAGCAAGTCCTATCTTGCACTATGCCAATCTGGGCTGGTCTTGAATGAATGATTTAGAGATGAAAGTCTCAGCCTCCTCTTACTAGTTCCTCTGAGTATCCAGTCCCTCTTCTCCATAGCTTTTGTTCTTAATGGGCAACTTCCACCTCCCTCTGGATTTTGGATTTAACTATCCTTTGTTTTATTTTTGCTTCTTCCCCTGCCCCCAAACTCCCCCCTCTCACCATTCAAATTGCTGGCGACCCTGTGGCTTTTTCCCATTTGTGGGCTTACTTTAATCTCTGTTACTGCTTCTTGTCTCTGTACCTCCTGCCTGAGCTGTAAGACAAAGAGGTGTTTACACTAATAGACTACCCTAGCATTGAGGCCAGAGACAAACAGCACAGGAGAGGGTGAATAGAACTGAACGTTTCAACATTTTTTCCATCTGTCCTCAAAACCAATATTGACCCAGGACCCCTGCATGGCTGCTTTAGTCAAAGTTTTACCAGACAAATCAAGTTTTCACACAGCTGGCCCCAGGAAGGCTTGAGTCTAAGAGGAGATGAAGACAATGCTATGTTCCTCCAGGATGGGAGCTTCCCCCTGTGACAGCCCTTCCCCCTGCCTGGGGACAGCTTGAGAGAGGTTTAATTTTCCCGCCACTGAAAAACTGACATCATCTGACCTGACCTGCGTGTGAGCCGAAGGCCCATTGTGCCTCCCCTCAGGAATGGCTCCTCTGCCCTAAATTGGACTGGGAGGTTTGGGGGATCTGGAAGCCCTGTAGCTGGGAGGGAGGTGTGAGCTGCAAGTTTAGGGTTGCCAGATACTAAAGCAGGGGGAAGCAGATGGTCAAACACACGACCCAGGGGCCGCATGCGAGCCCTAAAAGCTATTTCCTATGGCCTGCAACGACACTATTGTTAATGGTATTTGCAATATTGTTGTATGAAAAGGTTTCAGTGGTGTGGCCCTCAGGCTAACGTTCTAGTCCTCATGCAGTCCTGTACTAGTCTTCATGCGGCCCTCATGGTGATTTGAGTTTGAGACCCCTATACTAAAGCATGGAAAGGAGGACAGGAAAGTATGAAAAGGAGGACACATGGAGAAAATGTAGTATTAATGTAATATTCTTCTGCTTTAAGGGGACCCTGGTAAGCTTCCCCCTAAAAATAGGGTGTTCCAGGGCGTTCCAGCATACTTTAACTCCTGTAAGTAAAAAGCCAGACAAAATCATGTGTTTTTAAAATGCCTGCCGGATGGAGGACGCAAAGGTAAAAAGGAGGATATGTCCTCCTTTGCCTGACATCTGGTAACCCTGTACAAGTTACAATCCCTGAAGAAGCACTAATAGGGCTGAATTGGTACAAGCATCCCAGGGTCTGTGGTCAGTGCCTGATGATAGGCTGTCAACACTGCTTGGGGTAATTCATAGAGCAGGAGGAGAAATGGGCCTTGTTGAAATTTCTCTTCGTTGCATAAGTCTCAAAGAGGAGACCAGCCTCTTCCCTCCTCCCTGCCATTGTCTGGTAGGGTCTCCATCAGGTGCATGATGGGCTAAGGGGGCTTGAGATGCAGTGGCTGATGGTCAAGGTATTCAGCTGCAATGCTCAAGGTCTTGGGCTAGAGCCTTGGTCAGTCTTGCATGGAAAGGCTATCTCCAGCACAGCCAGCTGTAGAACGGGTACCTGATTCAGCAAGCTAAGTTGGTCAGCTGTGATGCTGTCTTCACCACTCAGTAGTGGACCAGGGGCTAGGAAACTGATGTGCCTTGACTGCATCCACCCAATGAGTCATTGACTGCTGCCATTGCATCTCTGGCTCATCTGCTGGACCTTGGCTAACCTGCCTCATTAGTGTCCCTACGCCATCATTATCTCACATTAGCGCCATTCTGCATGAGGTAATTGGGAAGGCTTCAGAATGGCCCCACGACCTTTAATGAATGTGCTGGAGCTTTTCTCTTTTCCTTTTCTTCTTTTTTCTTAATGTGATTTTTCTAGTTGATTCATGTGGCTGCTTCTTTTTAAGATGCCAGAAAGGGGGTGGGGAGCTGTGTTCGGGTTTTCTGAGCAGTGATTCTCCAAGGGGACAAATAAAAAGGTACAGTCATGTGGCTGCTGACTGATAGATTTCAAACAAACAAGTTGATAGATTTCAGCCATTGCTATAACCCACTGCCCGCTCCTCCATCCTGCAACCCCACACTGCTGCCTGGGCATTTACCACCGGCTGACCCTTGATTAGTTTAGTCCAGGCTTCTACCTGAACAAGCTCCTCCTTCCCCTCTGGCAGCACTAAATGCTTGGTACTTTCCTACTGAACTGTGGGGAGGGGGAGCTAGCAGACAGCCCCCTGACTGAGCACAATCAGCACCAGCACAGTGTGGTAGCAGGCAGTCCTAGCTCTTTCATTTGCCAAAAAACAAAACAAAACAAAACAAAACAAAAAACTAGAAATAAAAAAATCCTGAGGCAGAGCAGCTCTTTTTTGCATATCACTGGTGACCAAGGGGGGCTTTGGGCAGGTATGAGGGTTCCTCCACTCCCTTCCTTTTCTCATGAGCCTCAGGGAATTCTGTGCAACTGGCCAGGTGCATATGGCAGCGTCCACCTCCTGCTGGACAATCAGGTTGTGGTCACTGCTGAAGTCAAGATTCTGGACTTAGATGGTACTTAGCTGGGGGTGGGGGTAGTGTGCGAATTGTTGCATTCCTATGAGCCTCTGAGACATCAAAGCCCAAGATGCAAAAGAGGAGATCTAGAAACTGTTGTAGGGAGGGCATCTGTCCAGCCCAGGCCTTTCATCCTACCCCGACCTTCATACCAGAAGCTAGCCATGTCTCTGCAGTTGTTCCTGTCTCTTTGGTTGGGTCTCAGTGGCTACAGCAATTAGTTGTCAGTAGCTCCAGGGAATATAGAAATCACTACTAGCAGTGAGCAGCCAGCTTTTCATTGCTATTACAGTAGTGTCTGGAGCACAGTATGCAGCAAGAGACACCCCCAGACACTCCAAAATAGGAATTGCTATATCCCCACTTCACAGAGATGAAGGGACTGGGCCTAGGTCACACAAGGGTCTGTGGTAAAGCCAGGAACCAAACCCACATCTTCTGCAGCACAGTTCAGTACCTAACATATCATTTCTTTGAGCTTTTGCTAGCATAAGGCATTCTAACACTGGGGCTAAGGAGCATGCTCTCTCTTATCCACACTGGTTGCCATTTGTCAGCAAAACATCATCACCAGAAACTATTCAAAACTTCTCTCAGACACCAGCATTTTTGCAGAGTGGAAGGGACTTAATTAGCTCCATGGGACAGACACCCAGAAAAGTCCCAGGAAAAATGTAAGCACATATACTTGCCAGGCAAATGTAAATGGCAAACCACATTCATCCCAAGTTACTGTGATTAGAAGGGACATAAATACAGTAGGTCCTAAAAGGGGAAAGAAGAATTCCATTGAAAGCAGGAGCCTTCATTAGGCCTCGGTGTATGTGTGCAGAGGTGAGACAGGAAGATGGGAAGAAATTGCTGTGGTAGTAGACAAATTGTTAAAACATTGTTTTTAAAGACAGAAACAATGGTACTTCCTCGAAAGACAATAACCTGATAAAGCGGCTGGGGTTTGTTTGGTTCTGCTCACAGAAGGATTGATCTGCAGCCAGCACACAATCAGGGCTCTGGTTTTGTGTGTGAACTGGCAGATGAATGTGGGAAGAAGGTGGGGTGTGTTTGGACACAAAGCAAATCAGTACACTGCTGGTGAGAGGTGCCAACACTGAGGGCTAATGGCACAGCTAGCATGCAAGAGTCCACAAGCTCTGCCAGTCTGCCTCAGTCACCTTGGCCCAGAGGGACAAGCCCTAGGAGTGAGAGCATGGTGCTCAGTTCCTTTACCTCTACTGGGATTAGTGTGCTAGTCATAAACCTGTGGTGTGCCTGTCTGCTAGACTCACCCAGCTAGATTAAGATCTTATCTCATTTCCTGTAAAACACTGAACAGCTGAGAGAGATTACTATGTACTGGGTCTTTCCTCCACTGGAGTAGGCTGGAGAGGAGTGGAGCAACCAGAGACCAGTGAAGTGGGGCCTGGGCAAAGGTGCGAAGTGGGTCCTTTCTGGTTATATGGGCAGTTTTCTTGCTCATCAGAGAGTGTACTAGGCTCTTTGTACCAAGTGTTGGAGCAGCCAGACTGAGTTAAGGACATGAAAGTTACATGGAACAGTGTTTCATTTAAATTTATGCCGAACAACTAAGGGATTGTCATGGTCCTCCAGTCAGGGAGCAATGTGAACAAACTGGTGGAAGACACAATGGTAGGCCCCTTCTGCACTGTGAGAGAGAATTGTGGAGTTGAAGAGCCATCTGAGCTCATTGCCGACAGCTAACATACATGTATGCTGTGCGTTACTAAATGGATCAGCAAACATGTGAGCAGTATAGCTTGCCTGACGATATAGAATCACAAAGCTTAAAGATGGAGAAGTCCTTCCAGCAAGAGAGTGTTCCTCAATCCCAAACTAGAGTAGCTTTGTTCTCTCTCATATAAGAACATAAGAATGGCTGTACTGGGTCAGACCAATTGTTCAGCTAGGCCAGTGTCCTTTCTGTGACAGTGGCTAGTACCAGATGCTTCAGACGGAAAGAACAGAACAGGGCAATTTCTAAAGATCCAGCCAGCTGTTGTTCAGTTCTAGCATCTGGCAATCAGAGGGACATCCCAAGTAGGGGATTACATCCCTGACCATCTTGGCTAGCGGTGGGTTACTCAACAGTAACCGTCCTTCTTCGAGATTGGCTGCTCTGATCCATTCCGTAATAGGTGTCTCCATGCCGGAGCGCTGGATTGGCCAGAAAACCTTTGTCCTAGCCTGTCAGGAGAGGGCAGGCGGCCTCCGCCCCTCGCGCCACCCCATGGCTATATATATGGCCACCTCCCTACCCCTCCTCAGTTCCTCAGAGTCGCCAACTCCAGATGCAGGGATGGAGGGGAGGGACCTGAATGGATCCAAGCAGCCCACCTCAAAGAAGGACGGTTACTGGTGAGTAACTCACTGTTCTTCTTTGAGCGCTGCTCGGATGCGTTCAGTAATAGGTGACTACTACCTATGCTGATGGATGGCGGGTGAAGCTGGGTCTTCCGCCTTCAGCACAGAAAAACAATGTTCCCTCTAAGGGGAGAGAGCAGCTGAGCAACTCCTGTTGCTCGCTGCGCTCCCCCCCCCCCGGGGGCCCGCTGCACAGCCCCTCCCCCCGCTCCCGCTCACCCCCCCAGCCCCCCCCGCTCCTGCTAGGCCCCCGGCCCGGCATTGTCCCCCCCCGGCCCCAGCATCATCCCCCTCGCTCCCACTCGCCCCCCCGCTCCTGGCATCGCCCCCAGGCTCCGGCATCACCCCCCGCTCCCGCTAGCACCCCCCGGGCCCCGGCATCACCCCCCGCTCCCACTAGCTCCCCCCGCTCCTGGCATCGCCCCCCCCCGCTCCCACTCGCACTGCAGTCCCGGC
>ML681963.1:9655128-9805235 GCA_007922195.1 Podocnemis expansa | reverse complement strand
ATGGGGTTAGCCATAGTGGCTGTGGCCCACACAGGAAACAATGGAAGGGATGAACAGTATCCCATGGACTGAGCACCTCAAGGCCCGAGCTGGGCTCCAAAGAGTCACAGTCTTGCCTGGGCGGCTACTGGCTGCACAGGTAACCGTAGGAGGGATGAACCTTATCCCCTGGACTGGGCACGACCAGTCCTTAGAGGGGTCTGGTCGATGAGAGTAGTAGTGAAATTACATAGTTGCGTTGGGGAAAAGGGAACCCCAAGAACAATCAAGAATGGTCTGGCAAGACACTTCAAGCCATACACTGAAGGCCAAAGCCAAAAGTAGTATGGTGGGAGGCACAGGGCATGCCGGCTACAGGATCTCAAGTTAGTACGCAAAGTGCACGCTTCCAACCGAGTATGGTACCAAACCCCAGGTTTCTCACTGGAGGGGTACTCCAGGACACTAGCACCCACAAAGTGTCATAATGGCCTGAGGCGGTGCTGATGGTTTGGTATCTATAAGAGCCTTGGTAGTGTGAGAACTCGCAGAGAGAGGGAACCCACTTTTGGCCTGTAATCCTGTGGGATTCCAGCATCACAAGGATTGTACGCAAAAGGGGGAAGGGAAGGCAGGAACAATGCCAGCTACCGCTTGGCCACCCAGTCAAGGTGGCCAAAGGGCTCGTAGAGGTGCCGTATTAGGGATATGGTCTCATGTGCCTAGGGCACCACCAAAAGGATAGTGCCACCACTACATTGCACCAATGTTAGCACCAGGGGGGAAGACACGTTGATGCCGAGCTACCCCCAAAAATACGGTTGCCGGGGGAAGGAGAGGTCATCTTCCGGCCACCTAGGAAGTGAAGCTGCCTGCAGAGATCAACTGCAGTATCACAGGGGTACCTTAGGTTTAGAGAACCCAATGCAGAGGGTTATCACCAGTCGGGGAACCGGATGGCATTCCTCGTGGGGAGTACAAGCCTTTAAATTTCTAAGTATTTCGGAAAACAGGAACTCTAACCTGTTTTCCTCTAGCTATTACATATATATGTAAACAACATATATAATCTGGTCCCTCAAGGAGGTGAGGGAAACAACGGTCCTGGTAAGGTCGTCACCAACATCGCATGGAGGTGACCCCATGGTTGAACTGTAGATCCCCAAGCAGATATAGTGGGTCGATGCGCACCCAAGGGGAAGTGCCCTCTGTCAGGGTACGTGTGTCTGAAAGGCAGGGAGGCTAGGGTGGGCAGTTACAAGCAAGTCGGTGGAGGAACTTCCATGCTTGGAGTGCGGCCTTCCGCCCAGCTATGATGAGGGACTGATGCCATGAAGGTGGACGCTGATGTGGAAGGCCCAAGATAAGGTATCCCACTGTTGTTCCTCTTCCATGGGAAAGGCAATGTTGGCGCTGTGCTTTTAGGTTCCCTGATCTGGAAAGTTCCAAGTCAGGTACACTAGGTCTCTGCTTCGTGAGTGAAGGGGGGAAGGATGGGGGAAGATATGAGGAGAGCTAACCACCACTTCTGGTAGGGTGGGCCTAGGACGAGGACTCCTAGGATAGCTGTCCTGATAACAACTGAGGTTGCTCACAAGGGAAAGAACTGTTATGGAGCCTCAGCTTCTGTGAAGAAGGGGGGATATAGGGTGGCAGGGGTTGGACTGCTCTGCCTTGGCCTTCCCTGGAGGCTAAGGTCCGCCATGATGATGTGGACGCATCCTGCTTGACGGATAGGGTAGTAGAGGTTCTCATCGAGCCCAGGTGTCGAGAGTCCCAGTAGAGCTGGCTACCCAGCATTCCAGCGGTATGCTAGCAAGGGTGTTCCCCCCGACCTGGAATCGAGAATGGAGCCTACCTGATGTAGGACATCTGGGTAAACAGGAGTGGTTCTGCATCCAGGTGTACGCCATGTATGCACATTTCGGAACCTCCGCAGCAGTAGCTGGGGCTACTACGAGATGTGCTTCTCATCCCTGGTAAGACCCATCCTGACGTGAACAGCACAGGGGTTGTCGGTCACAGGGTACCCAAGAAAGGGGGTGGGGTGGGGGCGGATTCACCATAAGTGCCCAAAGTGGCAGCTTGCGAGGATGTGTAGGAGTGGACCCCGGTACCGATGTACCAATGGTGCAAAGGGGTTTTGGCTGGCATGCCCGTGTTCGCCTGAGATCCAGGAGAGGGCATGGCCAGAATTAGTGAACCCATGGTCGCAGTAGCAAGGGAGGAAAGCTGGTCTTGATCAAACCCGTTCCCCCCCAAAAGGGAGGGAGAGGGCGTCAACTGTCCAGTGCGATGATGAACTGAAGTCTTATTGCATCCCGGATGTCTCAAGAATAGGGTGGCAGCCCATTGGGCAGGCACCTTCCCTGCAGGTGAGAGAGGAAAGGGTCTCAGCACCCTGGTGGCGGGATGATGGCAGTGGAAGGGAAAAATTCCGCTGTGCTCCCATGATGATGTAGATGAGTGGGAATTTAGGGGGGAGGCGTCTCCCCAAGAGGCTTATGTGGGAGGGGCAGGCCCCGGAGGGAGGAGGCCAAAGTACTTGGCCTCTCCCCTGGGGTCCCGAGCGGTGCCCACTACAGATAAGGTTTCTGGGGGGAACAGGGTGTCCCCTCCAAAAGGCAGGTCAAGGACTACCTGCTGTGCATTAGGGGGCGCTCTAGCCTCCCTGAGCCAGGCCACTTGGCGGATAGTTACCGCTCAGGCCATAGTGCGGGCATCTGTATCCACCACGTCACAGGCCAAGAGGAGGAGGTCTTGGGAAATTATGTTACCTTCCTCTAGAAAGGCATCATACTCCTCTCTGGCCTCTGGTGGGAGCAAGCGTCGGAATTTCGTGACTGACTCCCACACATCCAGCAAGTATCTGCTGGTTATGGCTTGGTTGTTTGCCACTCGTAGTTGAAAGGCTGAGGAGGAGTAGACCTTATGGCCCAAGAGGTCCAGTTCCCTGGCTTCCCTGGAAGATGGGAGGGGGGTCACTAGGGGCTCCCCTGGGCCTAGCGCCATCTGCACCATGTCCCTTGGGGGGACCGGGTGATCAGCGAGGGAAGGGAAGTCCAATTTGGGGAGACGGTATTTAATGCTCGCCGTGTCCGAAACCGGGGCAGTAGCATCTGCCATTGGGAAGATGTGAGGTCTCAGATGCTTGGGTGGAGTGGGACTGTCATGGGTTCTGCCAAGGCAAAGGCTGGCCCAAAGAGGGTATCTGGAGGGGGACCCGAGGGCTGCACCTCTATTCCTAAATGGGCCGTAGCCCGGTGCAACAAGTCAAAGTGCACCGACAGATTCCCCATATAGGACCCTGGTGCCGGGGACAGAGCGGTACCTGGAGCTCGCTGCGATGGAGAGGGAGTCTCCCGGGGGGACCATGCCTGTGGGCGGAAATGGAACAGCGATGGCGCCGCGGTTGCTTAGAGCCCCTCGATGGCCCTTCCTCCGGGCTGGAAGCGGGTGATGGAGATCGAGACTTCAGGGGCGGTACCAGCGATGGCAAGGTGATATGTTGCCATGGAGATGGCCCTACGGTACTGGACCCAATGGAGTGGAAGATGGGGAGCTGTATGGTGAAGAAGAGCGGCACCCACAATGGATCCAGGCCTTGGACGTAAAGGCCAGTTTGCCCTTTCTAGCTGGGATTAGGGCAGGTGTGGAGGAGCGCTAGCGCAGCCTCCACCACTTTGGTGGAGGATGGCACAAGGAGCAACTCCACGCGGCCCCGTGGCAAGTCTTTGCCTGGGGAAGGGGGCCTGCCTGGCTGGGAAGACTCCTGCTCCTGCAGTACTGGGCTATAGTGAGGGTGAACTCGGCACTGGTGAGGCTGGGCTGTATTGGGCCAACGGCGCCTGACGTGCCAGCGAATGGCACCAGGGTGATCCGGGTACCGGCAGTACTGAACTGTGCTGCTGGGGTGATCCAGGTACTGGGCTGTGCTGGGGTGCCGGGGGAGACCTTGAGCAGTGCTGAGGTGCCAGAGTGGCGGGCTGGCTCCGAGGTGCCGGAGTCGGCACCGAGGTTGTGCGGCAGTAGCTACCAGTGGTACGGTGCTGTGTAGGCTCCAGTGCTGTGCTGAGTCTTGGTGCCGGGTGGGAACCTGAAGCCTCGGGTGGAGAGTGCCGAGCCTGCTCAGAGGCTAGGGCACGGCGCTGTTGTTCCCTCTCCTTGATGGTCTGCGGTTTAAAGGAGAGACACAGGGAACAGGCTGAGACCATGTGGTCTTTGCCCAGGCACCTGAGGCACTTCCCATGGGGATCATCCCAGGGGAAGGCCTTGCCACACTCGGAGCAGGGTTTGAACCCTGGCATGATTGAACAATGTTCCGGCCCGACGGTGGAAGGCTCCTGTGGTGGAACTATGTCCACGAAGAGGTGCTCCCAGTTGGGCAAAAAGCTCATAGAAGGAGGACAGGTTGCTTGCATTCGCAAGGAGCGGACATTCCAGATCTGACACGCAAGGCAGAAGAAATGAAACTGAAGAGGGGTTGGGAGGCGGCCATATATATAACCATGGGGTGGTGCGAGGGGGTGGATGCTGCCTGCCCTCTCCTGACAGACTAGGACAAAGGTTTTCCAGCCAACCCAGTGCTCCGGCACAGAGACACCTATTACTGAATGCATCTGAGCGGCACTCGAAGAAGAACAGCTATTGATGGACCTATCCTCCATGAATTTATCTAATTGTTTTTGAAACCCATTTATCTTTTTGGCCTGCACAACTTATAAAATGATCGGTTGGTTACTCATCAGTAACCGTCCTTCTTCAAGATGGGCTGCTCACATACATTCAGTTACAGGTGTCTACGTGCTGCAGCGCACGGTAGCTTGGAAAGTCTTTAGCATTAGTCTGTCAGGTCAGGGCGCATGGCTAACACTCCCTCCATGCCACAACCGTGGCTATATAGATGACCGTGACCCTGACCCTCCCAGTCCCATATACCTTTGCCAACTCTATTAGCGGGGATGGTGGGAGGGACCTGAATGTATGTGAGCAGCCCATCTCGAAGAAGGACGGTTACTGGAGTAACCAACCGTTCTCCTTCAAGCACTGCTCACATCATTCAGTTACAGGTGCCTGCTAGCCAAACCGATGGATGGTGGG
Organism: Podocnemis expansa; assembly: GCA_007922195.1. Taxonomy (NCBI): domain Eukaryota; kingdom Metazoa; phylum Chordata; order Testudines; family Podocnemididae; genus Podocnemis; species Podocnemis expansa. Next base: position 9,800,156 of record ML681963.1, on the reverse strand, counting down.
AAGCATTAGAGTCTACTCACACTGAGTACAGCTTTGCCCACAGCGGCATCATCTCTAGCCTGTTGGGCAATGGCATAGTGCGTCATGACAGTATGTATCGAGAACCACGTAGCAGCCCTGCAGATCTCTTGGATCAGTACCTTAGCGAGGAAGGCCATGGAAGCTGCCTGAGCTCTGGTAGATTGGGCTCTCACAGTCTCTGGGAGAGGTGTGTTTGACCTTCCGTAGCAGTCTTTAATGCAGTTCACAATCCACTTGGAGATGCATTGGGAGGATACTGGTGAACCTTTCATGTGTTCAGCGACCGCCACAAACAATTGGGAGGTCTTGCGGAAAGATCGTGTGTGCTCAAGATAGATTAGGAGCGCTCTCCTCACGTCCAGGGTATGCCACCATCTCTGGTTTTCAGTCACCTGAGGGTCTCAATAGAAGACCGGCAGGCAGATTTCTTGATTCACGTGGAAGGGGGTGGCAACCCTGGGCAAGAACGAAGGGTGATGATGCAGGACGACCTTGTCTGGGAAGAAAACCGTATATGGAAGTTCAGAGGACAGGGTTCGTAACTCTGAGACCCTTCTGGCCGAGGTAATTGCTACGAGAAAAGTCACCTTCCAGGACAGTATGAGCAGGGTGGCTGAGTCCAAGGGCTCATATGGTGGTTCTGTCAGAGCCCACAGCACAATGTTCAAATCCCACTGTGAGGTGGGTTTACGGGTGTGGGGAAAAAGTTTTTCCACCCCTTTCAGGAATCTGTGGCAGATGGGGTGTGAAAAGAGTGGAGCCCCATCTACTCTTTGGTGAAAGGCCGAGATTGCTAACAAGTGGACTTTTAATGAGGACAGAGATAGACCTTTCTCTCTTAGATCAAGAAGGTAATCCAAAATTACCTGAACTGGTGCAGAGGTAGGGTCTATGTCGTTGTCATGGCACCAAGCGGAAAAGTGATTCCATTTTGCCATGTAGGTGGACCTGGTGGAGGGTTTCCTGCTACCAACCAGGACATTTTTAACCCTATTCAAGCAGCGTCTCTCTTGCTTATTGACCGAGAGAGCATCCAGGCTGTCAGGTGCAGGAGGCCCAGGTTTGGGTGCCAAAGGCATCCTGAGTCCTTTGTCAGGAAGTCCGCCCACCATGGGAGACGGAGCTAGGTCCTCACTGACATGTCCTGTAGGAGAGGAAACCAGTGTTGTCTGGGCCAGTCCGGGGCTATCAGAATGATGTGTGCCTTGTCTGCGAGGACCTTCAGGAGCACCCGGTGAATCAAGGGAATTGGATGGAAGGCATACATTAGGGCCCCCATCCAATTAAGGAGGAAGGCATCACTGAGAGAACCTTTCTCCCAAACTCGAAGGGAGCAGAACCAGGGGCATTTGCGGTTCTGCCCTGTGGCGAAGAGGTCGATCTGAGGGGTTCCCCATCTGTGTGTCACCAGGGAGAAAACCTCATTGTGGAGGGATCACTCATGATTCACCAGGGGTTTCCTGCTGAGTAAGCCCGCTACGCTGTTGTCTACCCTGGGTAGGTGGGAGGCAGTTGGCATGAAGTGATAGTCTATCGCTAGTTGCCCTGCGCAGCCGGTAGCATTCCCTGCACGGGGGGCTGCACAGCCACGCGCCCATGCAGCTTAGAGGGAACATTGATTGCAACCTTAGCCAGCGGGGCTTTACGGCACGCATCGAAGAGGGAATCATCTTCCACTTGGATCACCCCTAGCTTCAGTTTCAGATTCTCTGCCATGCAGCAGAGGAGGTCCTGCTCAACGCAGGGATCTCCCTCACGGTCGGCAGACATGTCAATTAGGCGCTCGTCAGGCGACAAGGATGACTGGGCCTTTGATCTGCTACGGTGGGTAGAATCCGGGTCTGGCTCATCATCGGAGAAATCCGAGGACTCCGGTACCGGCTGTCGGGCATAACGGAAGGAGGTTATCGTCTGCCATCGCATTCAGCCAGTCGATGGTCCACTCATTGTGCAGTGACCTCAACAGTGGCATAGGTGCCGTGGGGGGAGCAGAAACCTCTCCTGATGGGCGTCTTCCCCTTGAGCCTGGTGAGACGGAGCTCTTTCGAGGCCGATTTCTCAGGTGCTCCTCCTGAGGGGGAAGAAAGGGGTCTTCCGAGGGCAATCTGGACGACCTCCTCCCTGACATCCAGCAGTTCGGTACCGAGAGTTCCTCAGAGGAGCGATGAGGCAGAGCTGCACTACTTGGGCCCAGTGCCAGTTTGACAGTACCGGGTTGGAGAAGGGTGAAGAGGCGCGCGACGGTACCAGTATCGGTGCAGGTGTTGCCGGTGCCAAGTCCGACGGTACTGGAAGTGACGGCAACGGAAGTGGCAGTATCGGCGACGGTGCCAGGTCCAGCGGTGCCGGGCTTGACCACAGCACTGGGCTTAGAGGCGGTGCCACCAGGGTCAGTGCCGTATCCAGTGGTGATGAAGGGGGTGGTGCTGCTGTGGTCTGTTTCTTCTTGTTCTGCACCAGGGCGAGGTTTGAATGCCCTTGGCGAGCTGGTGCCTGAGCTGGGGCCCTAGTCGGGGCAGCTGGAAGGCTATCGGAGAGGTCGGTGCTGAGGGGGTACTGTAGAGGGCCAAGATTTTGAGCACGGTACTGGAGATCAGCAGGGATCTTGAGCCTGAGCCAATCGAGGATCCGGCGGAGCACTGGTGGCTTGGCCACCTTCGGGCAGAGCAGCTCTGTTCTCTGAAATTAGGAGGAGATGGCATTCTCTTTCCAGCCGAGTCCTTTGCTTGAAGGATCAGCAAATGGAGCAGTCCGCCGTGAGGTGGGACTCACCCAAGCAAGCGAGGCATTTCTTGTGTGGGTCGTCCATCGGGAAGGCCTTGCAGCATCCCAATCATGGCTTGAAACCTGGCATTTTGAGTTTTGCACGAAAGACAGGTGCTTGCGTTTCTCAAGATAACGCTGATCTGAACCGACACTGATGGCGGAAAAAGGAACTGGGAGTCGGAGGGTCAGGGTCACGGTCACCTATATAGCTGCAGTCACGGTGTGGAGGGGGCGTTGGCCATGCACCCTGACCTGACGGGCTAACGCTAAAGACTTTCCGAGCTACTGTGCACTGCGGCACGTAGACACCTGTAACTGAATGATGTGAGCAGCGCTCAGAGGAGAAAATATTTTAGAGTGCTCTGTTCAGTCTACTAGGGAGATGGTTCCACTCTACAATGGTTCTGACTGGGAATATGTTGATTGTCACTCCTCCACCCCAGTGTGTTATCTTTGGGCTTGAATTGACATTCCCCTTGAATCTGGGTGCATTTGGGCTCTGATCTGACTCTGAAATATGGAGCTGAGGCTCTATAGCTCATTTCAGCTCATTATCCTATTTAGCAATAGTTTGCAAAGAATAATTTACCAAGAAACCTAGGTTCTTTTCTTGCTTTTTGGAGTTTTGTTTGCACCCTGGTTTCCTGAAATGTCTATGATTCCAAAGGGTCTGAGTAATTTTTCCCTCTACCCCCTGCCCCTTCCTTCCCTCAATCTCCTGAGTGTTACTGTGGGTGGATGGACACTGAATATACACGAATTGAATTGTGTTTTGTTCAGTACTCCTGATTGGTCAGATAATTCACTCTATATTGTTTCCATTTCCCAATTTGATAAGTGTAAAAGTACTTCACCTGAGTGCAAAGATTGTTTCTGTGATTGCTCATGCCCAGGAGTCGAAGGTGATAGCTTGAGGCAGCATAGTCTGGTGCAGTAGTTTTCAAATTTTTTTCCTCTGGAACCAGTTGAAAAAATTAATTTATTATGCCTGCAACCTGATAATTACATCTTTCAGCAATATATTTCATTCTTTCAGCAGTGGCAGCAGGGGGTGCCATGACCCAGTACTTAAGGGTATGTGACCTCTAACTGGGACCCAACCCATGGTTTGAAAAATCACTGGTCTAGTGGCTAGATGCAGGGCTAGGTGGTGGGGGAGCTGACTTCCAATCTGTGCAATATCCAAGTCTTCTTTTGTAATCATAGGCAAATGACTTCCCCTCACCCTGCATATTTCTGCTCCCCTCCTTCATCTCCCTTTTGAGCCTTTGAGAGCAAAGACTGTCACTCACTGTGTGTCTCTACAGCACCGAGTACAGGGGTCAGCAGCCAGGTGGGGGAGAAGAGCCATCCCCCCTACCCCCCCACAACCGCATTAGTGGGAGCTGGCCCAGTGGCTGTGCCCCCTAGGACTGGCATGTATGTGTGTGTGTGTATGTGTGCGCGAGCGGTGTGCACTCATTCCTTTCCTGCACTGGCGGGGAGGAGCCCCGCTGTCCCACCTACCAGCCAGCCCTCCTTCCCAGGAGTGGCTGGGCAATGGAGCTGCAGCTTGCAGAGGCAGGACCCTGGAACAGTCTCCCCACAGAGTTCAGGCTGCTTCGACCTGGCCACCCCAGGTCTCAACGGAGGCTGCTTCATCCACAGGCCCTGAATTGGGCCCACTGAGGCCTGGAGTGGCTGGGTTGAAGTGGCCCAAACTCCATGGAGGGGCCATTCCAGGGTCCTGCCTCCGCAAGCCACAGCTCTCCCCAGCTGCTCTTGGGAAGGGGGGCTGGCTGGTAGGCGGGGCCTCTCTGCCCCACCGAGCCTGCAGAGGGAGGGACGGAGGGAGTGCATGCCACCAGTGCCCCCTCCCCACTCTGGCCGGCTCTGGCTAAGGCAGTTGTGGTGGGGGGGGGGGCGGGGTGTCAAGCCAGGAATCCCCAGAACACACCTGGCTCCAGGAACGGTGCTGGGAATTGTGGCACCCCTCAAATGCCGGCACCCCGCTGCAACGCAGGGGCTGCTTACTGTGTAGCGCCAGCCCTGCCTGGCTCCCTGGCAGAGACTGCCAGGGAGCCAGAAGTGGATGCTCAGTGAGCCAAAGGTGGCTTATTGAGCCTGTGTTGCCGATCCCCAACCTAGTAAAACAAAACCCTGATCTTGGGTGGAATCGCTCAATGTCACTGAAGTATCAGTAAAAGTAGTTTCCTTGTCACCAGTGCACTCCACCAGCAGCACTTCCTGGCCCCTGACAACTTACTCTCAAACACCGACAGGCGGTAGTCCTGTCAGTGTAGTTCAGCAAAACAAACAAGGAATCTAGTGTCACTCTTAAAGACTAACACATTATTTATTGCATGAGCTTTCTTGGGAGAAAAATCCCACGTCATCAGATGCTTGAAGACAGGCATTAGACACTGAGTGAATATTTGAGGAATACTCTTGTGGTGCTGCTCAAAGCTCATTCTAGTTTTGTCTCTTAAACCTCCCTAATAACCTCTAGGTTAAGAAATGTGGATTGATTTGAATCTTTTCTCTTGGCTGTTGTTACCTGTAGGGCTTTTGACTATCCAAAGTACAGAAATGTATCTGGTCCTTCAAAAACTGTTGGAAGATTTTTTTTTTAAATCCCTTGCAGATGAGAGATGAAATTTTAAGAAATACCCAAGTGATTTGGGAGCCTGAGTTCCATTTCCCATGGGGACTCAGGCTCCTGGGAGCCTTTACTTTCAATGAGATTTAGGCTGCTATGTAACTACGGGTGTGTCTACATGGCATGTGTTACAGCTGCAGTATTGGAGCTATGCTGCTGTAGTGAAGACACTTGCTACATCGTTGCGGGGAGGGGGGGGTCCATCAGTGTACTTAACCCACCTCTCCAAGAGGCCATAGCTAGGTTGATGGAAGAATCTGTCCATCTACACTCCACTGACAGCCATGAGCAATGTAGTTAGGCCGACCTATGTTTTAGGAGTAGAACAGGCCTGTGTCACATTTGGAACCAAACCATAGCTGTTTAAGGCCATGTCTACACTACAGAATTAAGTCAACCTTACTTAAATCAGCATACAGCTGCAGTAGCAACTACATTGCTCATATGCATCTGTGTGTCTGTGCTTAGTGTCTTGTGTAGGCAGCATGCATCCTCATCAAGGGCACTTGTGTCGATTGAACTGTCTGTGTGGGGTGTTGTGGGATGGCTCCTGTCAGCCAGTAATAGTCAACATAAGCAACATATTGCCTATGCTGATACAGCATCAACTTGCCTACATTGGCCTTGATGAGGGTTACCAGATATCAAAGCATGGAAAGGAAAACAGGGAAGTATGACAAGGAGGACATTGGAGGACACATGGAGAAAATGTAGTATTAATGTAATATTCTTCTGTTTTTAGGAGCCCTGGAACACTTCCTCCTAAAAATAGGGTGTTCCAGGGCATTCCAGCATACTTTAACCCCTGTAAGTAAAAAGCCAGACAAAATCATGTGTTTTTAAAACGCCTGCCAGATGGAGGCTGTGAAGGTAAAAAGGAGGACCTGTCCTCTTTCCTTGACATCTGGTAACCCTAGCCTTAACGCTACGGGGTCTGTGGAGGTAGAGTGAGTCAGTCCACATAGGAGGGCAGTTACTTTTGCAGGAGTGAAATTGAAGTGTGGATGCTTCCATAACTAGGTCGATGTGAGCTGCTTTGTGCCACCTTAACTCTGTAGTGGAGACCAGACCGAAGACACTGAGACAGTGTAACCCTGGGCAGGGGGGTGGGTTAAATCTTTGTCACCCTTAGCATTTATTTTCTCCTGTTCTGAACAGAATGACAGCCCCATCATCTGAAGGGTTGATGTCATAGTTCCATTTAGTGCTGGCTTAATTCAAGCCAGCTTGAATTTCTGCAGACTACAGCCTGCCTTGGAGTCTCTGCCTTTGTGCTTGCACCCTTTAGCTGCCTCATGGAACGTGGTGGGGTGAGGGCGACCAGTGTCTGCTATACTTGCAACCTGACCTCTGTCCTGCTCTTTGAAGCCACTGACAGTGGGTGGGCTGAGATCAGCCCAGTGGCAGGTCCAAGGGGAGCTAGAATAACATTTCCATGCTGCCCTTGTTCAGCTGGGAATGTGATTGGAGGGTGGAGCGTGCAGAGAATGAAGAGTTGCTAGGACTTCAAGGACTCGTTGAATACTGCAGATGTGGAACAGCTTGTGTTTGGGATGGGACAGGTCATTTCAACCTAAAATGAAATCAGTCAGCAGCACAGACAGAACACGAAGCCAGCATTGCTGCTATCCAGCTTCCACTGCCTACAGTGGCCTGGGTCCCACTCCGAGCCACAGCATGGGCAGGCAGGCAAGAGGTCCTCACTGTCTGAGCCCTACATATGCCAATTCAGCACAGCTCTGCACACTCCCTCCTCCTCTTTCCCAACCTTATCTCACAGCCTCTCACTCCCCTGCTGCCACCAGGACTAAACTGTCTTCCTTCCTAGGCCTCCTGCACTATGCTCATCCCTTTGCCACCCAGCACTGATGTCTGCTCCCTTCCCCGATGCTGGTGGAGCTGGATGGGAACTAAGAGGAAGTGAGTGCACAAGAGCTTTCCTGATGTTCTTTACTGTCCTAGCTGTCATCCGGTCCCCTCTCCCATTTCCTGGCTTCCATCCTTTTGGCTCCTCTGGGCAAGGACCAGCCGTTTATCAGCCGCCAAAGAGCCAGGCAAGCCTAGGGGTACCAGATACCAAAGCCTGGAAAGGAGGACAGGGAAGTACGAAAAGGAGGACATTGGAGGACACATGGAGAAAATATAGTATTAATCAAATCAAATCATAGGGCTGGAAGGGACCTCATGAGATCATTGAGTCCAACCCCCTGGGAATTGAACCCAGGACCTTCTGCATGTTAAGCAGAGGTGTTAGCCACTACACTATTAATGTAAAATTCTTCTATTTTTAGGGGACCCTGAAATGCTTGCCCCTAAAAATAAGGTATTTGATGGCATTCCAGCATACTATAACCCCCTATAAGTAAAAAGCTGGACAAAATCATGTATTTTAAAATGCCTGCCAGATGGAGGACGTGAAGGTAGAAAAGAGGACATGAAGGTAAAAAGGAGGACATGTCCTCCTTTTGCCTGACATCTGGTAACCCTAGGCAAGCCTGATGGAGCTGCCAAGAGACTATCTCACATATAATACACACTCAACATAGCCAGTCCCAAGCGTTCAAAATCATAACTCAGGCTCCCGAAATCACAAAATGGCTTAAAAATCATGAGGTATTTTTTAAAAAGGAGGGGGGGGTCATATTTGCTTACTGATTGCTGACTGTTTAGGATGCGCTCTGTTTTCAAGCTTTTCTCTTAACCAATAAGGTCTAGAAAGTGACAAATAAAAGAATAGCTAAGATTCTCTTCTAATTGTGAGACTTCAGGTGCTGGGGATTTAATACAAACCCCACAGTACAAATCAAGATCCATAACAGATGGTCCCTGCCCCCACAGTGCTTCCAATCATGTGTGAAACTGACAAATAAAAAATGTCACTTGTGTTTTAAAAGAAATGACTCCCCAGACCCAAGGGGCAGAGGCAGACAATTTCGTTATGTGATTCTCTGCCACTATGTGGCTGTATTGGCACAGTGTCCAGCATCACAATGCAAAAAGGAAACCTGGAAAAAGCTGCAACATTAAACCCATGCAAACTGGGCAGGCGGAAGGGGCAAAGACCCTAGTATCCCACTCTCAGAGGCCTAAGCCTCCTCTTTGAGGTTCAGGACTGAGTTAAGAGGGGTTAAATATCAGTGAAATATGCTAACTGTCTGTCCTTAAGTGACACCTAGTGGAAATGGCAGGAAACCTTTCATTCCAGGGGTGAAATCCTGACTCATTTGAAGTCCATGGCAAATCTTCCATTGACTCCAGTGGACAGGACAGGGATTTTACTCCGAGAGTCTCTTTAAAGATCAGTACAAGCTGGTTTTAGATGGAGCACTGTCTTTTAGTTTTGGACCATGAGCAGTGGGACAAGATGAAATGTACTGAGCTTGAGCTCCATTCCTCTCTGGCATAGGAATAACCCGCATGGGGATTAGGGATTTGGGAACAAGCTAGATGATCTCCTTAGGGTGGGGTCCTGGGGACAACAATGGGTTTTACTCAGGGAAGGAGCAGGCATTCGGAGTTCAGGAGGCACTAGTATTTTAGGCCTGAGACGTCTGTTTAAAAGCCTGTTGCCTCAGTGCTGGGTGCCCACCCAACTTCCACTGGCCCATTCTTCAGAGTCAAGCTGGCAGAGACTCTATGGCTTACTGCTGCAGCCCCTGCCATCTCCCTGAAATCCCAGCCAATGGAAGTGACCGCAACACAGCCTGCCTGAAGCTGTATTTGTGAGTACAGCTCAGCCAAAGCAGTGCAAGGAAACCTGAAACCCAGTGAGATTTGGATTAGCAACCTGAAACTGGGGCCAGGTTTGCAAGTGTTTTGGAGGAGCTTGGCTGTGTTTCAGGCAAGCTTGGGCTGAATTTCAAGTCAGCTTGGGCTGACCTTTGCATGAGCCCACTGTGGACTTCTCAGGGAATAGGGGCTGAATGTTAAGAGAGGCTGATGACTGACTTTCCCAAGAAGACAGACAGTCAGTGGGTTTGGACAGAAACAAGGCAAACCTCTGTGGTTTAGGGTGATATTTCCTAGCCACCCACCTGCCCCCAAACCAGCAAAACCAGACTGGTGGTTTCAGCTGAATTTCCCTTTGAGTTTCTGTGCAAATTTAATCCACTGATCAGTGTGTGTTAAGCATCTCCTTCTGCACCTGATGATCATGTCTGTGCTACAGCTCCCAGCTAGGAGAGTGAGCTGCGTAGCTCAAGCTGTAGTTATTCACGTCCTTAGTTCTGAAGGTCTCATGTGTAATCCTGCTCACATGCAATATAGCCGTGATCACACAAATTCACATCAACTGGGGCCCAAAAGAAAGTGTGAAAAAATCCCCCTGGATTGAAGCAACTCTGGATCATTGTATATGCTAGCAAGCTGCTGAATGATTAAACACAGGGAAGGAAATTGCTGCCTTTGAACTACTAAAGAAAATTGAGATGGGTGTAAAATGAATGTGTTGTAGTTTGGACTTGGGGGGGGGGGAAGAAGCGAAAAGAGTAGGACTTTGCTAAAGGCCAATCTCCAGATGACAAAGAATCTGAAATATGAACAATAATTAAACAGCAAAAACACCTAGGAAGCAGAACAGAGCCAAAGATTGGAAACTGTACCAATAGGTTCCCATCCTGCAAGGAAGATTTGAACCCCCTGAATGCATCACCTGGCAAAAAAGGACAATTCCAAATCACTGAGTCTGTGGCAAGAGGAGAGCTGACCCAGGATGGGATATAGGGAGCATAACTGCACGCATGGCAAAGTTAGACAGAAAACAGTCAGCTCAGAATTCCCTGGTCTTAGTGCTAAACTAGCAGATTTGCTCTAGGAGATGTGGATGCCTTTCTCATGTCAGTCTCAACTCTTCCTACCCTCTACATCAGGGGTCTCAAACTCAAATCACTACGAGGGCCGCATGAAGACTAGTACGTTAGGCCAAGGGCTGCACCACTGAAAATCTGTTCATACAACGATTTTGCAAATATTGGTAACGATAGTGTTGTTGTGGGCCACAGGAAATAGCTTTAGGGGCTGCATGCAGCCTACGGGCCATGTGTTTGAGACCCCTGCTCTACGTGGCAAAGTCAGTCTTTGTAAATCTCTTCCCCCTTTACAGACATTTAGAGATTTGCCTAGACCTGTGTTGGGAGATGGAGCCAAATTTCAGTTTGCCTTTATCACTGAAATAGGCTGATGCTAAACCCCAACACAAATGGATGCCAGACCTGGGTATCAAATGCCCCATAAACCTGAATGAGAGGCCTACCCCTCAAATGTATATTGGTTTGAAGGAAGTCACTCCTTTTAGTCCCAAAGTAACATTCATCACAGCTATGGTGTCCCGCTCAATTTCATTGTTAAAAATCATTTTACACCAGAAATACATAATCTCAAGTGTGAGGTTATGGAAAGAATCAACATGAAAGAAAGGAATCCCACAAAGGTTTAAATTTTTCTGGCCGGATGAATAATTCCGCTGGGTCCTTCATTCTGGCTTTGTCCATGTGTTGTGTCCCGCATGGCCAGCTGAGAGGTCTTGTCTGCAGTTTCACTTCATTCCCATGGTTATGTTACAGTTATTTATAGAATGTCCTTAATATAAAACTGGCAATTCCCAACAGAAATCTGGGTTTACTGGGGAGGATTGTGTCCTCCCTGCCTTTGCTCAGTAGATGGCACCCTCTAGCCAGTATTACAATATACTTTATAATAATCTTATAGCCCAAGTTGTGCTTGTTTGATAGGTGATGGACCCAGCCCTGAAGATCTGGATACTTTAGAGGGGTTTCAGGGTCTCATATTTCCCACCAGAAAGAAATATGATCTGTCCTTCTATGCCTAGAACTGTTGGATTGCCTTTGTCAGTTACCTAATGGTTCCTTTGCAGCCTGCATGTGATACATGGGTGGCATGTTGGGAAGCCTTGTCCTTGACGGCTGGTGCTGCTCTCTCATGGTCACACTATATATATGCGAAAAATAAATCTGTTAGTCTCAAAGTGCCACACGACTCCTTGTTTTTTTACACTATACATAAGCCAAAGAAGTGCTAGCCAATACATAATTTCCTCTCTCCCCGTGGATGGCATGTGGGTTTTGTCCTGAACAGCTAAATGAATGCTTTGATGTCCTTTTAGTAGAATCTTGTTTGTGTCTGTGAGCCCAGGGTGGAACCTGTGGTGGGGCGCAGCAGTTCCTGTTGGGTTTGGTGTGTGCCTGCTTCTGCTTTGATTGTCATCGTGACACTGATAACATGGCCCGACAGCCCACGTTTGGCTTTCAGTTCTGTCTGGCTGCGCCTGACTCTTTCATGTTCTGTGCTGTGGTTTGTGAGGCACGGTGTGAAGGGTTCACTGACTAAATCCCTGGTCTGAGAAAGGAAGTTTACTGTAGCCAAGAAAAGGAAGCTGGTCCATTTCCCTTCTGGGTCTGTGGGGGAGTTAGGGGAGTTGGGTGTAGCCAGATTAAAAATAAGATAGGGACAGAAGACAGTCGCCCTCCTTCCTTCCATATTTTCTCTGCTAGACAAGCCCCCAGCACTTGTCAGTCCACAAAACAGAGAAAGGAAGCAAGTTCTGGTCAAATGTTTACACCATGACACTAGATTGGGCCTGGCAATCAATTCAAAGCCAGGCATCTCATGAACTGAGAACTGCATCCTTGTTCCTTGAAGCACAAGCAGGAATGTCAAGAAAAAGGAGTAGTCAGCTGAACCTGGACAGGGATTTGGTGTTTCCTGGCTTTTTTTTTTTTTTTTTTTTTGCATACAGCCTGTGGCTGTTCCCCCTTGGGTGTTGTGTAAAGAAGTCTGGGAACCTAGTGTGTTCTGGGACCCATGTGCCTGAGAACCAGCTGGGGTTAAAAACTCCCCACAATAGGCTTGTGCTGATCTCCCCATTCTCACTTTCCTAAGGACCTCACAACTGGGGAACAGGCTTCAGGAATACAGCATCCTTCGTGCCTGGTATTCAAACAGGTTCCCTGGCTGTCTCTTGTTCCTGGCCTGCAGGACTCCAAACACCTCGGATAGCCTTGCTCCCCAGGGAGACCAGGACTCGTGGACAGGACCAGCTGTGCTAGATGGTCCGACTCACCGTGGCTTTTCTTCTGAGTTTGCCAGTAAAGGCTGCTGCACTTGCAGGGACGTGCCTCATGCCATTGTGTTGATTTCAGTGTTCTGCCAAGGCCTCTGGGTATGGTGGGCACAAAGCAGGAGGCAGCATGGTTTTATGGAGTACACAGAGGGACTCAGGAGAGCTGGGTTCGCTCCCTTGCCCTGCCACAGCCTTGTTGCTGGGTAGCCCTAAGCAAGTCATTTGCCCACCTCCCGTTTGTGTTGCTTAGCTGCCTAAGCCAGCAGCTTATCTCTGTCAGCAGCCAGACCCCAGAGCTGCCAGGATGTACCATACTGGGTCAGGGGAGGATATTTGTCCCAGACCATGTGAGATGATCTGCTGATGCACATCTGCACTTTGATAGTACTGATAAGTGCCTTTGAAATACTCAAGATAGACAGATCATGCCTGGAAGCCTGAGGACTTGATAACCTCAGGGCCCTTTACCCTACAAAATTGATCTTGGTTTGGCTTTTTAAACTTACACAGCTATTAGCCTCAGTTGCTGTCATTGGGATGTGCCTATCTGCCATTCAAACGGGATGGAGGGAACCATGATGAGCACTACTAGCCATGTATTCTGGCTCCTTTGTGGAGCTAATGGCTGTGAGTTCTGTGCCTGGCAGCCAGCGGTCTGGGTCCTGTGCTGCCTTCAGTTGCATGGGTGTAACTCCCTACTGAGCGCAGAAGGATCCATGTGTCTGTAATTGTCCCAGGGACCTGGTGGGTATGCAGGAAGGAAACCCGTGGACTGGCAAATTCAGAGCCTCTCCCCCTCCAGTTATTTCTGGACCAGCCCTCTGAAAGCCCTTGGCATGTATGGAGTTTCATATGACAGGTCACAGACTATTTTTGGCCAATGAATGGGGCCGCTCTGAAGTCTGGCCCTCTATGCCCCCATCCAGGGAACAGCAAAATGTCGTACTGGGAAGATTTTGCTGCACCACTCTGCATATGGCTCCATTCCCCAGCTTAAATTGCTCCACAGGTAGGACGTGTTTGCATGCCCTACAAGCCGGCTGTCTCTGCTTGTGGCCCCGCAGCTTAGGGTTAAAGGCTTTATCTGGGAAATGGGCCAGGCTGATAAGGCAGCTGTGGCTTTGCAAAACCCCTGCTGCTCTACTGGGTTTACATTGCATGCCTCCAGGGACATGCAAGAAGTTCAAGAGGCCAAATCCTCAATTGGTGTAAATTGAAGCCAGTGGGGCTCAGGGACATCCCTAGGCTAAGGCGAGTGGGGCAGCTTCCCAGAGCCCCGTGCTTTGGGGAGCCCCGCAGGGCCTGCACCACTGCCCCCCTATGCTAGAGACCGGGTGAGCCAGTGAAAAGTAGTGGCCCAGTTCAGTGCTCCTGGTCTGTCCGCCCCCCCCCTCCACACCATGTGTTCTGCTCTCGGCTCTGTGCTGGAGCAGCAGGGAGGGGGTAGAAGGCAACGCGGGGTTCATATCACTGCCCCCCACAGCCACGCTGCCTCCTGCCTCCTCCCCACTGCTCCAGCACAGAGCTGAGAGAAGTGTGCATGGTGGGGGGGACCCCAGCAGCGCTGAACCGGGCTGCCCTTTTGGCCAGCTAGCCTGGTCCCCAGCATGGGATGGCCGGCGCAGGGGCCTGCCCCTCCCCTGGGTTGGCCAGCCCTGCCCCTCCACGTGGAGGGGGGTGAGTAGGGGACCCGTAGAGGGCAATTTGCCCAGGGCCTCGCACCCCCTAGGGATGGCCCTGATGGAGCTATCACACCAGCTGACAACATAAGCCAAAGAGGTATGGGTGACTTATAAAGAAGTGATCAAGTGTGTGACAGAAGGAGTGCGTTGAAATCTCAAATGCAAGCCACAAAGGAGTCTGCACCTGAAAGGGCATTTTGCCCAGACCATTAAGGTCTCATAGTGTAAGAATCTGCAAAATCCTAGACACAAGGAAATTCATCGGTGCACCGCTGGCTTCTTGCAGTTGCTCTATTGAATCCCCAGGGCACCCCTTCTGCTAAGGAGACAGCACTAGGAAATGCAGAGCAGGAGTGCCTGTGATTTAGGATCCTTTGATCCTAACAGAGAAGGTGCCCATTCAGGCCAACATTGCTCACCACTGAGGCTCCCACTGTGTTCAAGCACAGTCTTGTCTCCCATATTCAACTGCTGTAAATATTCCAGGTAGCAGGTACCTGCCAGGCTGGTGTAGATATGGTATGTGTCTAGGGATGATGCCCCTTCTCATGTTGCTATATATACAAAGGGACCTTCAGGGAGTAGCCACCTGCCCTACTGATCAATATACCAAGACATGTGTCCTAGCAGCAGCAAAACAGTGAAGGAACCAGAGGGGAAAGGGTTAATTGCAAATAAAAGGCTCTGAGGCAGGTCAAGCATTATTTTTGCTCTGTTTCTGTGTGTAGCTGGGTGCCCCCTTCCCAGTGCCCTTGTCCTCATTGATCCCTCTCCTGCTTTGCCACCACAGAGATGGACAACTTTGAGTACAGCATCCAGCTGAATGACAGGGACTGGGCAGAGTTTTACACGACTTCAGAAGAATGCAGTATAATCCAGGCTGCGCTGGCCACAGTGGACGAGCAGTGCTTCAGTGACACTGAGCAAGGAGACAGTGAGGACAGCACCCCCAGCACAGACAGGCTGGTCACTGAGAGGGCAGGCAGCACGCCAGCTCTTGGCAGACGATGCTGTCCCGGAGACATCTCCCCACCCCGGTGTATGTCTGGGCACCTGGCACTGGAGGGGGTGCTATCAGGTAGCGAGGATGAAATGGATCGGGGCTCAATTAGCAGGAATCTGTGTGAGAATGACAAGCCCAGATCCCCACAGCAGACTCCACTGATGCCCAACTTTCAGGATAGGCAGCTGCCCTGTTCCTCAGGGGCCAGCTTTGCCGGCCTAGCTAGCCATGCTGTTGAGAAGCTGCCTCAGTCCCAGGACAGCCACCACAAGGAATCAGACCCGGCTACACAATGTGGAGCGGCAACCTTGTTTACTGTAGAGGAAGAAGGGTGTCAGGCTGCAGAAGCCCACAGTTACCTGCCAGAAGAAGCTTCGCAGGATAGGGAACTACCAGGGGAGCATCGACAAGACAGCCCAGAGAGGGCAGAAGCTGAAAGGCCAGTTCATGCAGTGTATGCGAGCTCCCCGGCACTAACTGCTTCTGGGCAGATGGAGATGCCAATGGAGGCAAAGGCTAACTGGTCTTGCTGCTTAGAGTCTGGGCTGCCAGAGCCCAACCATGACATTTCCCCAAATCCATATGGAGAGCCCCTGCAACCCATGGCACCCAAAATTCCAGGGGCTCATTTGGGCCCAGGTCAAGCCTTTACTGGTCCAGGCTCCACCAGTGACTCTCTGCACGTCGGGTCACCAAGAAGACCTGTGCATTTGGGAGGGAGCCAGGAGCACCAGGGAATACACCTGGGCAAGGTAAGGCTGTGGCAGGGGGCCATAGCAGTGGAAAGCTCCACTCCAGCTATGGGGGATTTAAACCCAGCTGCTGTGCTGTGTGAGAGCAGAGAGGAAGAAATAGTGGCTAAGTCAATTCTTGGGGGGGCCAAGGGAGAGGATGAAGCTCAGGAAGATGGTAACCTGACCTGTGGTGTAGTAAGGGAGGAAGGACAAGTCTTGGTACTGGGAGATCAGGCTGTCGGCTCTCCTAGGAGCAAGGGGCAGGAAGGTGCTTTAGTGCAGCCCTTCCCAGGAGAACTGAAGAAGACCAGGCATGCAAGGCCAACACAAGCAACTGATTTAGTGTCATTGGCCCATAGCAGCAAACCTACTGAACCACAGAGAAAGGCATGTAAAAGCAGCACTGAGGAACCCCTGTGTCTTGGCAGCACAGTGGCATTTGGAGGGGATGCTGATGGTGGAGTCCATGGATGGCAGAGATCTGGGCTCCTAGATCTTCATCCTGCAGCTGAGACCTCTCAGAAGATGGGTATACCTGCGCTGACCTGGCCAGAGATATATGACTATTTTTTCTGTGATGACCAAGAGCTGGGTGGGGTGATGAACAGCCAGGGTGTGATAGAGAAAATTCCAGCATCTCCTTCCAGGAAGGAGCAGGAGTTGCCTGAAATGTACGGGCCTGAGATGTACGAATATTTCTTTTATGAACCCCAAGGAACTGGGGGAAGAGGAGAAGGAAGGGGAAGCAAAGACAAAAGCTTGGAGCCAGACAGCTTCAGCAGCTTGGCGCAAACTCCATCACTATGCAAAATCCAGGAGGACCCAGGCTTGGCCACAGCTGGAGATTCCAGCGTTATCTCGATCCCTGAGGTTTACGAACATTTCTTTACCAATGGAGCAGGAGGCAGGAGGAGCTGGGAAGGGATCTTCCTGACCATGCCAGCATTGGAGGCAAGAAAAACCATGGTGGCTTTGAAATCCTTCCTGCAAAAGCCACTGAGCCTACTTGGATGCAGCCACCCCAATCACAGGGCCTTGGTACGGAGATTTTCCAAAGAGAGGCTCCCCCTTCTCCAGCCAAGGCCTAGCGGGAGAAGCCTGCTCAAGCAGAAGGATTTAAGGATGGCCCTGGCTCTATCAGGTAAATGATTGATCCTGGCCCCTGTTGCCCTAGGGTTTAAAATAGTGTGCTCCCTTTTAGCAACAGGATCACTGATTAAAGAGGAAATTGAAGCCGTTGTGGCCTTAGGGCTGCTGCCTAGAACTGCTACTGAATTCCTCAGTCCCTCTGCCACAAACTCCCTAGGCAGCCTCTTGTTCAGGGGCAACAGACCAGACCCAGCACAGGGGTTTTTTTTGCTTGCCTGGAGCTTCCAGCATAGCACTGAGTTCCTCAATGCTGCACTAAAAGAAACAAACAAACAAGGAGTCCTGTGGCGCTTAAAGACTAACAAATATATTTATTACATGAGCTTTCATGGGAGAAAATCCCACTTTGTTGGACTCTTTGAAGATGGGGGAATTTACAGAATGGGAGGAAATAAATGCAGGGAAGTGTAAGTCATGGGAACAGGTCACACAGTAACAGCAAACCAAAAGAGTTGTAAAGATTCAAACACTGGGGAACAGCTTAAAGAGGGAACTGAGGTCAAATCACCCGTTGTAATGAGAGAAAAATCCAATGTCCCTATTAAGACCTTGGCAACAATGCTACGCTAGTTTCTTTAGTGCCCAGAACCAGTCCCCCATTCCTCGCAACCCTCAAGTCTTTGACACCAGCAAGCCACTGAAGTTCCTGAGGTAAGTGCCCAGAAATAGTGACACCATCCCAGTTGTTTTTTCCCTAGATGAAACAACCCCACTGTGCCTCTTCCCATTCCCTCTTTAGCTTGCCTGTGGTCCCGTCTTCAGTCATGCTGGAGGATATGCTTTCAAGATGAGAATCCCTTGGCATGGTTAAAGCATAGCTTGTGAGACCTAAATCGTGTTTCTGTGCTGCACAACAGCCATGAACTTCACTGTTCAGGAGCTGATCCCAGGGGCATGATCTGATCCCATTGGCATTCCAGAACCAAATGGCTTTTGGCTGTTGTCCCTTGTTCTGCCACTAATGTACCCGTTGCTGAGAGGTGGCAGGTGGCAGGGCCTTGCAGGTTGGGTTCCCAGAGAAAGAGAAAAAAATCATGACATGGAGTCTGGGGATATTCTATATGTAACTTGCTTTATTAATGCACATCCACCTGTCCTGGGGCAAAGTAGTCAGAAACAGCATGCAGGCAAGCAAGCCCTTCTTCTGTGAATCTCAGCCCAACAACAATGCCAACCTCCCAGTGAGACAGTCCTGTCTCCTGCACTGATCTGCGTCAGAACCCAAAGCAGAAAACAAAGGAAACTCTCCTGGCTCCCTGTACACCAAACCATGTGTAACCCAAACTAACACCACCACCACCACCACAGGCATTTCTTCCAAGACTGAAAATTTGCTCACAGACTAAGGAACAGAACTTGGAAGGCAAACTATGTGTAAAGATAAGTAACAACTACCATGCCAATACCTGTATGTAGGGACTATCAAGGTCTAGCCAGTCCCCCATCTCCAGTTTGGTACAATATATAGTGTGGAGTGAGATCTAGCCTTCTCCACACTGGCCTGGGGAACCAACCAATGTGTGCAAACCCAACGGTGCACAGGGCCCAAAGGAGTTCAGAATTGCCATTTGCTGGTTGAATATTCTAAGGTAAACTGGGGAACCATGAGGCTGGATTTCCACTTGAGGAGTCAAGAGCCAGGGAAGCTGTCTGTACCCAGCAGCGTAAGACAGTTTGATGACTGCTGAGCTGTGTCAGGTTCAATGCTGGCAGGCGAGAAAAGCAAACTGGGACCTCCCCACACTACAAAAATAGATGAGAACATTAGAAGCAGAGCTAATTTAATAAGCACCCACCGGAGCTTGTAAAGGTTACTCAGGCGTTGCTTATTACTGTGTGTAGATGAGAGAGGTTTTAGAGAGAAAATGGGAATAGAAGGAGAGGAAATCTGAACTATTAGGACAGCCACTGTATTTATTTAAAAGCTCATACTGTGCTTACAGCCACGGTGCCCCTCAGTTGATATTCAAAACAAACAAATAATGCTGGAGCCATTCCAATGGGTGACTCAGCAAATCGCTGCTTCTTTATCTGCCCAGAGAAAAGATTTTGTGCCTTGGTGGTAACTAATTAATAAAACTGGTTTTAATTAAAAACCTGATCCAACAAACCGAGCCTCTTGCAACATGCCTCGAAGGCTGCTAGCACAGGGAATCCAATAGAGAGAGAGGGCCAAACAGATGCCTGCCATAAGGCCTGGAGGGCAGGCAACCCACAAACTGAGTGGCCATGATGGATGGTGCAGGGGGTGCAGAGGTTCCTTGTGGAACTAATAACCAGAGCCCTGCACAGATACAAATACGTGGATCTGTATCTGACCTGCATCTGCAAGAAACAGTCCGCAGATATCCGTGTTGTATCTGCAGATGCGGATATCTGCGGACATCTGCATATTTGCAGGGCTCTTGCTCTGTGAAGATAAAAATATGTGGATCCGTATCCGATTCACATCCACAAGAAATGGTCCACGGATATCCGTGTTGTATCCGCGGATGCGGATATCCACGGATTTGCAGGGCTCTACTAATAACAATACTTAGCACTCTTCCCTGACACTTTTCATCCATGGATTCTAAAGCACTATACAAGGATGGGTACATCTCATTAACCCAATTGTGCAAGTGGGTGAACCATCCTTCCCCACCGGCGGACCCCTCCTCAGTGGAGGGCCTCCCACCCCACTAGTGGGCCAGCCGTGGCCTGGCTGGGGGAAGGCGTGGCTGACTGCTGTGTGTGGTGTGGCTTGGGCTGCACCAGAGCCCATATGGCAAGCACTGCTGTCAGCTCTGCCCCTCCACAGACCAGCCAGGCCATGGCTGGCCTGCCCCGTCCCTGGGAGTGGAGTGGCTGGCTTAGGGGCATGGTGAAAATGGGAGAGCTCAGCCTGTGGGCTGACTCGCTTGCCCCTGAGGGCAGATGGGCTGGTCCAGGGGTGGGGCATGAGTCAGAGCCTGGCCTTAGGCTGCTCCGTCCTGTTCCCGTTCTGACTGCTGGGCTGCCAGCAGGCCAGAGGGGCCCCCACATTGTAGTGGGCCCCTGGACTCAGGCCCTGTTGGCCCACATGGTAATCCGCCCCTGATCACACGGTGGATCACAGAGCAAGTCAACATCAGAACCGGGTCTCCCCGACCCCCCCCCCCAGGCCAGTGGATCTACTGGTCCACCCACTGCCCAAGAGGAAAAATTGCCTGGGGGTTAGCCTGCAACTAAGGATATCTGGGTTCAGTCTCCTGTTCTGCCGCAAACTTCTTGTGTGACCTTGGACAAGTCGCTCAGGGCATGTCCACCCTGGTCTGTGGAACCCAGACACAATATCTCTAAACCCACATGTGAGTGGCCACACTGCGGTGTAAATCTACATTTACTCCTGCGGGAGCCAAGTCTCCCAGTGGCCCTCATGCATCCCTGCTGCACTATGCAGACCTTCTCACTCAAGTGTGTATCCTGAACTGTGTGCACCCAGCAGAATACCTCAGAGTTCTTGCAGGACTCAGGCTCTGCTCCCAAACTCCATCCCCTGAACCACATCCTAAAAACTGGGTGCTGAGTCTGCTCTGAACCAAGTCACATTGATTTGTGTGTGGAAGAAGGGGGGCTTACACTCAAACCTGAGTCAGAGACTAGGCTGAATGTGCAGTGTAGACATACTCTCAGGCTCCCTGTCCCTCAATTTCCCATCCATTAAATTTGGATAATGACATTTCCTAAACTCAGAAGGGTGTGCTGTGAAGAGGATAAGTACATTAAAGACTGTGAGATGCTCATATCCAATGGTACCAGAGACTAGACAACTTAGCCAGATATATTGCCAGCTTCTCAGTTAGCTCATTGTCACTTTCCTTCTAGACAAATAAAAAGCTACTTTCAAGCTTTTATACTTTGTTTGGCCATGAAGTCATAAAACTGGGTGAGCTATTTGAAACTGTGTCAAATGAAAAGATTATGAGGAAGTTTCTTCCAGAAATGGACCAATGTTCTCCAAAAATTATAATAAAAAAGTGATCCTAGCCAAATCTGTATGGAAAAGAAAGCAGTAAAAATTTGCCAAAAGATCCTTTCTCTTTTCCCTTTGAAAAGCTTACTGGGGGACTGAAGAAAAAGAAAATTAATTTAAGGCTTCACTACACCAGAAAGACTGAAGGTTGAAATGACGAGTGTAACACGAGTTTTGATAGTACTGCTTGAGTCTTAGCTTCAGCTTGTTTGTCTTGCAGAAAGGCCCCAACCACCATTAGCTCTCACACAGAAGGACATGTGCCTGGTCTTTGTTGCCTTTGCCTCCTGGGCTGTGAAGACTTCAAATCTGCAAGCTCCAGATGCATGGAAGACTGGTATGTAGGATGCCTGGTGTGGGATAGAAGAGGCGCTTTACATAACTGGGGAGAAGGAGATGCATGGAGGATTTAGTGTTAGATAGTATTGAAATGTTAACCAACTGGTTAAATCCTAACACTAGGCTAATTGCAACGGGGGGAGTAGAATCGCTCCCTAGGTCACTGTATCAGTCAGGTCAGCTTCCTGTTCTCTAAAATGTTCTGTCCATTACTGACTCTGTGTCTAGTATGCTTTCTTACAAAGGAGGGGCCTGAGTCCCGTCTCATATCACTTTTACACAGCATAGCTCCTGGTGACTTCCATTATAGTTAGGAACAGGAATGCTACAGCTTCAGACTAATCCTGTCCTGTGTACAGACAGTGACCAGCACCGTGTGCATCAGAAAAGGGTGCAAGAGACCATATAATGACTGATTATGGAATAAGGTGCCCAAAAGAGACATTTCCGTCTGACTTCCATCTGTTGTAATTGTCTTGCATCCTGACATTTGAGGTGTTTATATTCCGTTATAAGATTTTTACCCAATACAGCTTTGAACCTTATCATTTTTTATGTCTAATCCTTTTTAGAATACTGCTAAATTCCTGGCCTCAATAATATCCTTGGGCAATGAGTTTCCCCCCAGATAATTGCTTTTTGCTATTTACTCCAGGTTTAGACAAGTGTGCTTGAAATCAGAATCAGGCTCAGGTTCTACAAATGAGTCTTATGTCCTTCTGCCATCCATTCAAAGCAATGGCATATGATGAATATCTCATAAGACAAATATTTCTACTAGCAATTTATATTTCAAAACAGTTTCAGCAGAGCACAGGAATGTAATATAAAATTGACAAGTTCCAAAGGGATAGCCATATTAATCTAGATCTAGAAAACATACAAGAAGTCTTGTGGCACTTTTAAAGACTAACAAATTTGTTTATCACATCAGCTCATGTGATAAATAAATTTGTTAGTCTTTAAGAGTGCCATAAGACTCCTTGTTTGTTTAACATACTATTGTCATTGGGACCCCATTTGTTTTAGCAGAACCCTTACCAATGAAGTGCAAATTCCAATCCAGGATTTCTTGCTGATTGTCCAAAGTGGGATATTAGCTAATAAGGTCTGATAGGAAACTGATGCCTTTGGTCTAAGAATAGTTCATTGGCTAACATTATTTAATACAGGCGTGGCCAAACAGTGGCTTGGGGGCCACATGTGGCTCTTAAATGAAAAACTGTGGCTCCCAGAAGAACATCAGCAAATCAATTTAGGAACGCAGCCCCAGCCTAGGAGTTCAGAAGGGGGTCGGGATGGCGAGGAGAAGTGCAGCATGGTCGGGATTTTAAACAACTCACCACTAGCCTGCAGTCTTCTATATTGAGCAAGAGCTAAGTTTTTACTGTAGAGGCCTAATTTTCTTGGTAACCTTAAATAATTATTAGAAGCTGACATTACTAGGATCACTATTTGCCCTCTTTTTATGATAAAATTAAAGTGTGCAATGAATTTTAAACTTAGTAATTCTGGAGTAGGTAAAAGTATGTGGCTATATGCCTCAGTGTGGCACTCAAAGTTTTAATAATCAGCTTATGTGGCTCTTGATTTCCATAAGTTTGGTCACCCCTGACTTAATAGAACAAACAAGGAGTCCCCGATTTAAAACTCCTAGGCTGGGACTGCTTTCCTCCACAAGCCGCATTTTTTCATTCAAAAGCCGCATGTGGCTCCCAAGCCACAGTTTGCCCACACCTGGTCTAGCCATTCCATCTCCATTAGTTATGTCTCATACCTCTAGCTTCTTACATTAATCAGCCATGAAATCCAGCGTTCTGTTCCATTCGTCCATTCTGTGAACCACACTTCGGTGTCCCCTGCCCCATGTTTCAAAGAATAAAAGGGCACTCCCATTAGATGGGATTCTGGAAGTTTTGCACAGGTAAAGGCCTGCAGCTGTCGCTGGTCACTAACTACTGATTCCAAAATAATTAGCGCCTCCAGAACACAAAGTCTTGAGACATATTTTCCTCCTCCATCAAATGATGGCCTCTTTCTAAGCATCCATTCATTATGTGAAAAACTGGATAACATGCGAGAGAGAAAGAGGATACACCAAAAGCACTCCAGTGGTGTCAGTCTCAGGTCTCCCCATCCTATACTAGGTGTGATGATACTGGACAATTTCACCACATCCTATCACATCTTATTGCTTAATCTCCTCAGTGTTCCTAAGGTGCCAGAGTATGCATGGAGAAACATATGCCTCCAACACTATCCTGGGAATGCCATTTTCCCAGTGAAATACTGGTGTTGGAAAGGACAGATACAACCAGGACCCATGTGCAAAAAGGAAGAACTGGACAGCAGTTTCCAAAGGTTTAATCAGTTGGCCACGGTTAAGGCTGGGCAAACTCTCCCTTCTGCAGCAGTTAAGTTGGGAAGATTGCCACCAGGTGGTTAGAGCAAAGGATCTATGCTTAGCTCTGCCACTAAATCACTCAGGTTGGACTTCAGCCAACATAACACCTTTGTCCATTGGGTGAGTCACTGTGCCACTCTGTTCCCCAGTTTCTCCATCTACGATGGGCTGTGATAATACTACCTACATTAAAGAGGGTTGTGAGGCTAAATTCATTAATTTTTGCAAAGTGCCCTGCAATCCAGAGGTGAAAATTGCCATTCTTGTGCAGAGATTGTTCAGTAGATACGATACGGAGAGACAGCAGCATGAACACCCCAATGGTTGTTCTGTAGCAAGAAGGAAATCATAAGCAGTGGCTCTAGTTCAGAAATGCAGCTCCAGAAATCTGTTTGCTTTGAACAAGCCTTAAACGAGGGCTTCGGGATAATCCTACAGATTCATTTTGGTAATGTGTTGGGGTCTTTTCCAGTGTTTCTAGCAAACTTCGGCACCCTCTCAGCCATCCTTTACTTCAGACGGCAAGTTGGAGAAGGATGGCACGAAAACTAAACACGCACATGTGGCCCCAGTCAGAGATACATCCAAGAGAAGATGTACCTGCACTTCAGCTTTTGGCACCTTGGATTCCAGAACCGTGTCCCCACTGGACCCATTGGCAGAGTCTGGCAAGGAACAGGCCGATAGGAAGTAGCACCCTTTCAATGAAATCTGATAATTTTATCTGTTTATGGTACAGGCATTATATGCATTTTGTTGTACTGTATAGAATTAGCCCTGTGCATGCTGGTTCAGTTCTACTCTCTGCCTCCAACTTGGTCAGCATAGCTATGCAGATCTGAGGGGTGAAACATTCACACAGCTGACCAATGTCACTCTGCCAAGCTTACCCCAGTACACCAAACAGCTCAACAAACAAATGCTTCTTTCAATATAGCTACCATCATTTGGTGAGGTGGAGTGCCAGGTCCTTCCGCCAGAGTAGGCTGTGTCTATGCTACAGGGTGATGCTACGCAATGTAGCTATGCTAACATAGTTCTTTTAGTGTGGAGATTTTCTCTCTCTCCCTTCTAAAGCCAGCTGTTTCATGTTGCTATGCTATCGCCTATGGACAGTTAGATAGCTGCATGTGCTGGTGTGTGTGTTCCACAAGAGGGAATATTACTCATTTATTGGCATTTTCTGGAAGTCAATGGCTGGTGGATTGGGGAATGCTTGATAGTGGGGAGATACAAAGTGGAAGAAACAGGGGCAGCTTGTCTGTCTTTTGGTATTCAGGTGTCTCAGCTAACTATGGGGAGGATTTCTGGAGGAAGGAAGGAAGCGGTTTTGATGAATGCATATCTTATTGGCAGCTTTCAGGTTGGAGGTGCCTCTTAGCATCATTCATTCAATGATGCCTTGGACCAACTGTGCTGTAATACTGAAGGGCCCTGAAAGGGGGTTAGTTTTAGTCCTTCTGGACTGGGTGGCTGGAGGGCTTCAAGGCCAGAGTATACCCAGGGGTTGGAGATTACAAATGAGAAAGATCTAAAAGCTCTGATGGGGACTGCAGAGGCAATGGGAGAAAGCGAAAATACTGAAACACTGTGGAGCAGAGGGTATTCAAAGGCTATGCTCACAGATAAGAAGCCCCTCAAGGGTGATGAGTGCCAATGGTGCAGAGACAACCACAGATTCTTCTGTTACAAGACTCCTTCCTTGTTTTGCTTTACTAAACTAACACAGCTGTCCCTTTGGAACATTTGTTTCTCCACCACTGCTAGCTATTCCACGGTTTGGTGCTTGAGGAGGAGCTATAAGCTATTTGTCCCCTACAGATGGGAAAAGAGTCCTCAGAAAGTAGCCTGGGACTGGGACAGGGGACAACTGAACATCCAGGGAAGGAGAAGAGAGGCCAAAGGTGTCTGAGCTCTGGAACTGAAAGGAGTGAAATAGAGGCTAGTGTTAAGGTTTGTTAGTCACCCTCCATACCATTTCTCTAAATGCATCCCAAGGGCCCTTCTGTGACAATCTCAGCCTGCCCTCCTGTGCACCAGAGGAGGTACTACAGCTAAAATTCAAGCTTTTAAATTATTGTTGAGATTAAGAGCTTGCTTCTGTTTTAAACTTTTTTTTTTTTATTGGTGTTTGACATTATCGACAGTGCAACAGCCATCGCTGTGGGCCCTATGGACTGAATATGGGACGTTTACAACTCAAGGAGTAACAGTTGGCTAAAGCATTGTGTCTCCCAAGTGGGAGATACAGCAGACTTATTTCCACTGTGGTTCAGCACATACCTAACATACACTGAGAAGTGGGTCATATTAGAAAATCCAGTCTTCTTCTCAGTAGTGAGTTAACCAGATGGGCAGTAGGACCAGTAGAAAAAGGTCCTGGGATTGATAGCTTTTGCTAACTGCATCACTAAGTCACTATTTCATCCCCTCTCCCCTTACTTGTTTTTGCTCTGTTAGGCTGGCAATTATTGGTGGCGTAGAACAGACAAGCACAATATGGAGATTCCTCCATACAGCTCTGCCAATGCGCCACACCCAATGTGTTGGTTCCTCTGTTACTTGGGTACAGTAATCAATTTTTGTCCGTTTCTAAGGGTATGTCCACACGAGTCTTTTATTTTGAAACAACACTGGTTGTTTCAAAATAAAAAACTGAATGTCCACATGACGTTTTCTTATTTTGAAATGACAGGCTCTGTTATTTCGACATAACCATCATTTTGAAACAGCTTAAACCCCATTCATTTCTAAACGGATGTTATTTCGAAATGGTTATTTTGAAATAAGGCCGTTTGGATATGTTGTTTCGAAACAACACCATTCTTTCGAAACAACTGTTTCAAAACAACATGTCCCAATGGCCTTATTTCGAAATAACCATTTTGAAATAACAGCTGTTTTGAAAGCAGGCTTTCCCTTAATTCGAATTAACATTTTCTTAATTCGAATTAACTTATTTTGAAACAGGACTTTATTTCTAAATAACTCATTTTGAAATAATGATGTATGTGTGGACATAGCCTAAATTCTACACTTCCAGCCACCAAAGCCTGCAGAGCCCATTCCCTGCATCTTAGGATCTCTTTGAACTACATTCTAACCAGACCCTCTAAAATAACAGACGGTAGTCAGCTGTAGGCAAATGTGGTCAAAACGCCACAAGGACATAGGCCAAGACCAGTTAGCACATGCGTTACTAGCCACTCACAGTTATCCAGCCTCGTAAATGTGTTAAAGGCTGCATGGAATCAGCAGGGAGTATGCTGTCCAATCTCTCAGTTGCAAACTCCTGGCGTCCTCTTCCATACATGGAATATAACAGCCATGAAATGCTCATAAACCTTATTGTTCTTTGGCGATGGTACCTGAAGCTGAACACACATACAAGATAGCAGTTATAGGAGATAGTAGTGGGTATGCATTTTTTTATAGATAGCCTCAGTATATTAGCTGTATATTTGAAAAAAATACCAGTATTTTTGGCTGAATACTATGTTGGAAGCTTCCAATACATTTTGTCTGATTCTGGCATATGTCTATGTATGCAGTGCAGCAAAATTTCTCTGCAGTTCTCAAGCAAAACTTTTTAATGCTCATGTGCCTAATAAATGATCACCGCCCATCATACAGCCACCTATCACAAAAGTTTCAAGGCATTGATGTGGTGCAGAAAGGAAGGCCTTGGCCTGGGGGGTGAGGGGGTAGAGCAGATGACTAACGACAAAGACTTTTTTCTCCCATCTCTGATTCAATCATTTCTCCCGGGCACAGCTTAGATGACACTCACAATCAAGGCTTGATCAAGAGCAGGGCTGGTCCTTCCATAGAGGCAACCTAGATGGTCGCCTAGGGCACCAACCATTAGGGGGGTGCCAAGGGCTGGACTGGGGCCAGCAAGCCTATCCCGCCCTGCTCTGCTCAGGCACATAGCCTAGGGTGGAGCAAGGCAGGAAGCTGTGTTTCAGCTGGCTCTGCTCCAGAAAAGGAAGTGGGAGGTGGGGGAGTTGGTTTAGGGCAGTGGTTGCGGGGGGGGGGACGAGGCATTGGGCTTGGGGGGGGCGGTGGGGGCACCAGTGTTGGGGGAATTCCAGTGGTGGCGCTGGTCTTTGGCCACAGCTCCACTCCCCAGTTGGGGCCAGATCCCGGTGGCAGTCTTGGCTCTGCACCCCACCTGGGCTGGACCCCAGCAGCAGCACCACTCCTCACCTGGGGCCAGACCGCCGCCTGTGGCACCACTCCCCAGGTAGGGCCAAACCCCCACCTGCAGCTGGGAGAAGGGGGTGCAAAATAACATATGGCCTAGGGCACCAAAAACTCTTGGGCCAGCCCTGATTAAGAGGAGCATTTTTTTTTGTAACCTTCAGGTCCTACTGCAATCATGACCTTGCAGGCTGTTCCCATCCCCAGGAGTGTTGCTGCCACGGGGAAGGAGCTGGGGCACCAGCACAGGCCCCACCCCCTGGCCACAGACTATGCCCCCGGTGGGGACAGGGCCAGGAGCCACTGGGTCTTGGGGAAGCGGCCACCACTGCTGCAGGCGGCTGGGCCCCGGATCTCCAGCCCGATCCAGCCGGAGACCAGGAAAGGCGAGGCCCCTCAGGACCTGGGGCACTGGTGCAGGGATTCGGGGCACAGACCCTGTGTGCCCGGCGCCAGTGACACCCCTGCCTGTCCCAGTTGCACTTGGGTTTAGCCCTTCCCAAAGAGCCAATGAAGCCATTGTGTGGTTCTGCATCAGAGTAACCCATGGTCTCAATTCTTTATCAGGTCAAATGGCTCATTTTGCAATGCTTTTGGCAGGACATTGCTCTCCTGGATCACAGTAGACCATGACAGGCAGGTCTACACTATTATAGTTTCTAGTATGGGTGTTTGAAGTAAGCCAACAGTGAGTTGGTATCTGCACAAGGATCTGAGCTAAATAACTTATGGCAGTGGTTTCCTAGTTGAGACCCAGTACTGGTTCACAGATCCTCAGGCACTGGGTCACAGAGCTTCCTGCTGTCGCTGCCAAAAGGCAGGAGTACAGTGCTCAAAGATGTAGTTGTTGGGGGTGCAGCAAGGGGTGTCACTGGCCGGGAGAGGGACCCGAGGCACGGCCCCAGGCCCCAGCCCTGGCCCACAGGCCCCGCCCCCAGCCAGGGACAGAGACAGGGGCCGCCGCACTGCCGCAGGCGGCTAGGCCCCTCATCCCCGGCCGGGGACGGGGCCGCCGCTGCCGTGGGCAGCCAGGCCCCGGATCCCTGGCCAGGGATGGGGCCACCGTGGCCGCCAGCAGCTAGGCCCTGGATCTCTGGCCTGATTGGGCTGGAGATCCGGGGCACCGGCGCTGGGGTTTGGGGCATGTGCCCCGGGGTGCCCAGCACCAGCAACACCTCTGGGTGCAGCCATAAATGATTTTCTTCAACTGGGTCCTGAGAAATGAAGTTTGCCAACAACTGACCTATAGTAGAAAGAGAACCAACCCAGTGAGGGCTAGCAGCAGAGTTCCAGACAACGACCTTTTGCACAACCAGGAGACTCCCCAGATTTTAGCACTAATAAGGTATTTGGTGGCAGCAGTAGTAAATACATAATGCTCATGTGTGACCCACCTACTAGGAAGGGACAAAACCCCATGCTCTCCTAGCCCATGTGAGAGAGAAACGCCAACCAGGGCTTCTGTTTATTCGCACCAAAAAACTTCTGATATGTGGTACGTTCCATGACACACAGGGTACAGCTACACTTCAGCACAAGACATGTGGCTGATCTGGATCAGCGCAGCAGATTTGGGTATATGCAGATCAGACTACCAGGTTATACCACTGTAGTGTGGATGTTCAGGCTGTTGTCTGGGGTCTGCAATCCGACCTCCACATGTGGGGGCATGTCTTAAAGCCAAAGCATCTAAACTGCAATTTTATATACCAGCAGCCTGAGTCAACTGACCTGGGCTTTGAGATTTAGTGCTGCATGCTTTTCAGTGCATTGTGGAAATAAGCAAACACTACCCCACGGGTGTGTGTGTGTGTGTGTGTGTGTGTGAAGAGAACCATGAGAGGAACAACCCTCTTAGGAAACCTCAGGACTGGAGATAAATCACACAATAATCTGCAGTAAGAGCACTGAGCCTCCCTAAGATGAGGTGCAATTCAGGCATCCATGCTCTCCTTCTCCAATGGATACAGCTCCTCACTGCTACCTGGGTTCTCCTGACTGCAATGGCATCAGTGTCCACTCAGCTCTGGGCATGACGGCAGGGGGGGCAGTGGCCAGGCACAATCTCCTTGCTTGAGCAGTAACACTGCTGGCCTTAGGGGAGTTCAAACAGTTGCACATGTTCAGGTTCACTGCTTATCCAACCATAATGCATTAACTTTGCTGCACATTTTCCATGGCAGGTGGGCCTACTGAGACCACAGCATGGTGGGTGGGTAATAGGAGGTAGCAGGTGAAGTAATCAGACTGTTTCATTATCCAAGGCTTTCCTGGGAGATGACAAATAACATTGCTTTAAAAAAAAATGGGGGCAAGGGGGAGATGGCAGAAGACAGCGCCTGCTGCTGGAAGCAGTTGCTCCTGTTTGCTAACTCTTGCCACATTCTTTTGCTTCTCCAGCCTCAGGCCCTCATTTTGCACAGCTGCTGTGTTAGAGGTGTCATTATGGTAAGAATAACCTCTAATGGCTCCTCTTTTTGCTTTCCATGATGCTGATTTTTTTTTTTTAACCAAAAAAATCTTAAGGGACTCAACAGTCTCTTTTACCATTCCGGTGCAAAAACAAGACTCAAGTGACATTTTTGTCTCAGTCTGACTCTAAGCCATGTGCCCTATGCTCACACTGGCAGGAACCAGTGAGATTGTTGTGATAAATAATGATTATGCAACAAACCATCAGTGGGGCAAGAGGCTAGTTTGGTCTGAATTAACCTCCTAAAATCTGGATGATTCTCTGAATAGGATTACCAAATGTCAGGCAAAAAGAGGCCATGTCCTCCTTTTTACCTTCACGTCCTCCATCTGACAGGCATTTTAAAATACATGATTGTGTCTGGCTTTTTACTTATAGGAGTTGAAGTATGTTGGAATGCCCCAGAACACCCTATTTTTAGGGGAAAGTGTTCCAGGGCCCCCCAAAAAACAGAAGAATATTACATTAATACTACATTTTCTCCATGGCTATGTCCACACAGGCTTCTTATTTCGAACCAACAGAACCGAGACATTTACTCAGACATTGCTGTGGCAATCTCTGAGCAGGGCCATCCCCGCGCCACTGAGCAGGTCTGCAGCAAGGTCAAGGCCTTGCAGCAAGACCATATGCGGACCCGGGAGGCCCAGGACCTCCAGGGGGCAGGGAGCTCAGCCACCTGCCCCTACTATGAGAAGCTCCACTGCTTCCTGGGTCCAGAGCCCAGCGGTCTCCCTGCTGAGGCTCTGGACACAGGAGCCCAGCTGAGCCCCTCGTCAGGCCCAGAGGCACCAGGGTCCAATGCCTCCATCAGGGGGCCTCCAGCCGCAGCACCACCAGTGGCAGAGGCCACCCCAAGCAGCACGGACCTGTTCGCCAGCCCGGAGGCGGTAAGCAGCCCGGAGGACCAGGGGCCCACCACCATCTCGGCCCCTGGGTCCGACATGGAGCTCGGGACATCACGCCGGACCGCTGGAGCCTCTGTGGGTAAATATTCCCCTCCCACTGAGACACACAGGGCTGGGCCTGTCCAGCAGGTCATGGGCAGCAAGGGGGTCCAGGGCCTGGCACCGGGGCACGTAGGGCACAGGGTCAGCGGGTGCAGAGGCCCCCGCCCCCAGCCACGGATCCCAGAGAGACAGGTGGCACCGGGGTCATAGGCCCCTGTGTGCCTGGGGGTGGTTAACAGGGGCTGGCTGTTAAAGATGCAGCCGCATCTTGGGCGGGGTGGAGAGCATGCAGGCCGCGCCACTGGCAAGTGGCCTTGGGAGACCCCCTAGAGCAAGGCGTGGCTGAGCCCAGCTCACCCTCGTGGGCACCACTAGCATGTGTGCCTCCAGGGTACGGTTCCCAGATGTTGGGCAAAAGGAGAACATGGTCCCCTTTTTACTGTCCTGTTCTTCTTTTTAGTCTCACATTTGCTGTCTGACAGGCAGTTTAAAATACAGGAGTTTGTCAGGCTTTTTACTGTAGGGGTTGAAGTAGCCTGGAATGCCACAGAATACTGATTTGTACAGGAAAGTGTTCCAGGGCCCCCTAAACCCCGATGAATACCACAGCCAGACAACATTGTCACCCAGGGTCCTCCAATGTCCTCCGGTGGGTACAGTCCTGGCCTCCTTTCGAGGCTTTGGGGGCCGGGAGCCCTACCCCAGGGCAATGTCCCATGGGATCCTGGGACCTGCTGACAGTCAGGGCAGAGGTGTGTACTGCAGACAGGCTGCACACAGACAGGGCCAGCAGGTAGCAGGGGCTAACTGTGTTTTCTGCTTTCCTCCAGCAGGTTGCCCAGCTGCTCGCCAGCCATCACCACCGCCAGCCCAACGCTTCAGCCCCAGGGCACCCCAGCGGAGGAGAAGGGGCCCCCCCGGTCGCAGGCCGAGCTCCTTGAGAGCCTCGAGGAGCTCGGTGAAAGGATGGAGGCATTGACGCAGGCCTGATGACGTGAGCAGGCCCAGCAGCAGGATGCCGCCCTCTGGATCCTAGAACAGGTCGCGGCGGCGGAGGACAGGGCGGCCACGGCCCAGGAGCGCCTCAGCAAGCGACCGCCAGCAGCCATCAAGGCCCACGCCTCCTCCATCCAAGAGCTGGGGGAGAGGCTGGCCCCGCCACGTCGCCCCGAGGGTTAGCCGCCTGGCCCCCACCCCCAGAGGTGACGACACACAGAGGGTGGCCATGGCCATGGGCATGGGCGGGGTGTGCCACCCCCCCCAGACCCTCCCACAGGCCGTGCCTGACTTCCCCCCGACACCCGGACTCTCTCACCCCCCCCTTCCAAGTTGCTGTCCCCCCCCCGAACTCCCCAAAGTCCCCATCCCCCTCCCCGAACTCCCCAAAGTTGCCCCATCCCATAACCCCCCCCCAGCCCTTCCCTGCCCCAACCCCTGTATTGTTAAATAAATAGTTTGGCACTTATTCGTGGTTTTCAGTGGTTTTATTGGGGGTAGTTAACAGTGCGGGTGGATGGGTGGGGGCTGGCTGTGGGCAAACAGGGGAGAGGTTGGTATGGAGCAGGGCAGGCCTGGAGTGGAAGATATATCTATAGTACTTACTTTTCAGTGTTTAGTATGTACAGCAGTATAAACAAGTCATTGAGTGTATGGAATTTTAGTTTGTGCTGACTTTGCTAGTGCTTTTTTGTAGCCTGTTGTAAAACTAGGCTAATGTCTACATGAGTGGATATATAACCACTGGAAGACGCTGCTTATGCCAGAGGAACATGTACCCCTGGTGGAGAACCCCTGGACTAGATGATGAAAGGACTCCACTGAAATTAATAAGGGGTGTGTCTATATCCCCTAAACAGCCTTGAAAATCTCAACTATGGTGCTCCAAAGTGTGCTAACTGCTCTCCAGCACAAACTGAAAAGTCCTTTGCCTGCCCTGCAGAGTTACTTGTAACACAATGACTGGTGGGTACAAACAACAAGGTGTGGGGGCAGGGGTTAAAGTCAGTTGGAAAGCATTGCAATGGTGTTCCAGGGCCCACTATTTTTAGGGACCCAGCTGGAATGCTACTTCCTGGGGCCCACCATTTAAAAATAGAGGGCCCTGGAAAGCTGCATTCTGGCGCCATTTTCTATTTTTAGGGCCCCCCCGAATGCTGAGCCCCTAAAAAAGCAGGCCCTGGAATGCCATTCCTGTGCATTCTGGGAGTTCAGGGGGTGGTCCAGGGCCAGGCCGAGGGGGAGGGGGTTGGCTCAGGGCAGCGGGGGCAGATGGCATGGCTCAGCAGTGGGGGCAGGGGGGGAAGGGTTGGGGGACCAGAGGTGAGATGGGGGCTGGGAGCAGTAGCTGGGGTGGGGGATAGGCATGTGGGGAGCAGTAGCTGGGGTAAAGGTAGGTGTGTGGGAGCAGTAGCTGGGGTGGGGGGCAGGCATTTGGGGGGTAGTACCTGGAGTGGTGAAGGGGACCTGGACCAGCATGAGGGCAGGGCACCAAATTATACTTTTACCCCTGTGGGGGGTAGGGCCTGGAGGTTCCAAGGGTTACAACTAGGGTGACCAAATGTTCTTATTTTATAGAGTCAGTCCTGATATTCTGGGCTTTGTATTAGACAGGTACCTCCTAGCCACAGCCCAATTTTTCACACTTGCTAGCTGGTCACCATGGTCACAGCATGAGAATCCTGCATTTACTCAGTACACATGCATAGTTTTTCGCAAGAGCAGGCTGAGTGGCCCAGACTGCAGTCTGGCCAGCTCATTACATCCTGCCCACTCAAACACCCTCAGCCATTTTAAATGGCTACGTCCCTCTTTTATTCCCCCAGCTCTCAAACAGTGTACAGTTGCTGTGAGTCATTCAATACTGAGAGTTTTACCTCAGAGCTAACAATATTCCCCTGGTAGCTGAAATGGCCACTAGCTCTTTATGGGCCACAATTAAATATCACTGCAGTCAATGGGAGACTTCCAATCACAGGCTGTACAGAAAGATGCCCATATTTAACAAGGAGGGTTATTTACCATTGGAATGGGGATATGGTGAGGGGTTTCCTATCACATGATGTCTTTAAATCAGAACTGGAGGGCCTCCTTAAAAAAAAAAAACCAAAAACAGGCTCAAGCCAAAACTTGGGAGGTTCAATGCAGGAATTACTTGCTGAAATTCTGCTCAGTGTCAAAGTCAATGGTAAGAAATTCTTTGGATCAAGCCTTAAGGCACAGACTCTTAAAGACATTAAGGCACTGAACTCCCACTAATTTCAATAAAGATCGGAACCTAAATGCACAAAGCCCTTGAAGATCCTTGCTGTCAGAAATGCTAGTTGATCAAGCTGTGATCACATGGGGCAAGGGCTGCCAGCTTTGCTTCTCCTTTGTTTTTTACAGAAGGAGAAAGAGGGTGAAGCATCTACATTAGAATGTCTCCCATCCTGCTGCAGTGGAATTGGAAATGAACACCCTTTCAGTGCAGAAATCAAAGGATCAGAGCCAGTCTCAGGTGAATTTAGGCTAGACTGGTTAAAGAAGCAACCTCTCCAGCATCCTACAGGGAAAAAACCAACCTGGACATTCCTATAAATTTCCCTGCTTGATTTATTCAGTGACCTTTTAAGCTCTGTAGTTTCCACCATGTTGTAGGACTGATAGGTCGCCTGGCCAATATCTTGCCCTCTGAAACAGAAATACAGGAATGACCATCTTTTGCAGGGCCCACCGTAAGCCATAGAAATGACCTTTTCATTGGAGCAAAGTCTGTTTTTCGATTTCATTCTGCCAAAGAAAGTGGCTTTGCTGGAGCCTGAAAATACCAGGTGGGAGCCAAGCTATTCTACACCACCTCCTAACCTAACACGCAGCTCCCCATCTGACACCTCGTCTTGCCAAGCAAATGAAAAAGTCAGACAGGTGCACTCTGAATAATTCTCTCCTTATTTCAGCTGCCTTCTGCAGCAGCCTTATTCCAAAGGGCGCCTGATAAACAGTAACACTTACACTGCTGGACAGGAATAGATCCTGGATTTCTCTTTTCTCCAGCAAGCAGCGGCCAACATCATGCAGTTCAAGCAATAGCCCTCTTGTTATGTATCGCACCTTAATAAAATCAGAGCACAGGTTCTAGCAAAAATTTCTGCTTGGTCACTTTCTGAGAGATTAGTCTGTTTCATCAAGGCTTCAAAAGGATTGGAAAGTGACAGCAGTCAAATGATTGCAGGCCAGACCTAGCTATGGCATTGGCTAGTGAGCTGGAAGAGGAGTCCCACAGAAATGATGACTGGCTGTTTTTTTATTTTAAACTCATGGACGACTGTAAGGCAGCTAGGACTAATGGACAAGTGATAGTTCCCTAGCGCCTTCCATGCCCAGGGAGCCTGAGGGAGGCATACAAACTAAACAATACACAATACTCCATCCCACTGTGGTACAAGATGCATGGCTCTTCAGCTTAAAGCCAGAAGAGGACTGTGTGAGGGACATCCCTGGGTTTGGAGGAAGCAGTGAGAAAACGGTGGGTTACTCACCAGCAACTGTCCGTCTTCGAGATGGGCTGCTCGGATCCATTCAGTAATAGATGTCTCCGTGCCGGAGCGCCGGATTGGTCAGAAAACTTTTCTCCTAGCCTGTCAGAAGAGGGTAGACGGCCACCGCCCCCCCCCACCTAGTGGCTATATATATGGCTGCCTCCTGACCCCTCCCCAGTTCTTAGGAGTTGCCAACTCCAGATGCGGGGATGAAGGGGAGAGGACCTGAATGGATCCAAGCAGCCCATCTCAAAGAAGGACAGTTACTGGTGAGTAACCCACCGTTTCTCTTTGAGAGCTGCTCGGATGCATTCAGTAATAGGTGACTACTAGCCATGCTGACAGATGGCGAGTGGAGTTGGCTCTTCCACCTACAGCACAGCAAAACCACCCCAGACGGGAAGAAGCCCAGCGAACAGGGTTCTAACAGGAGCCAAGAGACCAACTAGGCTCTTGGCCTGATGATGGAGAACCAACGACTGTGGGGCCAACCCAAAGCAGGGGGTAGGTCCAATCCAACCACAGCAAAGCGTGCGTAGGCCGAACAGACTAACATCACCTTAAATCGGAGTTGAATCCACACAACATGACTAATGCAGAGAAATGCATTTAGTTGCTCTACCTGAAGGTATAGCATAAGGTGTGAGGGCCAGAGAGCAAATAACTGGCCATAGGGACCTCCAGCATGAACTCACAAGAGAGGAACCGGAAGCCAAAGGGTTACGGGCTAAACATGACGGCTGCACCTACGCAGATAATCATAAAAAGGGATGAACATTATCCCTTGAACTGACCACAAAGACGCCTGAAGAGTGTAAGAACTAGAGTACATAGCAAGCATAAGGAAACAAGGACTGCCGAGTTCAGTCAAGAAGGGTCTAAGGAAAGGCACTTCATACTGGTGAAATGAGAAAGAAAATCAGTGGTGGTGCGATTAGCAGCACATGGCATATTGGACCAAATGTCCCTAGGCTAGGAGCGCACAGTGCAAGCTTCCAGCCATGTATAGTGTAAGAACCCAGAGGGTTACCAATGGAATGGCACTTCAGACCACTAAGCATCTATGAGGCAGCATGATGGCCTTAGGAGGTGCTATTGATTTTGGTATCTATGGGTGTGTTCACACAGCAGTCTTATTTCGAAACAACAGAGGTTGTTTCGAAATAAGAAAGGCCATGTTCACATGATGCACCGTTGTTTCGAAACAACTTAAACCCCATGTAGGGACGAAACAATGTTGTTTCAAAACGATTGTTTTGAAACAATGCCGTCTGAACATGTTGTTTCAAAACAACGGTGACTTGTTTCGAAATAACTGTTGTCTGAACATGCTATTTCGATTTCTGCTTTTTTCTTAATTCGAATTAACAAACTGTTAATTTGAATTAACTTATTTTGAAATAAGGCATTATTTCGATACAACCTGTGTCGAAACAACTTGTATCGAAATAACCCCCTGTGTGTGAACGTAGCCTATGAGTACCTTGGTATGCATAAAGACTCACGGAGATGGCCTCTTGAGCCTTATATTCTCTTCAGGATTTCGACACCAGGAAGACTGCCTGGAGAACAGGGAGGATGGGAGAAAGGGAGGACGGGGCAACAGAATGCAATGCCACTGCTTGGCCACTTAGTCCAGATGACCAAAGGGCTTATGGAGTTAGAATTATCATGGTTGAGATCTTTGTGTGCCCGGGGGCACCGCCAGAAATGATATTGGCCCAACTACGCAGCACCTAAGTGTGCACCAGAGATAAGGACTCGTTAAGAAAGGACTACCTTTCTGAATGATCTGGGTTATGGGGGGGGAGAGGGGGAATGGTCTCCTCCCCCGACCACCTGGGAAGTAATATTACTCCCGGAGTGTCAACTGCAGTGTTGCAGGAGTACCCTGGATTTTAGAGAAACCAACAAGGGTGGTTTACTTCTATCAAGTGATCTTATCCAGGGCAGCAACCCACATGGGGGACATAGACCTCTGGATTTCCGGACACATCGGAAATTGGGTTTTTTTTTTTTTTCTCTCTTTTTTTTTTTACCTGGGCTCAGTCAAGCGAGCACAGGAAGTGCAACGGCCTTGGGAATTGCCTTTGGTGAGGGTGTCATGTGGAGATAACCCAATGGTTTTCGGCCTCAGGTCCCCCAAGGAAGGGGTAACAAGTTCACCAGATGCCTGGGTAGCAATCCCCAGGCCGAGATATGAATGATTATTGTAGTGAGGTGGCCCAGGGTAAGTCATTTACGAACACTCCGGTAGGGGAACAGCCATGCACGGAACGCAGTGTTGTGCATGGCGCTTGTCAGCGAGCTGACGCCATGGTTAGCAAGACATAGCATGGGAGGCCTAAAATGGGTTCCATTCCACCGCCGTTCACCTGCTTGGGGAAGAGACATTGTCTCCTCTCCCATGAGCTCTACGATCTGGCAGATTCCAGGTCGGGTATACATAAGTTGTTACTTCAGGGGTAGAGCAAGAGATAGAGAGGGTTTCACCACTGCTTCATTGGTAGGGTGGGCCCTGGATAAGGACTCCCAATCCAGGATGTCCTGATAGAAATGAGTATGTCCCAAAGAAGGGGAAGGGGTTGTTGTTTACCATCGGCTTTTTTTTTTCTCCTCCACCAGGGGGAGTGGGGGAATTAGGGCAGGCAGGGGTTGGACAGCTCTGCCTTGGCCTTCCCTGAGGCACAGAGCCCCCTGTGGTAAGAGCACGAATATCATAATTCCACCTGGTGGGAGGGGTGGTAGAGTCTCTCCCCTACTGTAGAGATGTTTGAGGGCCCAACGGGGCCGACTTAACCCAGAATACCAACTGGTATGTTAGAGAGGGGACGTGTCCAAGGTGTCCCTCCCCATCCCGGAAACAAGAATTGATCCTACCTGATGTAGGACAGGAGGGTAGGTGGGGAGGGTTCCATGCATCCGGATGGGCACGTGTCTGTGCATACCAAGAGTATCTGCAGTCATAGCTGGAGCTACTATGTGATGTGCTACTCGGCTTTGGCAAGGGTAGCCTTTGATGCTTACGAGAACAGGGATCGTGAATCAAGGAGTACCTGAAAGGGGGAGGGGGGCTTTCTTGTTCCCTTTCTCCAATAAGACCCCAAGAGTAGCAACAGCTAAGAATCGTCTGGGTGCTGGGCCTCAGTGTGGATGTCTTGATGGCTGAGAGGGACTTGGGTTACACGGCCAGTGTCTCTTTTGAGACCGGAGGGCAGGGCCAAGGGCTGACTTGCCCCTGTTCACAATACTGACACAGGGCTGGCCCGGTAAGCTCCCCGTTCCCCCACTAAAGGAATGGAGGAAGGGGCATCAGCTGCCCTCTCCGATGGAAAACTGAGGTCATGGTCATGTCCCAGATGTTATGGGAATGAGGGTGGCAGTCAATTGAGATAGGCACCTTCCCCGCAGGGAGGGAAGGGGGGAAGGCTCCAAAACACCCCAGAAATGAACTTAGGGTGGTGTGGAGGGGTTGAGTCCCTGTCCCAGGGTCATCTGAAGAAAAAGAAAAAAGGGGGAGTATTGCCGCTCCCTATAGATTATGTGAGGGGAGGAAAAGGCCCCAATGGAAGGAGGCCAAGGTATTTGACCTGTCCCCTAGGGTCCCGCGCGGTACCCACCGTGGTTAGGGTCTCGGGGGGGAAACGACGTCACCCCCGAAAGGCAGGTCAAGCACCACCTATTGCACAGCGGGGGACACCCTGGCTTCCCTAAGCCAGGCCACTCAGCAGATAGTCACAGCCGAGAACATGGTGTGGGCAGCTGTATCCACCGCGTCTTGGGCTGAGAGAAGGAGGTCCTGAGAAACTATTCTTCCCTCCTCTAGGAATGCGTCATACTCCTCTTTGGCCTCTGGTGGGAGCAAATGTCTGAATTTTGTGACCGACTCCCACATGTCCAGCAAGTATTTGCTGGTTAGGGCCTGATAATTTGCAACCTGAAGTTGGAAGGCTGAGGAGGAGTAGACCTTATGTCCCAGAAGATCCAGTTCCCTGGCTTCCCTAGAAGCAGGGAGGGGGTCACTAGAAGGCTCACCTGGGCCTAGCACTATTTGCACCACGTCCCTGGGGGGGACTGGGTGGTCGGCAGGGGAGGGGAAGTCCAACTTGGGAACCTTATACTTTAGGCTCGCTGTGTCCGACACCGGGGCGGTAGAGCTTTGGTTCTGCCACCGGGAAGATGTTACGTCCCAAACACTAGGGTGGAGTGAGACTGTCAGCGGCTTTGCTGAGGCAAAGGCCAGCCCGAACAGAGAGTCTGAGGGAGGGTCGGAGGGCTGAACCTCTATCCCTAAGTGGGCCGTGGCACGGCACAACAAATCAAAGCGCGCCGACAGAATGCCTGTGTACGAGCCCGGTTCCGGGGACAGAGCGGTACCAGGTGCCCGCCATGGAGAAGGGATTTCACAGGGGGACCATTCTTGGGGGTGGAACTGGAAGGGCGACGGTGCCGAGGTGTGGCGCAGGGGTTGCTTAGAGCCCCTCGATGGACCTTCCTCCGGGCTTGAGGCAGGAGAAGGACTTCTCAATTCTAAGGGCGGTACCAGCAGCGGCAAAGTGATGTGTTGCTGTGGGGA
Organism: Podocnemis expansa; assembly: GCA_007922195.1. Taxonomy (NCBI): domain Eukaryota; kingdom Metazoa; phylum Chordata; order Testudines; family Podocnemididae; genus Podocnemis; species Podocnemis expansa. Next base: position 9,759,629 of record ML681963.1, on the reverse strand, counting down.
TGGCCCTACAGTACCGGGGCCCAATAGAGTGGAAGATGGAGGGCTTTATGGTGAGGAAGAGCGGTGAAGCCCATGATGGACCCAGGCCTTGGATATAAAGGCCGGTTTGCCCCTTCTAACTGGTGTCGGGGAAGGTGGTGTGGGCAGCAGGAGGACTGCCTGAGCGGCCTCCACTGCCTCTGTAGTTGTTGGTATCAGGAGCGACTCTGAACAGGCCCAAGGTAAGTCTTCACCCAGGGAGAGAGGGCTGCCTGGTTGAGACAGTTCCTGCGCTGTCAGTACTGGGCTATGCTGAGTCTGCGGTGCCGGATGTGACTGTGGTCGGTGCCGGGGTAAGCCCCAGCACCGATGGTACTGGGCTATGGCGGGCCTGCGGTGATACTGATTGGTGCCGGGGTGAATCCTGTACCAGCGGTACCGGACTATGCTGGGGTTGCGGCGCTGGGGGTGACCTTGAGCAGTGTGGAGGCGCCGAGGTGCTGGGTCGGTGCCAAGGTACCGGGGTCGGTACCGAGGTCGCTCTTTGGTGGCCACTGGCAGCATGGTGCTGTGCTGGCTCTGGTGCCGAGCTAGGTCTCGGTGCTAGGCAGGAACCCAAAACCTCTGGTGGAGAGTGCTGAGCCTGTTCAGAGGCTAGGGCACGGCCCCTTTGTTCCCTCTCCTTAATTGTCCGAGGTTTAAAGGACAAACATAGGGAACAGGCTGAGACCAGGTGGTCTTTGCCTAGGCACTGAAGGCACTTCCTGTGGGGGAAGGCCTTGCTGCACTCGGAGCAGGGTTTGAACCCTGGCATGTTAGGTGATCTGCAATGTTCCAGCCCGACAGAGGAAGACTCCTGTAGCGGAACTACGTCCACGAAAAGATGCTCCCAGTCGGGCAAAAAGCCCATAGAAGAAGGACAGGCTGCTTGCATTCGTAAGGAGCGGACATTCCGGATCCGATGCACAAGGTGGAAGAAATGAAACGAAACTGGGGAGGGGTCGGGAGGCGGCCATATATATAGCCAGTGGGTGGCGTGGGGGGTGGTGGCCGCCTACCCTCTCCTGACAGGCTAGGACAAAAGTTTTCCGACCAATCTGCTGCTCCAGCATGGAGACACCTATTACTGAATGCATCCGAGCAGCGCTCGAAGAAGAAGGGAGTGGATTTACTCTCCTCAGCCACAGTCATGGTCAAATGGGCTCTTATGCAGTGATGTAGCAGCCTTCCTCTGTTCTTTCGTTTCTGAGCTGTGTGGGAATGAGACCAGGCCCCAGTTCTTGGGCCTGCTCTACACTGTTCAGACTGAGTCTTCACGGAAAGCAAGCAAGTTCCTATCCCATCCACATTCCTGCTGGTGAAGCTGACCCCTCCTTGGCCCAGGGCCACATTGTTAGGAGTTCTTCACAGCAAGACACATGCTTGAGCTCTCCAGCGTAAAGGCAAGGGACATCTTTTGCAGGAGTGCTATAACTCTGGCTTCTGAGTGCCCCGCAGTTATGCTTGACACCTACAGAGAAACTTCCTTTAGCCAAGAATCTTGAAGCCCTTTACCAACAGGAATTAATCCCCCAGCCCCAGAGGAGGAGAGTTCCCCATTTTACAGGTGAATAAACGGAGGCACCAGGCATTGAATTGACTAGCCTAAGGGTACAAAGGGCATCAGTAGCTGAACCAGAAACAAATCCAAAGCTCTTGAATTCCTAGTTCCCATAAATACCAGATTATGTGCTCTCTTCTTACATATATAAAACACAGCAGTGCTGAAAGATCTTGCTTCACCTCTCACAAAGCAGAGAGGGAAACAAAACAATCTCCCACGTTCTCAAAGAAAGGTCATTTATTTCTGCCCAGTCTGTCAGGTTGCAGAGCTGCAAGAGCCCTTACAAAAAGAACTGGTGAATGTTCATACACTTTAAGCCACAGAGTAATTTGGAGAGCATTCACAACCTCCTTTCACAGGTATCCGTGCAAGGCATGTGTTCACAAGCATAGTGGCAAAGAACACACCACATAGCCTCATGCAAACATCCTCTCACATATCATCTATTGAACACTTAGTGCATAGATTTTGAAGCAGAAGAAATAACGTATGACACTGCTGACCATTCACACAGCATGAATAGCAATTTCTCAAAACAACAGCTGCAATTTGCAAGCAGTCCACAGGCTAAAATAGTCCCCCAATACTCAAAAACACAAATTCATTTGTAAAATATTAGTCTGCTCACAGATAATTTGCACCCAGAAAGAGGGACTACAGTGTTCATAATTTTCCTGATTTTATGATGATTTTATCTCACTTATATCTGCTTTTTCTTAAAGCCCCAACAGCTGGAATTAAGTGGCTAAGTGAAAATATAGTTTCAGTAAAAGAAATGTTCTGTGCTTCTTTGAGGGTGTGGGGAAGCTTGAAAACATGACCTGAGTGTACTCTAAATGCTCAGAACCTGGCGGGGGGGGCACAATGGATTTTAAAAATCTCTCACAATTTTGTTAGCCAATATGCTGGATTTTCACTGCTGCCAAAGCTTGCTCTTTGACATGCATTTCCTGTATTGCCCAGGTCTGTAATAACTCAGGCCTAGATTTTTAAAGCTCTTTAGGTTTTGCTACACACAGTGACTCACCCAAACAGCTTTAAAAATCTGGGCCTAAATGCTGAACCTAAGTTTGTTTAAATCCCAGTGCAGACACTATCCTGGCTCCTCCATACAACACTGTGCAGTACGTTTTGAAGGTAGCCGCTCCCTCAAATCACACATTCTCCACAAGAGAGGAGGAACCAGGTAAAAAGGTAACATGTAAATACATGTAAATAAGTCTAACAGGCTAAGAGTGGAGCAACAAAAACAGGGAAGGAAAAGTGACTCAGGTTTAACAGAAGAACAAGAGACTCTTCACGAGGGTTGGCTGATGGGTAGAGGAAAGGCAACCAAACTGAAATTTGTAAAGCCTGCTTCCAGGCTAAACTAAAAAAACTGGGTTTCTTTAACATGCTATTTCTGGCTTGAAAACTGGAGCTGTTGACTCCAGGGACAAGCCCATGCTCTGACCTACCATTCCTGACCTGAAGGGACAAATAAACCTTTAAACTAGGCATTCACATCCAGATCATTAAAGATATGTGGATGCCTAATTCCCTTTGATTATACTTTGGAAGATCTGGGTTTCAGTCCACTCACCCAATAGGTCTGGGACTTTATTGCATTGCTCAGCACTTGTGCTGGCCCCATGCAAGCTTCCTCTATTACTGGACCGCAGCCAGCACAACTGTTAAACTTAGCAGGCAGGCAAAGTGATACAGTTTGTAAAATCTGTTGAGCAATTTGAACTCTTTGACAGACACTTGCAAAGCACCTTTCCAGCCAAAAGATTCCAAAGCCAGGAGGGCAAAACAGCATGTGTAAACTGGAGTTCCAGCCTCTGGCATGAGCCCCATCTCTTGAAGAACAGGAGAGAATTTGTTCCTAGATAAGATGTTTGCACATGACTGATCTAAACTGAGCAGCACAGACTGTCAGCAGTCTGAAAATTTTTCCTCCAGTGATTGAAAGACTTAGAAGGGTGGGGAAGAGTTATTTTGTCCTTCAGGTGCTGAAAGGAAAGACAGCAACAGAGTACAACATCAATCCCTCAGTTAAACCAGTTGAGGACACATAGAGATATTTCTGGAGACAGGTGTATTATTGTTAGAATTGTTCAATCTTGCAGAAAGTGTCCAGAGTTCTTTACAGTAAGTTATTTTAATACATTGCAATCTCTGCTATATATATATATATATGTATATAAAAGCTAGATACTGAAAAAAAAGGCTTCGACTGTTTCTGTGTTCACTGAAACCAGTGAGCCCAGCTGCATTCCAGAAAACTACGTGCCTCTAACGTTCCCCAGTGCAAATCTGTTCATAATAAATAGCTCCTCTCAGTGTTGTTATATAAACCCCATAATATGAAAGTAACCTGAAACAAAACAAAAACAGCTAAATGACCCAACTGTCCCACACAGCACAGATGTGTTAGCAGCTGACAATCTCACAGTACTGTCCAAGTCCAGAGCTAGAAAATTAAATAAGTTTTCAACTCACCAACATTTACACATTAAATACAAATATTCCACTCAAAACCTGTGTGTAAACTTTGCTCATTATCTTCTAAAAAAGTTCAAGTACAACAGTCTGGTGGCTTGTTTCATTAGTACCAATGAAAGAAAGAGATTCTCAATATGATTTGTTCTACAGACTGTGTTGGGAATGCAGGTTAGAACCCAGCACTTAGAGTAAAGCACCGTAGCTTGCTGTTGACCATGTATATGTTGAAGGATCAGGTGGAAGTGGCTGGAAAATGATAAAGCTCACACACTGTCCCGTCATGAATGAATGATGAATGTTTGTGCTGTGGTTTTCTGCTGTTCCATAAGGGCCCTGGAGGAGAGTGTAGACACCAGCATTCCTTAGATTTTGTGAGTGTTTGGAAGATCATGTGAGAGTTTTACTTCATGATCTTTTCCTGTCCAAACATACAGCTTAAAACATACATGGGCGGTGTTTAGATTGAGTTCAGTTCATTTGTAGAGGTCTGAGTGGGAAGAAAGAGGAAAAAGTCTCATGGTAGGGATCCAGTGGTATTGTCAGCTGAAGAAATCTTTTGAAAACACATGCCCTTCAGGGCACTTCACAGGTAACATCTCTCCTCTTCATGTCATTCGCTTTCATTTCTTGTTTAAGCTATGCTGATTCTTTTATTGGCACCCATCAGCACCACCTGCTGGGCCACCATTGGCAGAAAAGACTGACCAGTGTCCAGACCTGTGGGCACTACTGACTCTCCCTTGTTAGCTTGAGCAGGGCTTGTGGATCATGTCAGGATTTCTATCTGCAATATATCCACTGATGAGCGCCATTGTTACTAATACTGTACATTCTAGGTAATCATGAATGTTCACTTGTCTTCACAGACTTGCTGCTTAGCAGGGAAAGGTTAATCAGCAGTGCTCAAAATATAAGGGGATCCCTGATGTCATCAACTAAGAGGCTCCATTGAAATGGCAAGTGAGCAGGTCTTCCGCAGCATAGCTCTTTAATACTTAACACACACGCTAACCCATCGAGTGACTGGTACCGTCCTCTTATCCAGCCTTCAAGTTACCAGCCTTCCCATACACACCATGTCCTGTTAGCCAAAGGGAGTCCAGATGGTATCTTGGCTTCTTTTCTATTGCAGAACAATGGTGAGTCACAAAACCTCATTCCCTGCATAGCCAGGACAGCGGGTGCCAGACACCCGAGATCACTTTAGTGATCTAGAAATAGTGGGAGGTGGGAAGAGATTTCAATTTTCATTAGGATTCATACAATCTTGTTCCTGTTCATTGGCAAAATACTACAATGTGATGGAAAAGTATCAACATGATGAAAATCTGCCAGATCCAGAGCTCAGCACACTCTGACAGTCCAGTCCCTGCAGGGGTCCTCCCCCTATCCATTCTAGACACACCCTTGAATCCTTACAGCTAAAAGACATGGCTGAAAGCAGAGTAGTCAGGGTGGCCAAGCTCTGAAGTTTATACGAGCACTGTTTTGGCTTCCTGCTCTCATACATGATAAAACTGCTGGCAAGGGATGGGCACAGCCTGCCGGATGACTGACTCCTTCTCCTCAGCGTCCCAGAGATTGTCATAACTGAAGTCGCTGTGGAAGCTTTGGAGTTCTGCGTAGTCATGATATGCTGAGTCATGTCGCACACGGCCATTCCCCGACAGGTAAGCACCAGTGCTTCCATCTGCAAATCAAGGGAAAGAGACAAACAAAGTAGGTTCCATTGATTTCTGCAGGGTTTTTATGTTATTATAGCTTCTTCCAAGAACATTCACTGGGGACAGGTGCTGCAGTCAGAGATCTGGTAACTGAAGCTTTCAGATAGCTGATCCAAGAGAATGAGCCACAAAACATGCTTGGCTCATTCTGCCCTGTCCCTGCCCCAGATGGCCCAACTCCTGAGGCATATTCCACCCTTGTGGTTCTTGGTTTAGCTGGCTGCTGGGACTCCCAAAGGGAGTGCAGGCCAGCCACAACAGAGGTGGTAGGTTATTTTTCTTTGTCACGTGGACCCTTGTTTACTGGGAAGCCATCAACAGAGCTAAAATTCTCTGTCACTCTCTGGTAAGAAGATGAACGAGGTCAAACAACCTGGGTCACAGCCCCAGCACCACCAAATCTGGGGGCAATTGCATTTAAATGATTTTCCTGGAAAAGTGCCTAACCATAAAATGCAAACCCTGATGTGAGATGGACAGATGGAGCCTGGGGACAGCGAATGGTCCACTTCTGTCACTAACGGAAAATGACAGACACCAAGCATGGATCCTAGGTTGCAGAACACACAGCAGCTGCTTGCAGATTTAGAAAGTGACAGCAGCATGACAGCCATAGCGGAGATATAGCTGTGCCTGGCTAAACACAGCTAAGGCCATGTTGGAAGAGAAACAAATCAAGTGCTGGGATTGCACTGTACTGGAAACAAACAGTGGTTCTCTCTAGTGGGGAACTCACCTGCTGACTGCAATGACGATCCCAGAAATTCTTCCCTGAAGGAGGGGATCTAAGAGAAAGAAACAGAGATGAGGTACTTCTCTTCACATTTTGGATGCCAATGTTGGGATCTTTCCCATCATGGAACTAACAGCTCTGAAGCTTCCTGCATCTGAATCCTGAAGGGTGCACCCAGTCATATCTCAGGCTATGTCCACACAAGGCTTTTATTTTGAAACGACCATTGTTTCAAAATAAAAGTTGTCATGTCCGAACGATGCTTCTTTATTTTGAAATGCTGGGACCCTGTCATTTCGAAATAACGTCCGTCGTTTCGGAACAATAAAACCTCACCTGAAAGCAAAATAGCCGTTGTTTCAAAACAGCACCATTTGGATGTGTTATTTCGAAATAACGGTTATTTCGAAACAACACTTTTGCTCTTCTCCTTCCCTGGGTGCCTTCCTTTTTGTATATATTGGGTGGGGGCATGGCCTAGTGAGGGGGCCATGTTGCCACACCCCCATGTTGCCCCTCTCCTGAAGCGAAATAGCAAGTCCTGCGTCCGGACATGCTATTTCACTTTGAGGTTTTCCCTTATTTCGATTTAATATTTGCTTATTTCGATTTAAGTTATTTCAAAATAAGGATTTTATTTAAAAATAACTCATTTAAAAATAAGAGTTTACATGTGAACATAGCCTCAGAGGGTTCAAATATTTCACACCCTGCACTGTAACCACCATCTTTCTAGCATAATGGGGCAGGTCCAGCTGGACCTCCATCAACGTCCTTCCTAAGTCACTCAAAGAGGCCACTCTTGGGCAATCCTCAGACTTGGGCTAGGGAAATGGGCTTCTTCAGATGTCTCCAGGGCAAAAAGCTGCAGGTTCAACCCCCTTCAGGATTGGGCACAAAAACACTGAGGACAGATGGCCTTGTGGCTAAGACCCCAAACTGGGAGTCAGAAATCTAAACTCTGTTTCCAGTCCTGCAACAGATTACCTGGGTGACTTTTGTCAAGTCCCTTAGAGCAGCGATTTTCAAACTATTTTCTCAGGACCACTTTGAAAAAAATCATTTATGACCGCAACCCAAAATTACATCTTTGAGCAATGCATTCCAGTCTTTTGGCAGTGGCAGCAGGGGGTGCCACGACCCAGTACTTAAGCGTCTGCAACCCAGTACTAGGTCCTGACCTCTGGTTTGAAAAGCACTGCGTTAGGACCTGGTTTTCAGAGTTGAATATCCACAACTTCCACTGACTTTGGCTAAAAATAGTGGGTAGCCAGAACTTCTGATCTCTCTCTCTCCCTGTTTCCCATCTATACATTGGACTAATAGTACCTTCCCTACCAGAACTGGGGACCGGCGAGTATGTATGCATTAATGGGTTCCAGCTCTGCAGGGATGATAAACGCAGGAAAGCTTTCAGCTATAGAGAAGGAGAATGGTCCAGTGGTTTGGGCACTAACCTAGACAGACTTGGGTTCAAGTCCCTGATCCTAAGCAGCCCTACCCATGTCACTTTGGCCGAGTCATTTAACCTCTTTGTACTTCAATTTCCGTTTTGTAAAATGAGAATAATACTTCACTCTCTCCCAATGGTGCTGTCAGGATAAATACATTACAGATTGTAAGGTACTCAGATACTACAGTAATAGATAGGCAGACAGACAGACACCAACTGACTGACCTTGGGATATATATACCTGAGACAGACATAAATATGGACCTTGGGATTTGATCCCTTATTAATAAAAGGAAACAGAGTTGCAGATCATTTCCCTACATGCTGAAATCCCATCCCTATATAAATCTATAAGCTGCAATGAGACTAGGGAACAAACCCACTCTTCTTTTATTGAACGTCACAGGAGAGTTGCTGAGGCCCAAATATAAAGATTAAAAGGCTGAGTTTGCACCTAAGCAAGATCCTATTTCTTGACCTACTTTGGCATGTAGGATGTGGGTGCTACTATTACTAATTTAGAAGCTAACAAGTCAAGGTGCCACCTCAGAATCGAGATATTTGCCTCCTTTTGGTTACAATGCAAGGTCCCCCACGACAATGTTGCGCTGTCACTGAAAGAAGCTTTGATATCCTACCACCCCTCCTCTGTTGTGTGAGGTGCTCACATATGTCTGCATCAGAACCTGGGTCTTGAGGGCACAAACACATCTGCTGGCCATGGGAGCAACCCACAGGCACCATTATTGGCCCCTTGTATTCGCACTCACGTTTGTAAAACAGGAAACGTTGGAGGGAGAAGCCTGTGGGAAGTTACATGAGGTGCCAGGAAGGCTGTATCTCTGTATGGGAGGTGGCTCTCTCCCACGACTGCTGGGCAATGGCTGGGAGTTCTTATTCTTGAGCGGAGGATGATGGGATGATGGGATTTCTGCATAACCATTCAACTGCTCTGAGTCAGTCTCACCATGACGTCTTAAAAACTGAGAAAAGAATTAATCCCAACTTGATAACTGCTGTCCCTGGATAGGGGCCTCCCCTGACCACCCTCTTCTCCACCCTTCCCCATTTACAACTAAAATACATAAAGACACAAATTGCAGTTCAAGGAGTAAACTTCGGATTTCCCCAAGTTCACAAGCAGCCCTTAGATGAGGGAAGGGGAGTAGCCTTACATCACTCAACCATGCCCTCTAGCGATGAAGGAGAGATGATAAGGAATGCCAAAGGGAATCCTGGCCAGGCACAAGAATAGCAGGAAGGGGATGTGGTGCCACATCAAGGGGCGGGGGGAAAATAAAGGGTGGCTCAGGGCTTGGAAAAGGCAAGATGAAAGGGAGCTTGCTGCCTATCAGCAAGATGGTGGCTGCTAGTGGCTGGCTCAGAAATGGCATTGGCTCATTAGTGACACTCTCCTTGCTTCACTGCATCACATCCCTGCAACGTAGGGGTTTGGATAAAGCAGTCCTTAAATCTGACTCACTCTACTCTGGGGAAACCAAATATCACTGCCTGCCCCCTCCCCAGTCTTGGTGCATTTTTGCTCATCTCTGGGTCATGCGGCACCTTATCAGGGACAAGGAAACCAGCTCCTGGCTGCTTCTATCATGATTCGACAGATAGGGTACTTTGCTGATCACCAAAAAGGACAGGCACAGATCTCTTGGCTGGGTGAACACTTGCCCAGGAGAAAAGGCCCACAGGGCCTGACATGGTTCTGTTGGGCTCACAGGAACCATGATGCCAAATTCTCCTTATTGAGCTAAGGACATGACTCTTCTTACCCTGGACAGTCCCATGGTCATCTACACCAGTGTTTCCCAACCAGTGTGCCATGGCACACAGGTGTGCCGTCAGGCCTGAGCAGGTGTGCCACAGAATCTTTTGAAAAACCTCCCAGAGTTCTGGATTGGCTCATGAATATTCATGAGTTTATCTGGCGCCTTGATGGTGGTGTGCCTCAAAATAATTAAAGGTGTCAAGGTGTGCCATGGCAGAGACAAGGGTGGGAACCACTGATCTACAAATAAGTTCCAAAGGGGCAGCTGTGTTAGTCTAGTAAAGCAAAAAAAGCAAAGAGTCTTGTGGCACTTAAAGACTAACAGATTTATTTATCGCATGAGCTTTCATGGGAGAACATCAGATGAAGTGGGATATTCTCCCACGAAAGCTCATGCGATAAATAAATCTGTTAGTCTTTAAGTGCCACAAGACTCCTTGCTTTTTTTGATCTACAAATAGTACCTCTTCCAGGAAGTCAGAGTCTGCAACCCTGCGCCCAGCAGAGGGGGTTGGTGTGTAGGGGTCAGCGTACAAGGGAGAGCGGGGAGTGGCTGGTGTCTCCAGAGAGCTGGCAGCTGTCCGAGTCTGACTTTCCAAGCCCCATCTATTCAGCTGAAAGGAAGAGCCAAAAAGTTAATGCCAGGTCCCACACGCACATAGTGAATCATTTCTGGGCATGGTGTGGGATTCCCATGAAACTGTAAAGCCAAATGCAACACAGTCCTAAATAATGGCATCACCGACCTCTGACCCTGTAACTGTCTATCAGCAGGGACTGAACACACCACCAGCATCAGTTGTTACCACTGGAGCTAAAGAGGTAACTCCTTTGCTTGTCAAGCAGTAGTAGGTTGTTATCCTCAGGCTGGAAGGTAAGAGTCTTGACCACATGCACTAAGCCAGTGCAGCCACTGGCCTCTTCCCAAGACCAACCTCACAATGTACAGAACCCTACGTTACAAGAAAAGGTGAAGTCAGTCCTTTTCTCTTGTCTGCTCCGGTGAGTTGCCCTGGAAGCGGGGGTCCTTCTGGTTGCAATGTAGACTGTAGGTTAGGAGCATGCAGAGCAATATGAGTGTCTCTGTCAGCCAGTGACCAAACCCCTTTGGTCCATCTATTACCCTACCCTACCAACCATGAGTGTGAAGGCGCTGCAACCCAAAGACCTTGCGTGTCCCAATGAGAGGGAGCTCCTTACATTGTTCATGTCCAGGTGCAGTGGGGGGACCACAGGATGTTGTGGGGAGCACAGAGCGGAGTAGGGATCATTATACACTGGGGACAGCAGCTCCCCTTCAGAGTTTTCAGGAATGAGGCTAAACACAGTCCTCTCCAAGTCCTGGCTGCTGGGCTGTGGCTGCTGTGCAAGGCCGCATTTGCCTTTGGACTTCCGAGCACTGCCACTCCTCTTCAGTTCTGCTTTGGAGATCCTGCTTGCCCAGCTGGGACTTGCAGGGCACTGAAACAAGATGACAAATGTTTTGGATCAGCTGTCCTGGCAGTGAGTATCCAGACACACATGCCATCCACATGCACAAATGTAACATGGCACACGCATGCTTGTGTTGCAATGAACATGAACTAGCAGGTGAGTGTGTAATTAAAGATATATTTCAGTTCCTGCATGCAAAGGGGCAGAGTTAATGGCATGCAGGCAGTCTTAACCTTGAAATCCTCTGACCTTTCAATGCCTTCCCACTGTAGCCTCACCATTCTCAGAACACTGGCATTTGGATTTAAGACAGTCTTCTACTGTAATATTGCTAAAGATACTGATCCCAAACAAGGTCCAATCTGCTGAATGTGTATTAACTTGTTTTGGAAATTCTCTTGATGTTCTAAACTCTCATTTACCCAGATCCAGATGAAGCCAGGGCCTCTCATTCCACCTGGCTAGCCATATTTAAATGACTGTTCAGGACAACTTATCAGTAAGTAACTCTCATTCAGCTTTCCTGGCCAACAGAGCAACTTTGATTCTGTTGCACACATATGTTCTTTGCCAACGTCAAAGCTGATCCCTTGTGTAGCCCCCAGACTTCCAACAGACCTCACTTACGTGTACAGGCTGGGCATAGCCTGGGGACAGCGGGTCTTCAATCACTCTGCCTTCTGGCATCAGAACAAAGGATGGCTGATCGGTGAAGGACCCGCTGTTCTGGGAGTGGTGGGTTGAGGTGGTGACTTTCCCTCCTGATGCCCAGGAGTTTGTCTGGCCATCTGAAGTGAGTGAGCCTCTCCCGCTGCCTGAGAACTAAATGGGGCATAGTTAAAAATAGCAAATGGGAACTGACTTCTCTTTCATAGATTTGAGCTAACCCATTCCCTCCAATACAACCCTGGCACTGACAGAGACCATCCAGCTAAGCTAGCACTCAGAGCCAAGGACAGCAACACCTTTGTGCCTTCTGCTCTTTTAGTCTCTATGTGAATTTGGCACTGGACTGACAGCCCAGAGAGCCCTCACTAGACCCAGAACAGGCCCAGCATGGGCTGCTATGGCAATCTCGGCCAAGGGCATGACTGGGAGATGTTATCTGCCAGATGTGTGAAAGACATTAAGTGCCTGTAACCTGCTTAGATATTTGGGGCTGTGAACAAGGGTGCCTGATGGGCACCAGTGGGGACACGTGATCCTTGGGAATTTGAGTGAGACCCATCAACACATTGCATCTTGGCCTGTCATGAGATGGGAAACAGTCTTGCCCATGTCACGTGGGGCTACTTAGTGAAAGACTCTGGTCTCTCCTCACTGCACCTCCCAAGACAATCCACCTGCAGCCTTTCCTCTCCCCACAGCACATTGTATCCAAAGGCCTTCATTTAGTTTACTCCAACCCTCCAATTTCTAATAAGATGCCTCTGACATCTAAGCTCCATCTCCCCTTGACATACTTCCACTGGCAGGAGCTCCCTTAATGCTCATCTGAGCACATCAGTGCAGATGCAGTTCACCTCTCCAGGGTTAAGAGATGACCATGCTCTGGTGGGGGAACACAGAGGAGGCACTCAGCAAGGGGAGAGTGTTCTCCACTAAGCCTTGAACACATTCCAGATGCAAATGGAACAGGATGAGCTGGGTGTGGGCGAAGAGTCACCTTTGTAAACTGCCATTATTGATTGTCATTGTACGAACGAATGATTAAAATTGCGCAACAGATTCATAATCTATGGTCGAGAATCTGCTTTTTATGGGGCTCTAAATATAATCTGAAATGATCAAAGAGTTTCATTAGTGCCTTTAAGTGTGGGGCTCAAAGCAAACGCTTGTGAGTCAAGGTAGTCTCATGTGACTGGAGATATGGCAGCTGGGAATCGTATGGGACACACACGGCTTGCCAGGGAGTCCTGCTATATACCTTACCTGCCCAAGGTGTGGTGGCTTTGATCCTGAGCAGCTTTCTGATCCTGAAAGGGAAGAGTCAGCATTTCGAAACTGGGCTGTTTTAAGGCAGTACAACCACTCCTGGTAATCTTCATAGCTGGGGCAAATTACCCGGATTGAGTTTATTAGTCTGCCTGGAAGAAACATGAATCACATGATTAACAATGCAGATTGAGAGTCCTCCCTCTGAAATCCACTGAGGATGAAATTTCCCTCCTCAGTGGAGGGTCAGCACAAGGCCTATGCATCAAAACAATGAGTAAGTAGAACATAAGTGATGCACAGACCTTGGTACTGCCCCTACACGTGGGGGAATTTCCCCTGTTGTTTACCTACGCAACTTGCACTTGCATTTCAGCACTGGGCCAACAGGTATGCTCTGGATATTAAATTATTAAAGAGAATTAAATATGTTTCTAAACAACTTAGCTCACAAAGCTTTTCTCTCTTACCAACAAAAGCTGGTTCAATAAAAGATACCGCAGCCACCTGTCTCTTTAGTTCACAAGACCCAGAATTCCTTAAATCAACTTCTTTTTTAAAAATGAGACAGTTATATGTATGTCATTTCAATGATTGCATTGCTTAAATTTAGGCATTTATGAAAGGGAACATAGTCAAGATAAAGAAATATCATAGCAATTGTTTCTCCTAATGTTTAGTCAAATAACAAAACTTTAAAATCACTAGGTATAGTAGAAGAAAAACCCACAAAAAATATACCTATGAAGATTGTTTTGAACGTTCTCCTGTTTTATCATCAAAATTTAGAAATTTGAGATTTCAGTACAATTTTTCATCAAAATTGAAAAATAAAAGTTGAACTGCTCTCCCTGTCATCCTGAGGTGTCTGCCATTTGGTTATTTTTGAATTTCACACAGCTCAGATTGTAAAATTAAGCTAGTCAATTTCACTTTCTGTTTGTAAGATGTCACTTCATTTTCAATCACTTTCCATTTCTGGCTCTCCCACAGTAGCAGAAAACTGTTTCTGAGCACAGGAAATTCACAGGAATAATGTAAATATGTTTCCACTGATGCACACATTTCTGCCTATATTAGGTTTTGGAGCCACCCCACCACCTTTCTATATAAAAATAAAGCTCAGAAGCAAAATCATAATTGGGAACCCCCATTTCAAATGAACAAATCCAATGCCTATAAATGTCTGACTGTTCTGAATGCAATATCCAGCATGCATCAGTCACATACCTTCTATTAGAAATGAGGTTTTTTGGTTTTCTTCAAAATGAACTTGGATTGCGTTCAGTGGCAGTTCTCCCTGTTTGTAGAATGGAGAAGGCTTAGAATTGCACAACACAAGAGAATTTAATATTGTCCCTCTTTTCCTTTTTAGACATCAGGCTGTTACTGTTTCTACTGCAGCACCTGATCCTTCAGCTAGGAGCAGGGTCCCATTCTGCTAGGTGTAGGCACACATAGACACAATGCAGAGATAACAGCCTAAATCAGTGGTTCCCAACCTGTGGCCCAGGGGACGAAACTGGCCCATGGGGTTTTTCTAAGTGGCCTGCTACTCCCCTCCCTCTGGCTGCAGAAGAAAGCTACTAGCTAAGGACCCAGTTAGAGCAGGCTGCCACAGGGGTCACCACAGGGCTACAAGACTATGCAGGCTGCTTGCTGCAGCCCAGGGGATTGGGAGCTCAATCCTTCCCTCCCCCGGTTGTAGCAGAGAGCAAGGCATTAGGTGCTGGGTCCCTGCTGGTGCCAGAGGGGAGCTCTGATCTCCTGTCCACTGGCTATAGAAGCGACCCACTACCTAGGCACCCAGGTGGAGCGCACAGGGCTAAACTATGCATGCAGTTTCCCTACTGCAGCCAGAAGCACAGGAGATCAGCAAGGAGGCAGCCTTCTCAGTGAACTTCTTCCATCTGGCTGAAGTGCAGGAAGGGAGGAGAACTGCTGGGGGAGCAGTTTGAGGAGGGCAGGACTCTAAAAACCAACATCTTCCTGCTTGTCACTCTCCGTGACTTAACTGCCAGACCAGGAGCTTTGGTGCATACTGACAAACACTCATCTACACTACTGCTTTGTCTGTGAGTGTGTGACACACTGCGAGGCAAATCATGAAAGTAAAAATGAGCAAAATGATTACTTTAAATACATACTGATTTCTAGTCCTAAATGATGTTTACATTGATACATTCTTTATAAATGGAATAGACAGGTGGCTTTTCAGGGTTGTAACAATGATATTTGTGGCCCTTGAGCCAAAAAGATTGGGAAGCATTGATCTAAATAGACAAGAGACACAAAAATGGAGATGGGAAACAGTATTATACTCATTCTACAGGTGGGGAACTGAGGCAGAAAGAAAGCAAAGGCAAAAAATTTCAAAAGCACCTGAGTGATCAAATCTCATTTTCAAAAGTGAATCAGGCCTTGTCTACACAAACTAGGAGGTTATGTTGTCTACTCTACAAGTGATACAGTGGGTCTGTAGCATAGATGCTCCTTATGTCAATGGAAGAGATCAGTAGTTAATTCAAATCTCTGAGAGGTGATAGGGCAGTTAATAGAAGAATTCTCTTACCAACCTAGCTGCACCTACTTTGTGTCTTATTTCAACCTAACTACAGGGCCTGGGCTGCAAAATTTTTCACAGCCCTGAGCTACACAGATAGGTTGATCTAATTTTTAGGTGTAGACCAGGCCTTAGGCCATCTGATGAAGTGAGCTGGAGCCCACGAAAGCTTATGTCCAAAAAATCTGTTAGTCTATAACAGGCATGGCCAAACTGCGGCTCGGGAGCCACATGTGGCTCTTGAATGAAAAACTGTGGCTCCCGGAAGAACATCAGAAAATCAATTTAGGAAAGCAGCCACAGCCTAGGAGTTCAGGAGGGGGTTGAGATGGTGGGGATAAGCATGGCATGGTCGGGATTTTTAAAAACTCGCCACTAGCTTGCAGTCTTCTACATCGAGCAGCAGCTAAGTTTTTACTGTATAGGCCTAATTTTCATGGTAACCTTAAGTAATTATTAGAATCTGACATTAGTAGTATCAATATTTGTCCTCTTTCTATGATAAAATTAAAGTGTGCAATGAATTTTAAACTTAGTAATTTTGGAGTAGGTAAAAGTACATGGTGATACACCTCAGTGCAGCTCTCAAAGGTTTAATAATCAACTTGTATGGCTCCTGAGTTCCATAAGTTTGGCCAGCCCTGGTCTATAAGGTGCTACAGGACTCTTGTTGTTTTTGCTGTACGCAGACTAACACAGCTACCCCTCCGGACATATCTACATTGATGTCAATGGCAGACTGATCATTTCCGATAGACTTAGTGGTCAGTTAAGACCTACTAAGTAGATCTGGAGTTCAACTCAGTAAAACCTCCCCCTCAAATGGTGTAGCGCTATATTGACAGGAACATATTTCCAGTTGGTGCAGGGCCATAAAGATGCCGTAATGAAGGGGAGTTAGGAAACTTTGTAACAACAAAGTAATTTAGGCCTGGCACAGCTGCATCACCTCAGTGTAGACAAATCCCTACTCCTCTCTGAAGTAGAAAGAGTTCCAAGCATATTAACTGTTTATATATGACTATGGGGTGCACACGCAGTTAAGATAGTGGTAGGCTAATGCAGAGAAGATTCATACCTAGCTTACCTCAGTTTAACTGTTTAGGTAGACATGCCTTTAATCTCACAAAGGGAAGAATTTTGTATTTAGGTGCCTAAATACCTTTTCAAAGCTGGCCCTAAGTGACTTGACCAGGAGCATACAGACAGTCTATAGCAGAGTTAGGAACTGAACCCAGAACTTCTGCATCTGACCCCAGATTTTTAGCCACAAGCCCAACCTTTCCTATTATTTTTGACATAATCGACGGGAAAAAAATGTCCTTTTAAAAAAAATAAAATATAAATCTCACATGAGCATTCAAGCAATGTAATTTTTTTACAAGTA
This sequence comes from Podocnemis expansa, assembly GCA_007922195.1. NCBI lineage: Eukaryota > Metazoa > Chordata > Testudines > Podocnemididae > Podocnemis > Podocnemis expansa. Next base: position 9,742,551 of record ML681963.1, on the reverse strand, counting down.
GTTGCTCAACTATAACCTGCAAAAAAGCAGGCTTTCCTCTGTGCTACTATTTTCAAATTGTATTGATTTTCTGGTTGTTTTCCCCACAAGGATTGCAGATACTACCCTGGACAACACTTCGGTGGGTTTGGTGAATAGAATAATAAAGTTGATTAAGATATTATCACAAACGATGGGTCAAAGGATTAATATACCCAGAAAAGCTATGTCACTGTAGACAAGGCTTTTTAAATAAATCATATACAGGAGTAGTGGCAGGTAGTGAAATAAAATCTAGGACCATCTAGCTCTGTAAACATGAATCCTCACAACAGACTGCCAAAGGAAGTGCTATTATCTCCATCTAGCCAATGGCAGAGCTGAGGCAAACATTTTAAGTGACCTGCCCAGGGCCAGTCAGTGCAGGGATTAAAACTCTGCTTGAGTTACCATTTTTCACAGTTTGACAGTCTCTTCACATCAGTGGCCTGGACTTTTAGGAGAAATTGTCCCCAGAGCTAGTAGTCAGGGTAGCATTTAGGTCTAAACCCCATTTCTCTTTAGTAGCCAAAAACTTCCACTGAGTGTTGAGTCCACAACATGCAGGATTGGTCTGTAAAAGAGCAGCTGACACCACAACTAAAGCCACAGCTAGCTAGAAACAACTAACAGAAGAGATCTCTTTTTTCCTCTCTCTCTCTTATTTTTAGGTCAGGGAAATTGCATGATACCAGGATCCCTGTTTCTTGAGAGCCCTCTTTATTTGTAGCCTGATGCCATTGTAATCCTGTTTGCGAGCAAAGACCAATTTACTGGGCAGCCAGTCCTGTTGTCTTTGGGAAAGACTAGTGGGTGACCTCAGAATGCAGGAGATGCACCAGGAACTGGTCAGAGATCAAGACACAAAGGTCTTGTTTTGCATCACTATCCCCGATAATAGAAAGGACACATACCAAACAGGAGATGGGGGAAACTGATTTCAAGCAGAGAAGCCAAATTCTTTAGTAGCACAACTCTACTGAGGTTTGTTTTGTTGGAGCCAGATCTTCTCAGCTTATTTCATTAGTGTACTTTTCCCCCCATACAGCCCAATTATTTGGCCTATGGGCTTGAATCTCAACTGCCTTGTGTAGTGCAAAGTAAGCATGAAATGCTCCCAGACCAGAATAGCAGCATTTTACAACACCCACTCTGTGTTGGGGTAAGTCAACACACAAGGCACAGGATAATGCAGAGCCAAGCACTGAGCTTATATAATTATCATGCATATCAGAGGCAGGCAGAAATCACCCCTTGGTGCACCTATTGTGTCAGCCCAGCCCATTTTGGTTCCACATCCCTTTTGACTGGCCCCTGTCTCCACTGCAAAGAGGTCTTAGGACTGTGCAATAAGCAGAAATCAGATATCTGCAGGTTCTTACTTGGCACCCTTGTGAAATTAAGGGTGAAAATGTGCACATCTCCATGTGAGTCCAGCTGGCCCATGAAAATGCTGCTTCTTCTATGAGTGCTGCTCGGATACATTCAGTAATAGGTGTCTCCATGACAAAGCACCTGATTGGTTGGAACTATTTGCCCTAGCCTATCAGAAGAGGGCAAGGCAGCCACTGCCCTCCCATGTCGCCCCGTGGCTATATATGTGGCCACTGCCCAAACCCTCCCCAGTTTCATTTCTTCTGCATTCGCAGACCTTCGTTCGCTTTATGAGCTTTTTGCCCGACTGGGAGCACCTATTTGTGGACTTAGTTCCACCGAAGAAGGTCTCCCCTCTCAGGCTGGAACATCACGTTCCTCTGTTGTCCACCATGCCGCGGTTCAAACCCTGTGCCGAATGCGACAAGGCCTTCCCATGGGACGATCCCCACAAGAAGTGCCTCTGGTGCCTGGGTGAAAGCCACATGGTCACTGGGTGCTCCATCTGTCTGTCCTTCAAGCCAAGGACAATCAAGGACAGGGAGCAAAGGCGCTGTGCCCTGGCCTCCATGCAGGCTCAGCACTCTTCCCCCGAAGCTTTGGGACCTCCTGCGGCACTGCATGCCAGTTTGGCACCGGAACCCGCCCAGCACCACGCCAACAGGGGCCGCAGCACCAGCTCAGTACTGACCTCGCTACTGCAGCTCTGACACAGCCCCGTGTCTCCGACACAGGGCTCTTCCTGGGACAAGTCAAATTTGACCCCAGTATCGCGGCGCTGACATAGCCCCACGTCTCCGACACAGGGCTCTCCCCGGGACCGGTCAGGGTTGGTGCTGATCCTGACAACCCCGAAGGCAGTGGAGGCAGCCAGGGCGCTCCTCCTGCTGCCTACACCTCCCTCCCCGACGCCAGTTAGAAGAGGGAAGCCAGCCTTCACGTTGAGGACCTGGGTGCAGCACAAGCAGCACCACTCTTCATCCACGCCATTGGCCCCGCACTCTGAAGCCCTAGAGCCCATCACCCCCTTGGGTCCCGGTACCATGGAGCCGTCCCCTCAGCAGTGTATCACCCTGCCATCTCTGGTACCACTCCATGGGTCCAGAGATGTTTTGCCCTCTTCCAGCCTGGGGGAAGGGGCTTCAGAGGGCTCTAAATGGACTCAGCGCCAGATCTCAGCACCATCGCCCTTCCAGTACCGCCCTCACAAATGGTCCCCGCAGGAGGCCCCTGCGACCATGCCGGTACCACCCCCGTCTCCGGCGGAAGCCTTAAACCTGGTACCGTCCTCTTACACAGGTGATTTGTTGGTGCATTTTGATCTCTTGCACCACATCTCCGCCCACATGGGGATGGAGATCCAGTCCTCCAAGGTGCCCTCTGATGCTTTATTCAGCCCGGTGTTCTCCTCGGCAGAACCAGTCATGGTTCCCCTTCACCCTAGTGTCTGGGACCTGGCCTCCTCACACTGGCAAAACCGAGGTTCCATCTCCCTGGTTTCAGACATGGCAGGTCTCAAGTACAGAGTCCCGGGGTCAGAGTTCCCCTCACTCACCCACCACCCAGTCCCACCTCGTGCTGTGGTGGAGTCGGCCATAAGGCCAGGTCAGACTCCCCATGATTCCCTCCCGACATCGAGGGATGCAAGGGAGTTGGAGTTATTGGGGCAGAAAGCATACTCTTCCTTGACCTTCCAGTTGCGGGTCACGAACAACCAGGCCCTAACAAACAGATACAAGTTGGACGTGTGGGAGTCAATATACAAATTCAGACATCTACTCCCACCGGAGGCCAGGGAAGAGTATGATGCCTTCGTGGAAGGTAAAATAGCCTCCCAGGACCTCCTCTTGTCAGCCTGGGACACGGTGGATATGGCAACCCGCACCACAGCCTCAGCGGTAACCCTGCACTGCGCAGGCTGGCTACACGAAGCTAGAGTGCCCCCGGCCTCTCAGCAGGCGGCCCTCGATCTCCCCTTCGGGGGTGATGCCCTCTTCCAACAAGAGACCTTGGCCATCTTGTGGACCGCTCGTGACCCCCGGGCGGAGTTTAATACCTTGGCCTTCTCCCAACAGGTCCTCTTCCATGTCCTCCGGCCCCATAGGGCCCTATAGTAGACTGATCCCCTCCTTCCACCCTCTTCTCTTTAGTTTCTGGTGAGGACTCAATCCTCACCACCACAACTTCAGTTCGAAACCCAGCTGGGGGAACCTTTCCGGCAAGGCCCTCCCCCATGCAACTCCAGAGAGGGACCCCATCCGGTCAATCAGCAGTATCGTTTATGATCACAGCCATACTGTTAACCATCCAGACTCTGCCATTGAGTGCCCTCTGCCTTGGTACCATACCTCCAAGCTGACAGATGGCCCTCCCCCCCTCCCCCTCTGGGTGAGGGTGGACAGTTCAGAGGTTAAGTATCCTCTCGTCCTTCAAATAGGATTAGGGTTGGACACACATCCATACTCCCACTGTTTACCTTAATTCGCAATACCAGGGGCTTTACCCTCCCATTACCCAAACCTACTTGACTACCATAGCAATCACAGTGGGGATCTGAGGTCAAATCCTATGGGCATCCCTTAGAGAAGGGGTTTTGCTCCCAGGGTGCTATCACGCCCCATACACAATGCCCCCTGCTCCCTGGGCAGCAGCTCCTTCACCTTTCGGGACACATAAGGGTTCACGAACACGCTCCAAACATCGAGGAGTGTATCGCCCCATTGATTCCTGCTCCGAACCAAACGGGGCCCTCCCCCCTTTTTACTGCGACTATTCCACCCTGGGGAGCATCACTCCTGCATGCTTCCCCATGGACAAAGCCTACCGATCCACCCCCCACCAACCAGGTGGTTGGAGGCCCCCTTGTTGACCCTTGTTTCCTTCCCATAGAAGGGGTCGTTGCCCTGCCCTGAAAGTGGGGTAGGGGTGGGGGTGGCGGCAACACTCCTACCATTCTTACATGCCACCCTAACCAACCCTTTCCGATAGCCTTTAATGGGATTAGATTAAACATAGCTCGCATCTGATCAACCCCAGGGTCCTAAGGTATGTGTCTCCAGCTCAGGATACAAAAACCCCTTCTTGAACCCAAAGAGCAGGCACATTGCTTCCGCCTGTCAGGTACCGGACACACAGGCCAGACCCTGCCTAGGGACACAGGCCTTTGATAACTAGCTCACAGCTCCGTGTCAGTGATAAAACCCCTACACTCGCTACTACCAGCGGGTTCACGGCATGGTGAACAACTCGCTGAGGGGTCGCCTCATTTTCAGTCTACCCTAATAAACAATGACTCCTTTTCCCTCTCCGGGCCTGTTGGTCACAGCTACCCAGAATGCGCCATAAAGCCCAAACATCCGTACACAGGGTTTCTTTGATGAGGTGGACTGGTACTACCCCACCTCTGATGTGCCCTCCCCACTACTCAATTGGAGGGGGTGGGCTCTCAGGTCGCGCCCATAATAATACCGGTGTTCCTCTCCCACTTTGCCACTTGGTCAGAACTGAACACACTCAGCCCTCTGCCTTCCTCACCAAACTCGCAGTCAAAGCTGCCCAGTCAGTTCAGTGGTTAGGCAAGATGTCTTTATCTCCAGAGTCAGGGATCCAAGACCTGTGGAGGGCACCCAAGGCTGCGCTCCACCGGTATGGCCCGCAGACCACTCCCGCAGGCAGGGTACTAGTCTGGTCCCAGTCATCGCCTTCTCTCCCCAGTGGGGCCCCTTTTGTAGTTCCTTCCCTGGGGATGACCATAGCACCGTGGTCATCCCGGCCCAGCTCTGGGACAACCCTGTTCAGGTGCCCTGCAGGGACAGCTCCCTCTTCCTCATCACGCTCAGAGGTTTCTCTAGCCCTAGTAGTCACTACTTGGTTCTATGTTTCCATCCTAGGTGACTACTAGGGGCCTTTCTCACTGGATAGACCTGGTATTACACCCGTCCCGAGATCCAGACTAGCCACTGGGAGTTCGGGAGCTAGCCATCCCCTGATAGAATTCACTCTCAGGGTAGGATCCAAAGACAACAGTAGCATGCTTGTAGAAGACGCGTCAGATAAAGCAGAAGTCTCCTACAGGAAACTGCAGGATGTGCACCTTCGGGATGGTGGACCTTCACTCTGCCCCCATGGAGGACGCTGCTCCCTCCTTCGGTATATCCTGTTTTTCCCCAAATCCTGACACACACCTCTGTGCATCACCAGGCCTAAGGTCGGCACCATACCAATTGGGCTCTTTCTGGTGGTAGGAGGTCACATAAGCCAATGTGAGCTTAGCCCTGTAGGCCAAGGAGATTTGGCTCCCAGGATTATCGTACTTGTGAGCCTACCTTTGGGCGCTGCTTCATTGCAATCAACCCTTCGCCCTTATATTCCTTCGGCCGTTCGTCACCCGTCGAATTCAAAAAAGAAAAGGGAGAGAAATAACCATAATTCCACTTCCTCGTGTCTTCACAAGGTTATTGATACTGACAGTCCTCTTCAACAGGGATTGTCACAGTGTCATCTGTATGCTCACATAGGCCTGGGTTATATTCATCAGGTTCATGGGAAGTTCTTCCCCTGGTCTGCTTTGTATAGGGCTGTTGGGTGGGTCAGGCACCTTCTCTTCCCCATGCCGATCCCGGTGCTTCAATCCCAAATGTGCTGTATCAGGTCGTTAGCTGCTGCCTCCGGCTGTCTACACTTTCCCTTTTTCTACCTAGGATGCAGTAGCTCTCCTAGTCCCTACCCACCTCTGGTAGCCCATCCCTTCTACGGATGCTAAGCGCGCCAGATCCATGTTCCCATCGGGCTCATGGGCCGCAAGTGCTTCACACTGCCAGACTAAGGGAATCACGGTCTACCTCCCCTCCACCACTTATTGCGGTGTCAGTACCCACCACTTCCAGCCAGACAATCCTATGGCCTTCTGAATTCCCTATAGGAGGTATATTAACCCATGTTGCTGCCAGAACACTAACCCCTCTGGCACTCTCACGCCTCTGCCAATACGCTCTTAGGCAGAGCGGTTACAGTCCCATTCCTTGACTATAGGCACGATGCGTTGGTATCATGTTTATGCGTAAGATGACTTCGGGCCCTCCTGCACAAGCGTGACAATTGGCACTTGAGCAAACTGGGCCTACTTCTCTCCACTGGGTTAGGTCCTGCAATCCCAGGATCCCCTGGCCTGGATGACGGTCCTTAGGTCGATTCCTTAGACCTTTCGAGGACCTTGCTCATGGACAAGTACCCTAGTTGAAGAGATGCTGTGCTGAAGGCAGAAGAGCCAACTCCACCCGCTATCCATCAGCATGGCTAGCAGTCACCTATTTCTGAATGTATCCAAGCAGCGCTCGAAGAACAGTGGGTTACTTACCAGTAACCGTCCTTCTTCGAGATGGGCTCCTTGGATTCATTCAGATCCTTCCCCCCATCCCTGCATCTGGAGTTGGCGACTCCTAGGAACTGCGGAGGGGTCGGGTGGCGACCACATACATAGCCAGGGAGTGGCGTGGGGGGTGGTGGCCGCCTGCCCTCTTCTGACAGGCTAGGGCAAAAAGTTCCAAACAATCAGGCACTCCGGCACGGAGACACCTATTTCTGAATGAATCCAAGCAGCCCATCCTGAAGAAGGAGAGTTACTGGTAAGTAACCCACCTTTTCTGCTGGTACAACAAGCTGGCCTATGACTTTGCAAGCTTGCACATTTCATTCTTCTTTGCAAACTCAGTCCTCATGGGGAAGGTCCTCTTTGGGGCATATGACTGATGTTTGCCATGTTGTGTGTGTTGCTGTTAGGGGGACTAATGTGAAAACGTGCATCTGCTGAAAAATGTAGCTGGACTAATTACATTGCACACAGCCATGGTTTTATTACATTACATGGATGTCTGTAATAGCACTTATTTTCTTCTGAACATTAAAGCACAGCGAACTAGTGATTGTTAAGTTCCAAAGAGGCAGCTGTGTTAGTCTAGTTCAGCAAAACAAACGAATCTTGTGGCACTTTTAAGAGACTAACAAATTTATTTATTGCATAAACTTTTGTGGGAGAAAATCCCACTTTGTCAGACACTTTGAAGATGTAAGTTTGCTGCAAGTTCCACTATCTTCAAAGTGTCTGATGAAGTGGGATTATCTCCCACAAAAGCTTATGCGATAAATAAATTTGTTAGTCTCTAAAAGTGCTACAGGATTCCTTACTTGTTATAGTGATTGTTAGAGCAACAGGAGAGGCCGGCAAATCAGGAAACCAGGGAGATGGTCCAACCCCACCCTGGCTCCTGGTCCTGCCTCTGCCACCTACTGTGTGTGTGGCATTTCAAGGGATAGTTCATTCATTGCTGTATGCCTCAGTTTCCCCACTGGGATAATACATTATTACTTCACTGCATGGGAGACTTTTGTGAATGAGTTCCCATGAGGTGTTGCAAGATGCTAGGATGGAAGGCTCTGTGAAAGGTTCTGAGTGCCAGTACATGTATTGTTCCAGCACATCTCGGTTTGACTGGAGCAACCCCGCCCTGGTTAGTAATTGCACTGCCAGCTGCAGCTGGGAACGCTGATGCTGTGTGAAACATTCTAACCCCAGTATGCAGGGAACAGCTCCCTTTTCCCACCCAAGGGCAAGTGCAGGGAAATAACGCCAGCTCTCAGCAATGCCTGGCATTCCTGCTTGTGGGCAAGCCCAGGACAGAAAAATCAGCTTTCAGGGTCCAGGTTGGGTGCTTCTGGGATTCCCATTGCTGCAGCCTCCAAAGCCTTACCACATCTGAGCAATCCATACCACAGCCAAGGAGAGTTTTGGCCAGGGCCCAGCAATCCTGCATTGTCCAACCCCACCTGCCCTCTTGTGGCACCCAACTTGTAGTAGCACCCAAAGGCAGATCCAGCTGCCTGTCAGGTGCTGCCTCAAGCCCAGGCCTGCCTACTGAGGAGAGAAGGAGGTCGCCCAGAAAAAGCAAGGGAAGGGACTAGCTGCCTGGAAGTGAGGGGGACAGGGGCAGCAGCACTGGGAGAAAAAGAGACATGATTATCCAGTACTTTAGACTCTTCCCTCTCCCAGCCTCATGCTCATCTGTCTCCTGGGAGCAGCTCCAACTTTGGCCAGCAGCCTAGCCATTAGCTCTCCACATTGCAGGGACGATGAACAGTTCTGTCCCTGTGTGAGGCAGGCCCAATGCTGCGAGTTGCTGAGCACTCAAAACCCTCCCAGCCTGGGCCCAAGGTGAGATGTCAGAGTCCAGGTCTCATCACACAAGGGTTGAGCGGGTACCTGTCTTGGCCTGTGGAGCCATCAGGAGGCCTTGGGCTCAAATGTAGTTCAGCAGTCTGAAAGGCAGACTCTAGCCCTGGACTGCTGGTTACCTTTCAAACCCCTCAGCCACCAGCCCCTTGATAGGCATCTGGCATTGCAGGAACAGGCTGAGATGAGAGGCCTGCACCTCATTCCCCCAGGGACTGGGGGGACAGACAGTGGCGCACAGCCTCCTCATCAGCCACTTTGGGCTCCTTTCTCCCTCCCTCCAGCCTCTGCCATAGAGCTGGCTTCCTCACATGCACAGGCAGCTCCTCCTTTGTAGTCTCAGTCAGAGCCCTGGGGCCTTTTCCCATCAGAGGTGTCTGAACCAGCTGCCCCAGGCAAAGACAGCTCCAGCCTGCTCCATCCCAGAAGCTCTGACTCTCCCCCTGCTCCCACCCATGGCAACTCCAGCAGTTTGCATGAAGCCCAAGAGCAAAGGGGTCTGGTGCTTTCTTCTCCACCTCGTGCTGGATCTTAACACCCTCTCTCAAGGGAGGGAAGTTAACTGGCAGAAGGATCCTGTGCCTCAACATGTCTGTGGAAAATCAGGTTCCTGCTGCAGTCTCACAAGCCTGATGAGTCACCTTCTGGGGGCAGCATGAAGCACTGCCATTAACTGCGACCCCCACAGGATTCTGCGGGAGTGAAGCTTGGAGACTGCAGGAAGGAGAAGCTGGGGGTTTGTTATCACTAGCCTAGATTTCCAAACTGACCAGTAATTTTAAAAGCCCAGCTTGAGACCCTTCCACTCAGCTGGTGATTTGGTGCTCCCAGGTCTAAAAGCCAGGTCGCTTTAAGGGTCAAAATCACTCAGTTGCTTTTGCAAATTTAGGTCATTATCTGGAGTGGAAGAGAGTTACCACAGATTCCTCTCCCCCGCCCCCGCCCCACCACCCTTTGCTGGTACAAACCCCCTTTCTCCAGCTCGCAGGGCATCGAGTGTCAGGCTACAGTCACAGCTGATGCTAAGGCTGCTGCTCATTCCTTTACTGGCTTCCAAACTATGTCCCCACCCTGCCTCCTCCCAGGGCCAAGACAGAGATGCTGTGTATGCGTAGGTTAGTGAGGAGCATTTCCTGATGAGACCTTTGTCTTTGAAAGAGGGTAGAAACACAGCCCCCCAGTCCCCCCCAGCTCTCTCCCACGTCTGCCTCTGTTGACTCTCTTCCCTCTGACACCTTCCGCAGGGACAAGTAAACTGATCTTCCCTACTTGCACACCCCTGGAAACTGCAATGGGTCTGGCATTTGGCTAGAGCTAGGAAACCACTGGCTGCTGAAGCCATGGCTGGGTTGACGCTGGAATTACTACACCAGTTAGAATTTCCTGCTTGGCCACTCCAACCCTCTGGCCTGTACCAAAAGTGTCAGCCTCACCGTTGGGATGCCCCCAACCCAGGCTGCCCCTTTAATCCCAGAAACATCAGAAGTGATTCACTCTTGCGGGGGCTGCTGGCATAGAAGGGAAGTGTGGAAAGCACATGGAGAGGGGCTCCTGAATTACTGCACATCAAAGTGGTTTGTGAATTTCACTTGAACTGCAGGAGGCAGAGCCATAACTAAAGAATGCTGTGCCTGGGGCATGTTACAACAGCCGGTGCCTTGAGCGAGCGGCGCAGAGTGTGCCCTTTAATGGAGTCGCTCAATGGAGCTGCTCCAGCATGACAGGAGCAAAGCCCCACTCGCCCCATCATAGTTACAACTCTGGCAAGAGGTTTCCCTATCCCTGGTCTTCAGTCCCTCTTCCTTGGGCATGTCAGGATCTCCAGTCCTCTTTTGCTCTGTCTCCACTAAGGAAGGCTCACACCAGTCCAGTTTCATCACTATTTGCATGTTGGGAGACACAGGAAAGATGGACCAGTGGAATTTGAAGCAGAACCCCTGCAAGCCAGGTTTGAGGGCAAAGTGCTTAGAGTGGCAGTCTTCCATCTGCCCTGGAGCTTCTGGCATTGCTCCCACCAGTGAAGATAAGCACCATAATGGCTACACTAGGGAACCCCATGGACACTTCCCACTGCTGCTAAGATTTTCGCATCTTTCTTGGCACATCCATATGTCATTCAGGATCCTGTGCAGTGCCCTTCAGCTTATGTGAAGACAACAACCAAACCCAGTGCACCTAGCAACCTCAACTCCAGCCAGCCAACTCCCTGTGCCCCTCCTCAGAGAAACACCACATCATCCAGGCTATCTCTGAAGCAATTATTGTAAGTGGATGCTATTTTTAAAGGAACACCAACCTGTTTTCAGCAAGCTAGATGAGGCCAGACCAAGGACTCTGTGCGCCAGGTGAGCAGAGACTGCTGGGGGGCATTGCAGGGTCTGTCTCAAGTGCAGGGTTACCACCCAGCCAGTTCTGAGCCATGATAACCACAAATAAAAATTCAGCAGCTGTGTCTTCCCAGACACTGAAATACTAAGCAGTGAACTCCCTTCCCACTCAACTTTTGCAAAGTTGTTCTTATAGAAGAATATATTACTGGGCCACAGTGTTGGCTTTCTGGTAGCAAGAAGGGGTTAAGGCAAAGCAACAAACAAGGCAAGAAAGCAAAGAAACACCCCTGAGAAGAACAGATGGAGCCTAAATGAAATTAAATGAAGAGAGCCAGCAGGAGAGAAGATACTTGAAAACACACATACCTTAAAGTAGAGGCCATTGCGCTCTTCAGATACAATCACCAACGTGGATGGGTAAAGGATCAAAAGCCTGTCGTGCTGATCCTTAGAGAGCACAGAGGAAGAGTTAGCATCCAAAAAGGGAAGGGGAAACAACTAATTGCAAGCCTGATCCAAAACATACTGACATCAGTGAGAGCCTTTGCATTCTTTTTAAGATCTTTGAATTGGGGTCTATGTCAGTGAGTTATAGACAGACACCCTCATTCATCCATAACTAACAGAAAACCAGCATTTAGACAAGATTCCTCATGCTTCCAAAATTCAGTCTTGACTCTGCCAACACTTACATGTGTAAAGTTAAGCATGAGTGTGTCATCCTGTGAGTACAACCGCTACTCACATCTGCAAAGTTAAGGACACACTGAAGTGTTTGCAGGATCAGGAGCCAATATTTTTTCCTTACAAGGGATGGGTGGTGGTGGTGGGGTAATATTCTTTTAGTTTATGAACAAGCTATTGCTTTCCTGTTGTTTCTCCTAACATGCATGCACACCCATCATGGATTTGCATGTCATAATATACCTGGCACCTCAACTGACCTCCAGTTATGCGCAGCAGCCCTTGTATTGATTCACAGAGGCCCAGCCAGCCCTGTGAACACACATGGCACTTCTTCGTCTGTACTGCTAAGACCAGGGGCATGACGGAAGACTTGCTTGTGTATAGTGGATGAGCATGGGAAGAGATGTGAGTATGAGAAGTTTGCCGTAATGAGGAGGGCTGAAGAAAATGGCGCCCCCATCAGATTCTTATTGTACCAACAGATTTTTTTCCAGTTCCTTGATCAATTCACATTTTTTCTGAAAACAGGATGTTATTTAATTTTTTCAGAGTGTTACCTGGAACGGCAAATGCTGCAACTTCACTTTGGAAACACAGAGGACATCACCTAAGGACTCCCGCTGGGTTCCTCTCCATTCCTGAACCGGCATGTTTTGTACAGACCACCTCAGTTCCTCTTTCCCTATGGAGTTCTGCTTCCAGTCGTTCTGAGGAAATGGGACACAAGCAGCAGCACATGAGAGCCAGGCAGAAGGATTAGTCCATCCCAATCGCAGAAGAGAGCCTTCTCAAGCCCTAGAACCCCAACCCCAGGGCGGCCTTAGGCAATTGGGGGCCCCAGGCAAAGGCCCGTTATGGGGGCCCCAGTCAGTCCTGCAGCCCTAACCTCCCCCACCCTCACAATCCCAACTCCCACAGGGGAGGGGACTGGGGGGGCCACAGACCACCAGCCGCCCACCTGGCCTCTCTGCAGCGGGGCCAGAGCAGTGCTCCCCACCTAACCCCAGCCGGCGGTGCCTCCCCAGGGAGGGGGAGGAGAGCAGCCAGTGTGGAGCTGCGGCTTGTTGGGGTAGGACCGTGGAGCAGCCTGCTCTGAAGAGTTTGGCCCACTTTGCCCCCGGCCACCCCAGGCCTGAATGGACCTGATTCAGAGCCTGGGGGGAGTGGGTTGGCCAGAGGCAAAGTGGCCCAAACTTTTTTGAGCAAGCCACTCCAGGGCCCTGCCCCGACAAGCCGCAGCTCCACACCAGCCTCTCTCCCCCCTCTCCCTGGGGAGGCACCACCAGCTGGGGTTAGGTGGGGAGCACTGCTCTGCCTCCACTGCAGAAAGGCCTGGCAGGCAGGCAGGCCGCGTGGCTTCTGGCCTTGGTGGTCCGCAGCCCCCCTCCCACTCCCCCACAAGAGTAAGGTTAAGTGAAGCAGCGACCACTACAGGGTCCCTTACTGCTCGGGGCCCTAGGCGGCTGCTTGCTTCACTTACCCCAAAAGCCGCCTGTGCCCATCCCTGCCTGCCACTCTCCCCAGATTCAACTGGAAGCTAAACTAAACCATGTTTTAGGGTCTGGAAAATTCCTGTATCAGTTTTCTTCTCCATCATTTATCATATCTGAATTGCCGGACTATCGCTGTAAATAGGAGTATTTAACTAGGAGACTAGCGGTGTCAGGATATATTTCAAGCTTAGCTGAAAGCATGAAAGAGTAAAATCCTTGTGTGAAAACAAGAGTTCTTTTCTAGAATTAATAATAATTCCCTTTAGTTTCCTCATCTGTAAAATGGAGCAAGAAAAGTCATGGTGAGCTACATATGAAAAGCACTGCATGAGAGTTGAAAGAGTGGAAGTCATTTGCCTAAAATCCCATTGCTGGTCAGTAGCAGAGCCAGGAAGAAATTGCAGGTCTTGCCCTTAGCCCTGTCTCCTAACTCCCATTCTCCTTAAAAAGGTTTTGCAGACTCAGAAAACTGCAGAGAACTTACAGAGTTTTATCCATCATTACAGTTCATTGCTGGTTTCTTCCATTACACACAACCACCAGTATCTCCTTTTTAAAGACCTTACACATGCATATAGCCCAAGAACTCAAAGACATGTACAAAAAGGAAGTCCCAAAATTAGAATACACACACCCTCCAGAAGTGCCTCAAACATCTTTCATTTCCCAACAATAGATTTTTGGGTTTCCTTACCACAGAAACTCCAAGATCACCCTGAGGGTAGCCTCCTGTGTGGCCATCAAAAACAATGCAAAGCTGACAACATTGTGCACATATGAAAGCTCATGTGATAAAGAAATTTGTTAGTCTTTAAAAGTGCCACAGGATTCCTTGTTTGCTCTACAAATGGTTAGTGTGTCTATTCAGGGACATTTTGGCAATGGCAGCGAAAGGGGGAGGAGGCAGGAGAGACAGGGACTGCATATTGCCCATGGACTTAAACTTATTATACCAACTGAGATCAAGGAAAACAGATGTACGCCCTGACCTGTTATTAAAAGATCTACTGTGTCTTTGTATATCTATGGGGCTATAAAGAATAACAAAAAACAGTGGTCAAACAAAAGGCCGTTAATGCAAGTAATATGGGACTTGATAGTCATGGGATAGAAAGATGGGCATACAAATTAGGAGGCAGTGTCATCTAATGATTAGTAGGTGACGGGCAATCAGGCCTCCTGAGTTCTGTACCCACCTTTGTCCTGTGTCACCTCTCTGTTCCTCCTTCCCACCCTTTCCATGTGTAAACTGGGCTACACTGAAGAGGTTCCCCCATCTTCAAAGCATCTGATGAAGTGGGATTTTCTCCCATGAAAGCTCATGCAATAAATAAATGTGTTAGTGTTTATGTGCCATAGGACTCCTTGTTTGTTTTATTGAACTAGACTAACACATGCCCTTTGGAACTTGATCTCAGGATTAATGACCACTGTACCTAACAGGCTTGATTAGAAGTGGGACAGACAGGGGAAAAGCCACAGACCTTTCCAAAGCCTGTTTTCACAACAGCTACAGGTCCCAGCCTAATAAATCACAGACTGCAGCCCTGACTGATGGTGGCAATTCACAGACCTGTCAGGCAGGCTCTCTCCTCAGCTGTTCCTCTGAGGGCCAAGTTCCTGTCTGCTCTTGGCAGAAAGGGCTGCTCCCCCTCTGTCAACAGAGAGATGTTGGATTGGTATGGAAATTGTGGCTTTGCTCTTCCATGTTGTGACAGGGAGTGCTCAGCAGCTTTCAGAGGCAGACTGGAAATGGTGAGTGGCTGGCTTGCCAGACAGCTCCTGCCAGTCAGCCAGGCACTTCCTTGTATCAGCCCCAATGATTCATGTTGGGAGCAAACTGACCAGGGTAGCTGCAGGGCAGGGGAGATTTTGCCCAGAAAAAACAACAGGAGTCCTTTGGTACCTTATAGACTAACAGATTTCTTTGGGCATAAGCTTTTGCGGGCTCCAATCCACTCAACAGATGCATGAACGTGTTCAGGGACCTGACAAACAGGGCCATCCTTAGCGTACAGCAACTGGGGAGACCGCCCAGGGCCCCGTGCTTTGGGGGGCCCCACGCAGCTGCTTCGCCCCATGCCAGGGACCAGGTGAGTGGGCAAAAGGGTGGTCTGCTGCCACAGCGCTGCTGGTCTGCCACCCCACCGTCACACGCACTGCTCTGAGCTCCATGCCTAAGCAGCAGGGAGCCAGTATTGCTGCCCCCCCACCTCCTCCCCGCTGCTCCAGCAGGAGCCCAGAGCAGCGCACGTGGCGGAGGGGGGCAGACTGGCAGCGCTGTGGTGGTGGACCGCCCTTTTGCCCGCTCACCTGGTACCCAGCATGGGGGGGGCGGGGCGGTGCAGGGGTCTGCCCCTCCCCTCTGCTGGCCAGCCCTGCCCTCCAGTGCTGGGGGTTGGGGAAGCCCTGTAGAGGGTGATTCGCCCTGGGCCCCACACCCCTAGGAACCCCTCTAGAGACGTCTCTGCTGACAAAGTGGGTTGGAGCCCATGGAAGCTTATACCCCAAGAAATCTGTTAGTCTCTAAAGTGCTACAGGACTCTCATTGTTTTTGCTGTACATAGACTAACACGGCTACCCCTCAGGAAATTTGGCCAGAAACAGTTTCTAGGGTAAGGCCTTTGAAGGGTCCTTCACTTGAGCGGGAAGTTATGGCAATGGCCAGCCTGCATAGTGTTTTCTCTCTCAGGTACACTTGACATTTAACTGCAAGAGCAGCCAAGGGCCATAGAGCTAAGATCACTAAAACTGATGGAACGAGGCAATTGAAAAGGAATTCTACAGTGACAGAAATACCTCTCCTCTCCTGTCCCCAAAATCTTTGATGGTTTCCATTCTCTACTTTAGCCCTCCTAAACTGATCATTACAAGTGATAAGTCGGGAGGGAAAAGGAACTGGGAATCAGGACTTCTGGGTTTCCACCCTAGCTCTGCCACTGCTTCACTGTGTGATCTTGGGAGAGTTACCTAAACTGGTGCCTCAGTGCACCTCTCTGTGAAATGAGTCATAGAAACCGGAAGGGATCAAGTACCCTCTTAAAACAACCCTAACAGATGCTTGTCTAACCTGCTCTTAAAAACTTCCAGGGATTGAGATTCCAAAAGCTGCCCAGGCAACTTACTCCAGTAATTAAGGGCGTTGATCTTCGAAGCATCTGACGAAGTGGGATTTTCTCCCACGAAAGCTCATGCGAAAAATAAATCTGTTAGTCTTAAAGTGCCACATGACTCCCTGTTTTTTTGTTTTTTTTTTTGCTAGACTAAACTAACATGGCTATCCCTTTTGAAATTAATTAAATGTGTGTAATACACATGGAGGTCCTTGAACAGAACGTTGTAGAAGGGCAAAGTCATCATCTGTCACGACCATTCCAAGTCAGTATTCTCTTCCAAACCTGGGCCAGCACTTTGCTTTAATGCCAGAAGGCATTACTACTGAGCAAGGCATCTTCTTCTCCCTGCTCCTTCCCCCATGTTTCCACTCCCGCTGGTCCATGGAGAATCAGAACAGAACCACCCACCACTGAAGCACAGGAGCCCTGCACATCAGCAGCCTTTGCAACTTGCAATTCGTCATTTACACCAGTCAAGGGAACTGGACTCTAATGGATGCATCTGAGGAAGGGAATTTGAGAGGCTTCTACTGCCCAGTGAAGCACTCAGCTACTTAACCTGGACGTCTCCATATCAGGAGTAAACTACTGCACCATGATGGCACAAAGGATGCTGGGACACAGAAGAAGAAGGGCACTGAGTGTACGTAAAATAGGCCAAGGTACCGAGAAGATGAAGAACAACTATTTCAAAGCAAGCAGATCCCAAGGAAGGACAACTGAGCATGGTAGACTATCCAGCCACAGATATAGGGCTCATATGAATAAGCCTCTTGCTTCTTTCCTTAGCAACTCACTTTCTGATCAGTGAAGGAGAAGGGAAAAAAAGATAACATACCACATATATTGCTTTAAAAGCAAACATATAATCTCCCGTTCCAAGCCAGGTCACCACGATGACCCGTTTACTAACCTGAGCAAGGAAGGACCCATCCAGACTTCCCCCATTGAGATGGATTTGTTTGTCCAGGTGATATAGCCATCGTTTGAGCTCCGACTCACTGGGGCAGTACACAATAAGGGGGTTCAACAGAGGACCTAGGGACCCAAAGCACAAGATGATCTGAGCATCTACAGCAAAATGCTAAGTGCTACCACTGCACAGTATGCAGTGCCAAAGGGTTAATCAGCTGACCCTGGTTTCTAGGCTATAGTGTATTTTGCTCAGCCAATGAGAGAGTTTGTTCTGATGATGCAATACTTGTTATTGGCTGGGAGAAGAGAGTCCTTCAATTTTCAGCACACTGTTAATGTAGTTAAATGTAGTTCTTAAAGGGGCACAGTCAAGTAAAATTAGAGCCCAGGTAGTGTAAAAACATAGCTTTTATGAAACCTGAGATGGATGGAAATATCTTTATTTTGTACAAAACCACGTCCAAAGTGTTTTTAAAATTCTTTTGCAACCCAACCACTGCAGCAATGTGCTAGTGCAGGAAAAATTGAGTAGACTAGAAACAAAGAGGTGGTGCACTAGGCTATTTTCACTGTCTGATTCACATGATAAATAAATTCATCAGTCTTTAAAAATGCCACAGGACTCCTTGTTCATTAAGCTGTAGGAGGTGCAGAATAATTAAAACAAATTAAAACAGGGTTAAGTAGGGTCCCATTGTTAACATTCTTTCATACTTATAAATATAAATAAAAATAAATATAAATAAATATAAATAAAAATAAACATTTCAGAGGCTTTTTTTTGTAACTATCTTTTAGTATTCCTTTAATAAAGCAGGTGGGGCTTCCTCTGTTGTGGCAAATTTTGACCATTTACTGCTGAATTTTGCTAAAACCTTCCCCTAATTGTGAGAAATGTTTCAATTTTCACTAAAGGCAAACACAGAAAAGTCAAACAAGTGGGCTTACTTTTGCCTTCTATAAATTCACAAATAGCATATTATTGTTAACCCATAGGATATTTGTCACACTCACTTTTGTGTTGTACATTCACATACACCTATGATTAGGCAAGTTCCAAAGAGGCAGCCGTTAGTGTAGTAAAGCAAAAAGAGCAAAGAGTCTTGTGGCACTTAAAAGACTAACATTTATTTATCACATGAGCTTTCGTGGGAGAAAATCCCACTTCGTCATACGCTTTCTGATGAAGTGGGATTTTCTCCCACAAAAGCTCATGCAATAAATAAATCTGTTAGTCTTTTAGCGCCACACGCCTCCTTGCTCTTTTTACCTATGACTAGGGTAGCACTACAAAACTATTTTCTTACTGCCTTATCAAATAAAATCTGTGCCAGACAATTCACAGCTGCTCTCACATAGCCTTACTGTATGAAACAGCCCTAACCACCGCTGATTTCAATATTTCAAGCTGTCAGTTGCTGGTGAGCATACCAAACGCCTCACACACCTCGCACCAGTTAATATGATAACACCCTAGTGACGTAAATAACCTACTTCCGCCAGACTGCTTAATGTGCACGACCTTTAATAATTAACTAGACGGCTCTCATTAAAATTGTATTAGGTGCACTGTAAACAAGAATCTGACTGTAATGTCTGCAAAGTTTGGGTGCGTTTAGATAAGCAAGACTGCAGTATGCCATCATAATAAATCATCAGCAATAGGATGAGACTTAGCCCTTTTGTGGAACCTTTCATCTCAGAATCCCAACATGTTTTATAAGCATTCACTGATTAAGGCTCTCACCCACCACTGTAAGACAAGAAATGTACCATTATGCCCACTGTATAGCTGGAAAGAGTGCTTAAGTGGCATGCTCCTTTAGATTACAAGCTCTTTAGGGAAGGAATTGCCCCTTTATTACGTGAATTTACACAGCAACTACTATAATGGGACCTCAATCTGACCAGGACCTCTGGGCCTTACTGTAATATTAATTATGTCATATAATGTGTCTGGGAAAAGTATAGTACCTAGTGTATCTGCTGCTGTAATGAGATTCATGAGATCTGGATTGGATTCCCCGCCATAGACTCTCTGTAGGACTTTGTAATGACTCACTCAGCCTCTGTGCCTCAGTTTCCCCATCTGTCAAGCAGGGCTAATAGCCCTGCTGTCCCTCACAGAAGCATTGTGAGAATAAATACATTAATGCCTCAACTGTTCAGATACTCTGGTAATTGGGGCCACACAACCACCTCTCTGCATGCCCATTCCTCTGCTCCAATCAGCAGGAACCGCTTCCTCCAATAACGCACAACTCTCAATCTCCCTGGTTTTATTCTTCTACCTGTTAGCCAGTAAAACCCATCCAGCAGCTGTTTGTGTGCTGCCATGTCTAAGCTAAGCCTCCAAAGAACAGAAAAAGAGAAGAGAAATGAATGACTCAGCCTGAAGTCCTGGATATGTTCTGAGCTCCTGTGACACGTCACAGCCCCCCTGAGCCACCCAAGAGCTAGGAAAGGGGATGGGGAGCTCAAGAAATCCCCCTCTGCATTCCCCAGCATATCAGGGTACATCCAGGTGTCTGAACTTTCCCCAGCCCCATGGGTTCCTCTCCTCTGTGCCACATCCTCCCTCTCTCCCTGGCACTAAGGTGGTAGCCCCATAGGCTAAAAGAGGACACTGATACAAGTCACTGTGGCCAAAGATGTCTTCCAGAGTACAACAGGGTTAATACTAGACCAGATCTTGCTGCACTGAGAAACTAAGAGAGAATAATTGGGGGGAGAAGAGGAAGGAGCAGGTGCAGGCGTGATTCAAGGGTCTAAAGCAGAGATATGCTGTGGGTTAGTAACCCAGTGCTGGCTGTCAGTCCTCTCTTTCTTAGAAGGCTGTCAGAGATCAGCAGTAGTACAGGATTTCTAGGTATATCAGACAGCTCCATACTTACATGGCATGGCCACTGTTGGCTGTAGCCTCCAATGAGGACACTGACCATAAGACATTTGTGAGCAATTGCAGAGGCTGCAGAATTGCACAGGAGAGAAGAGACAGGAATTCACAGGACCCTGTTGAATTCACTGGCTTTCACAAGGGGACAGTCTTGTGACTAAAGCACAGCTGGTTTAAGGACTGGGAGGCACAGGGCTGCCCATCCCACTACCCCCCCACTGTGGCAGCACTCTGCCTGGGGGCGAGGAGTCAGGGGCCCTGGTTGGGCGGTCTGGTAGGACTGTGGGGAGCCATGGGCAGCATCACTCAGAGTACTGTGGGTGGGCCATCAGGACTGCTGGGGGTGCTCACAGCCAGCATAGCTTGGGAAGGTGCCTAGCTGCAGAGGGCAGCATGGCTTTGGAGGCCATACAGAGCACCAGTCAGCCCTATCCCCAGAACAAAGCACAGCAAACAGGGCCCAGGGGCAGGGTGGGAATGCCTCTGGCCCAGGGACCTGTCCCCTAGACCGTCCCACCTGCACTGGCAGGGCAAGGACTCTTTCATTGCCCACTGCCCAGGTGTGTCATCACCCCCCCGCTCACTGTGGGGGCTGAGTGTGGCAGCAGGGGGAGGATGGGGCAGGGTACATAGGGGCTACAGCAAGGGTTGGCAACGCAAAAAATAAGAAGAGCCATTTTTAAAATTCCTTCAATAACCAAGTGTTTTGAGAGCCACAATGGGTGTAATCTCCTGGTAGGAGTTTGGGGCAGCTGGGCCAGGGCAGTGCTGCAGGGTCCCTTGGTGGGGGTGGGGGGAGCCTGCAACCAAAAGCTGTCCCCCTGCAGGGTCCCCCAGTGGCAGGGGGGCCTGGAGACTGGCATGGGCCATCTACAGGGTCCCTCAGTGGCAAGGGTGGGGTCCACAGCCAGGAGTGGACTGCCAGTAGGGTCTCTCCTAGTGGAGGCAAGAGACCTGGAGCCCAGAGCTGCAAGGAGGCAGCCAAAGAGCCACTGGTTACAGACCCCAGGACTAGGGCCTGGGGCCCCCTTTCAGGACGGGGCCTAGTGCTCCAACCTTATAGCCCCTGCATTAATCCAGCCCTGGACTAAAGCTGGACTAAGAATGACAAACCAGAGGTCTGCTTCCCAGCTTTGCCACTGACTCTGTGTGTGACTTTGGGCATGTCACTTAGCCGCTCTGTGCCTCTGTTCCTCCATTTCCAGGAGAGGAATAATACTTACAGGTCTCACAGAGGGAGGTGAGTGTACCCGAGTGCAAGTTTGTACAGCTCTTTCCATTTTCAAAGCACTAAGTATCCTTACTTCTTACTGTCCCAAGTGCCTAGTGCTTAGGGGCCCCAGTCATGGCTTGGGGGCCTTTTGTGAAAGGCGCAGGACAAACTCAGAACTAAGAGATGGTCCCTGCCCACAGAGTTTAAAGACCAAGTACAAAATGGGAGATGAGGTATATATTTAAAAAATGAACAAACAAACCAGGGGAGCAACAATTCATAGATTCTAAGGCCAGAAGGATTTTATGGATTCTTTATTTACAGATTTATGGATTCTTTTCCCATTAAAAGAGGTGATTTCACCTCATCTTTCTTTCTGTGCTGTTTCCCAGTGTTTGAATCTTAACAACTGCTTTGATTTGCTGTTACAGTGTAACCTGACCCCATGACTTATACTTCCCTGCATTGATTTGCCTCCCAGTCTGTAAGTTCCCCCATCTTCAAAATGTCTGATGAAGTGGGAGTTACTTCCACGAAAGCTCATGCAATAAATAAATCCTTGCTTGTAAGGCCAGAAGGAAGCACAGTCATCATCTAGTCTGACCTCCTGCACAGGCCGTAGGACTTGCCTGAATTAATTCCTGCTTGAACCAGAGCAGATCTCTTTAAAAAAATCCTGTCTTGGTTTAAAAATCACCAGTGATAAAGACTACATGAAAGCCCTTGGCAAGATGTTCCAACAGCTAATTGCCCTCACTGTTAAAAAGGTGAGCCTTACTTCTAGTCTGAATCTCCATCTTTGGAAACATTTAAGGCCCAGTTAGATGATACCCTGGCTGCGATGATTTAGTGGGAGTGGTTCTGCTTTTAGCAGGGGGTTGGACTAGGTGACCTCATTAGGTCTCTTCCAACCCCATGATTCTATGAATTTGTCTAGCTTCAGCTTCCAGCTGCAGGATGCTTTTGGACCTTTGTCTGCTAGATCAAAGGCACACTCAGCCAGGAGAACAAGCAGTGGCTGTACCAGTCGCCAAACCAAACAGTTTGCTTAGTCCAATACATTATTGGCAAAAAATGCATTAAAATTGCTAACTGTCCAAGTTTAATGCATTTGATCTTAATTTTTGGAGGACTGTATATCTAAGTGTGGTTTGAACCTTCCCCAGGGCCTGTCTGCACAGCACATGGCAGCGAGTCTCAGGACCTGGATCAATGGACTCAGCCTCGCACATATGCATCCACGGCACAGCACTAGCTGCATAGCCATTGTAGCTCAAGCTGGAGCTCAGGTTCTGATGACCTTCCCCCATCCCTAAAATCTGAGCTCCAGCCAGTCCAGGCTGTAACATCTGCAGTTATTTTTATCACTGTTGCTTGAACCCTTCAAGTCTGAATCAATTGACCTGTGCTTTGAGACTCACTGCAGTGGGTTGCTGCTTGCTCTGTAGACAGACCGACACTGGCCCAAACCAGAACAGAGACATAAAGGTGGCTTACTGCACATTCAGCTGAATTTCCACTGGTGCTCTGGGGTACAGCAGCAGGTGGGGGAAGAGAACACACTGCACAGGTAATGCTGAGCCACGAGGCTGTGACCCATTGCAGAGGACCCCAGACCAGATGTTCTGGCTTTCAATTCAGGATGGAGCAGCCTCAAGGGGTGAGAGATTGGCAAACCTCAGAAGCTATTTCTTGGGAGGTTAGAAATGGTGGTGTAAGCTCACACTCTGGCCTCCCCCACAAAAGCCAGTCACATATAACAAGTAGAGGCAAACATGAAAGAGCAGCCTTGGTCTACAACAGGCATACCTCAGTCTCACATAGAATGAGCCATCTGTGTTCATGGTGTTTTCTAGATTGTCTGATGGCCAGGCACAGCAGAGACTGGATTTGGTGTTTGTATCTAAATTCCTTCCCCCTTCCTAAGCATTCCATTGACGTTGACTGAGTCCAACTTCCCAACCCACGACATCTGTGGGTGTTTGAAATCAGGCAGAACAAGTCTTTCCCGGCCCCTTCCTGTTGGGGATGTTGTCAGTGCCACTGGATCTCCAAGATGGCGCAGATTCCCAGCTCCCAACAGAGCTGACCAAAGGAGTTTATGGGGTCTGGCCTGTTATAATGGAACATGGTAACTGCCCAGCAGTCTCTTGGGAAGGGCTGGGAGAGGTGTAGTACCTGTCGTTTTTAGCAGCTATGGCCTAGCCAGATGCCCCTATGACTAGGTAACTTTTTTTGTTTTCACTGTGGGGTTATTCTATGACTCACTGTCTAGCATGGCTCACCTAAGTGCACAGACCCTAGGCACCATGCACAAATTGACTTTGCTAGCTCTGTACCTTTATTGGGTTGTTAGTTACCTGTCTCCCTCTTGCTCTATCTACCACTCTCAGAGGCTCAGGAGTGCTATAATTCAGCACTGACTAAGCCCAAATGAGCCTCCGGCCACTGTGCAGACAGGTCATTATAATGTGAGATGACTCAGAATCAAATTTTAAAAGGGGAGGGGTTGCTGTTTGGCAGAAGGGATGTTGATTGCTATCAGGCCCTGACAGGGCAGTTCTGATACACCTGACTGAGAAAAGAGCACCTTTTATTGCTATTGCTATTAGCTGTCTATTTGAGAGGAGCCCCAGCAGGCTTCACTGTGCAAGGTGCTGTTTGTACACACAGTAAGAGATGGTCCCTTAGAGTAGGAACAACCCACGCAGACCAAGGGCGTGTTGTTATCTCTGAATCAGGATGAAACAGGGCACACCAAAACACAGCAATTGAGTGACTTGCCCAGAGTCACACAGGACTGGGAACTGAATCCATGTCTTTGAGTCCCAGCCAACCTTATCCCCCAGACCATACCATCTTTAGTTTCTCTGACAGACTCCTTCCCTGTGGTTCTGGAAAGAAGGTTGGAGAGCCGAGAGATGGGGAGATGGGCTGTCATATGAGAGTTACAATAGGGTTAATGCTCTGTGTGGTTCAAAATCTATTCTCAAAGCATCATATTCCCATGGGATGGGGCTTCCCACAAAGCTTGACCAACTGATGCTTCAGTCTCTCAAGTCACTAAACAAAGCAGCACTAACCTGTAATTCGAAAGGTATACTCCTCCTGGGCTGTGCTCTTGGTGTTGTCAGTTTCACACACACTGAGATCCTTCAGAGGCAGCAACCCCTACATAAGCAGAACGCACACTTATTTCCTCAGCAGGACCAATCCCAGTTGCCTTTTGATGCCAAAGCTTTCTTCCGAAAGAAAGCAAACTCTTCAAACAGGCACCATCACGCAGTTTGGGCTGAGAAGGTTAGCTTGTAAAACCTGCTCCAAATGGAAGTATTTTGGGCTTGATTCTCTGTACTCTACAACAAATGCCTCCTCCACTGTAAAGTGGCCTAAGTGTAAATGAGCATCAGACTCTAGTCCAGGGGTCTCAAACTCAAATCACCACGAGGGCCGCATGAGGACTAGTAGAGGGCTGCATGAGGATTAGTATATTAAGCTGGGGGCCACACCATTGAAACCTCTTCATACAACGATATTGCAAATATTGGTAACAATACTGTTGTTGCAGGATGCAGGAAACAGCTTTAGGGACTGCATGTAGCCTATGGGCTACATGCTTGAGACCCCTGCTCTAGTCAACTCCCATTTACTTCAGTGGGGTCAAGATTTCTCCTCTCACCTTTAACATCAGGGAGAACAGGGTCTTCTTGTTTTTTAATATTTGTATGTCATTATGGAAACCCAAACAAACCAGTGCAGGGCTAGTGAGAGAGAGCCAGAAAATGAAACTGACTGTAGAAAGAAAGGTAAAATGACCAGGTTATTGTCAATGTCCACATTGAGCCTCTTTGCAAAATATAAAAAAGCTCCATAACAGTGACAAGTGTGAATTGAGCCCAAGTGTTTGGAGTTAGGTATGGGCTTAAATCTGTCCCTAAATTAGAGCCATAAAGAGCACTGACAACCATAATAGGTAGGTGTCATTACTGGTGCATTCATTCTTTTACAATTCCCTTAGTATTAGTTTAAGAGATTGTTAGCAACAGAGACAAAAGATTTTAAATCTGGTTTGTATCTCAACAACGTGTCATCACACTTGAAGGCTGGTTTGCTGGGTGACTCAAGAGGTTGCCTGGTCATAATGAATTTACCTCAAGTGACTTAGAAGGCAATAGATCATTTCAGAAGGGGCTTAATTCTGCAAACATCTGCAAAACTGCTTTGCACAGTTTTACCTGCTGAGGGAGGAGATGCTTTGTTTTGGAAGCACATACAAAATCTCCTTTGTTTTTTCCTTATCAGCAGCATTGTGGTAAAAGATGGGTAAACAGATTTGGTGGTTGGGGTAAGTTTTCTTGAAAGTTCTGCAAGGCTAACTTCAAGAGTCCTTGCCTCACCTTCCCTCCCCCTTGCCTCTCCTCCTTTCTCTTTTGTACACCCTAACCACTAAGGCCAAAATTTTAAAAATGAATAAATAAAAAGAGATACTAAGGTTAAGAGGTTAAGCTCCTAAAACTATATCCAGGCACCGAAATACATCATTGGATTTTCAAAAGTGCTGAGCACCCTACACCTCTCATTAACATCAGTAGGACTTCCTGGGCATTCAGCACTTCTGCAAGTCTGACCACTTATTTGGGTGCTGGAGTATTTTTTCATGTATTTGCATTAGAGTAGCAACTTCAGGCCCAGGTGCTGTACACACACATAGCAAGAGACAGTTTTGGGGCTGAAGCACTTATAACCTTAATGGACAAGACAGATGAAGGATGGAAGGAGAATCTGAGGGGATGTCCTTTGGCTGAGGTCTCATGACAGGTCAAGGAACACGAACCCAAATCTCCTGCCCCCCAGGCCTGTGTCATATCTCCTAGATCTTACTGTCTCTTGACTGACACCTGCCCCTTCTGTTTCATGGCAATGGGGAGACATGTTACCTGATATGTTAATCCATTGGAGCCAACAGACTGAAAGTAGAGGTAGGACTGGAACAGCTCCAAGTAGCAGTCATGCACCTCCTGCGGGAAAGGAACATAGTGAAGCTTGCCTCAGGGGAGATAATGTTTCCCAGATTTCACATTGCTCTGCAGGCTTTACTGGATAATGGTCCAAACAGCCATTTCAATTGGTAACCAAAGGAAAGACCCATTCCATTTCCAGGTGCAGTTGCTAACTGTGAAAGCAATGCCAAATTCTCAAACCTGGCAGAAGCAACTTCACCCTCAGTTTCCTATGAATGCTATGGGAACAAAATGCCCTCTAGTCTGTGGGATGCTATAAAGAAGAAGGGTTTCTTGATATCCTCAGCTCCTGGAGCTTCTGAGCCCAACAAGGGAAGGTTAAGGCAGGACCACAAGGGTCAGCAAACCCAAATCCTTACATAATCCAAAGGACTTCCAAGTTGCCAACCCCATCCTCAGAAATGAATGAGGTCTGGGGTTTTGTGTTTTTAAAGGGACACCCCATACAAGCCCCACAACTAGGGTTACCAGATACCACAGCATGGAAAGGACGACAGGGAAGTACCAAAAGGAGGACTTTGGAGGACACAAGGAAAAAACGTAGCATTAATGTAATATTCTTCTGTTTTTAGAGGGCCCTGGAAAGCTTTCCCCTAAAAACAAGGTATTCTGTGGCATTCCAGCATACTTTAACCCCTGTAAGTAAAAAGCCAGACAAAATCGTGTATTTTAAAATGCCTGCCAGATGGAGGATAGGTAGGTAAAAAGGAGGATATATCCTCCTTTTGCCTGACATCTGGCAACTCTACCCACAACCCACTCATCAATGAAAAAACTCATTCTGATTTCAATAGGGCAGCATCACATCCAACATGAGTCAGCTGAAAGGACCATGTTTATCATTATTCCAGGTCTTATTTGATCCACCCCTGGGAGCAGAAGTAGGTTATTTTTCAAACAACCCTTTTCTCCATTGAGATTGATCAGTTCCATCTCTTCTCTGTTACCAGGGGAGGGCAACCTGACCTGGGCAGTTACATTCTGTGTTTCCAGATGCATGAGGGCTCACCTGACAATGCTGGAATTTAAATTTGACCTTGGAGTAATAGATAATTTTCCCCAGATTTCTAACGACCGTCTTCCTCCGCCCTTTCTTGAACAGGCTGGGAAAACGCTGGTCCAGGTTCTCCTTTTGATTTTCCTGGTTTGTGATATTCTGTACCAAAAAAAAAAAAAAATAATCAGAGAGCTGAGTACTGATGGTGCCCATCAACATCTGCAAGAGATGTTAGCAGAGATGCCTTTCTTTAGAAAAGGGTCCTAGGGGAGTACCCTGCAGAGCTTGTTTGTTGTCAGGTCTCCATGCCAGCCTGGGAGCCAGGATTTTATTCCTGCTGTGAGACTGTGTCCCCTTGCTGTCCAAGGGGATATTTCAAAACAAACTTAAGATCAGCTGCTTGGTAGAAACAAGTGTTCGAAGTCACCCTCCACTTACCAAGCTGGGTGATTTTACGTGGCCCTCCTTTAGTTCACTTGGACAAGGAGCAGCCCACTCTGTGCACAGCTCAGGGGTCTCAGTTCATACACACGCCTGCGGTTTCTCTGCTTTACTTCCGCCTGTGTTACCTGTTACCCAGCGATCCCTGCTGCTCGATGACATTCCCCTCCTACTGTGTTTTTAAATCCATGCTGTTTATAGCTGCCAACAGCTATCTGGACAGAGGGTTTCACATTGTTGGCATCAGCTCCCATTGCTCTGATCTCTCTAAGCTCACCTTGGAGCTAATCTCCTTCCATTGTGTGTCTGGTCCATGCCAGAAAGACCCAAAAAGAGCCATGCAGGATGCAGGTGGGAGGGCCAGTGGAGGGGGAAAAAAGCCTCTGGAAACCATATGAGAGTCACTCACAGACTGGGCTACAACCAGTGGCTGTAAGAATAGCCCTGATGACCAGTGCATTGAATCAAAAGTGGGCTTTGTGTGCCCCAGTGACAGACTGCAGCTTGACAACTACTGCTATGGCATGAAGAGCAGAATGCATGGTGGCCATAGTGCTCACTGAAGATAACAGGATCCCTTCCATTCATCAATGGCCACTGGTTCAGGGCCCCCACTGAACTGGAACTTAGTGACTGTGAGCTGAGGGTGGGAATGGATGGAAAAGGGGGGGGGTCCTCAGAAATGGTTTATTTTAGAGCTCTTGGTGCCGCAGCATATTCAAGGCTGAATCCCCTGGCTGAAGATACCCTCTGTAGAGGCAGTTGTGGTTCTTCCCATTCTGTAAATTCTCCATCATCAAGCATGTGACACAGTGGGATTGTCTCCCACAACAGCTCATGCGATAAATAAATTTGTTAGTCTTTGAGAGTGTCACAAGACTCCTTGTTTGTAATGCCTTCAGTGATCTTTGTCAGTGCATCCCTCGAGAAACCCCTGGAAGCCAAAAGGCTAAGAAGAGACTGACATAAAGGAGTGATTTCTCAATCTCAGGGGAGACAGCTTGCATCATTTCCTGCGTTTCAGGTATATGAAATTCCTCTGTTGTGCAATTAGCTGGGGTGTGATGCTCACATACTGTTCTGTTCAAGTTCTTACTGCCGTGTATCTTCTGAGCATAAACCAGCAAGATGAGCAGCTGCCATGTACAGTCCTTTACCACTTTCTCTGGAAAGGGCAACCTCAGTTTATGGAGGGGGGCAGGGAAGGTGCCTCCCTTAGACTCAGATCCTGATGCCTGCAGTGAGCATGGACTTGAGACCTGCAGGTCAGCTGAACCAAAGGAATTATGCCGCAAAAGGGAAGGCCAGGAGGAGGCTGCACAAGTACATGAAACACTCTGGCTATGTCTGCATTAGGCAAAGTTAGGTCAATCTTGTTAGTTTGAACTAATAAGTTCAAGGTTAGTTTGAACTAGTCCACTTTGTTAGTTCGAAATAACTGCCCTTAGTTCGAACTGAGGGTTAGTCCTGGTCTCCACTGTACTTTGTTCAGGGGTTTCAAACTATTTCCTGCGGCCCACGTTACTGATATTTGCAATATCATTGTATGAAAAGGTTTCAGTGGTGTGGCCCTCGGGCTAACGTACTAGTCCTCATGTGGCCCTCTACTAGTCCTCATGCGGCCCTTGTGGTGATTTGAGTTTGAGACACCTGACTTAGTTAGAACTAACCAGTGGTAGTTATTATTTCAAACTAAGTGTTCATTAGTTCAGACTAAGGAATTCCTTAGTCTGACCTAATGAAAGCCTGATGTAGACACGCAAAAAGCTAGTTTGAATTAAACCTCCTTAATTTGAACTAACTTGCCAGTGTAGACATAACCTCTGTATTCTACAAGTGCTCTGTGTACACCCAGGTTTTCCTTGCCTTCATGCTCTCACAGATTATCTGGAAGGGAGAGGAGGGTGGCTCCCCTCTCTCATCCCAAATCATCTTCATTCTAAAGTTCATGATATGAGCACCCAGTCGATCCTGCCCATAGCCTGTGATCCAGCAGACATAAGAATTTGCTCTCCAACATGTCCAAATCCTAGTTCAGATGGAAGATGCACCAAGAAGAAAAATCTGTTCTGTGAGCAAGCCCTCAGCAGGTGAGAGGGCTACCAAATGCATGATTTGTGGGGAGCCCAGCAATTTGAGGCTTAAGTGTCAGAAAATCCTTCTCTGGAGCGCAGCATTTCCAGGAACAACAAATAGAGACACAGGCATTACAGTCTGATGGGAGGTGGGGGTGTCAAGTGACAAACTGACAGCCCTGTATATACGTGCAGGCCAATATGAGTTCTTTTCCCATTACAAAAGGTAATTTGACTTCAGGCTTCCCAGGGTTTGAACCTAACAACTACTCTGATTTGCTGTTACAGTATGACCTGATCCTATGTTTTACACCCCCTTGTATTTATTTTCATTCCATTCTGTAAGTTCACCCATCTTTGATTCATCTGACGAAGTGGGATTTTCTCCCACGAAAGCTCATGCGAAAAATAAATCTGTTAGTCTGTAAGTGCCACACAACTCCTTGGGGTTTTCTTGCCAAACAGCCCATGCTTTCCAAGAGCAGATCAAAAGCCTTACTAGTTCACATTGTGACCCTTTTTAATATCTGGAGCTGCAAAAGCCCCATGATAAATGAAGAGTTGCAGACATTCACCAGACCCATCCTGCTGCAGGTTATGAGTTAACAACCTTCCATTATCCATTTTAGAGGCGTCAACAGCTCTCAGGTTAGAGAGGAACTGGTTAACTAGTGACAGGATGCTAATAGGTTTGGATTCCTTTATCTGCAAAAGCTGGGAGTTCCTTTCACAGCCTAATTGAATCTAGATAATTACTTTTTGTCAGGCCCAAGCAAAATCTCCAGCACCCTGGAGGGTTCCATCAGACTGTTTTCCTCTGATTTTAAACTATCCACAGACTAATCAGCATCTATGCACAGTGTCAGAGAACATGTGACTGGCATTGGGAACCTGCTAACTGCCAGTTAATGAGCTCACCGAGAGGCAATTAACTGCAGAAAAAAAGATTAAATATTTGCTACATGCTGCTGTTACAGGGGAGGGGTGACTGATCAGCTGCCAGTCATGGAACCAATAAAGTACAGACACTGATAACAACAAAGCCATTCAGCATGCACCCTGAGCTGCTGAAATGTGTGTTAGAATCTTTCAGAGGACCACGGACAAGTCAAATTTGGCTCCAAATTTCAGTGTTTGTAAAAATAACTTAAAACCAACATAAATTATTCCATTCACTCTGCTTTTACTTCAGACACATTCTGCTGCCTGTTTGCTTTTCAATTTAGAAATTCTCTGTGTGGTGTTTGCCACCCAAATGTTATTCTTTTTATATATTATAGGTATCCTGGTAGTATCTAGTGGCCCCCATCATGAACCAAAACCCCATTGTACTAGGTGCCCTGTAAATGCAGAACCACAAAAGAGGTCCCTGCCCAAAAGAGCTTCCAATCATGATATAAGATGAGAGAGAAAACAGACAGTGGTGATAGGGGGAGCACAAGATAACAAATGAGATGATTGTGAACCCTCTGAGAAGGAGCAGTCCCAGCAGATCAGCTGCCTAATCAACACTACAATGTTGTGCCGGCCTGGCACATGAGACACTGGAAGAGAAATTGACTAGAAACAGATACAGTGAAAGGGACCAAGGCCTCCAGTTCAGCACTGAGCTCTGCAGCGCCCTGTGGCCCTCTTGATTTCAGTGAGGTGCTGCCCAGGTGCAGTGTTTCACCAGCACAGCATTCCTAGCAGGATGGGGACCCAAGGCAGTGGTCTTTGTCTACAGGGAAAGAAATGCTATGAGTGAGAAGTCAATCAAGTTTATTAAATTATTTCAGTTTCGGGTACTGGGATGCAGGGCCCATTGTGCTAACTATAATGAAGTAAAAGACAGAAGTCAAACTAAACAACCTTGATGACCCATAAGGTATTTGAAGGATGCATCTTCTATGCACTGTGTAGCCATGACATCTACCATTCAAGCAACCTGGTTTTAAACCATAATCTGAGGACTTCAAAAACTCAATGATAAATTAAGTGTCTATTACAGGAATGGGCGGGAGATTCTGAGGCCTGCCTTGTGCAGGAGTGAAAAAAAACCAAGGAGTCGTGTGGCACTTAAGGACTAACAGATTTATTTTTCACATGAGCTTTTGTGGGAGAAAATCCCACTTCGTCAGATGCTTTGAAGATGGGTGATGATCATATTGGTCCCTTCTGCCCTTAAAATCTATGAATCACCTAGGGTGTCACTTCTAATATCGCCAACAAGTTAGATGATTAAATCTAGGAATTCCAAGCAAACAGCGTGCCTTTAACTGCTTGTCCTTCTGCTGAAGGTCCTGGAACACCGAGGTATAAGTTACCAGCTATGCAGCCACAAGTCCTAGGTATGTCCTTCCATTCCACGGGTATCAATGGAAGATAAATGGAGGGGAGTGGCAAGTGGTTGTGGAAGGAGGCGTGGAATGTCTGTCTCTAACAGTGAATTATATTTTATATCTTTTTGGTCTCCTTTCAAAAACTTCACCCTGCTGCTCAATTTTATACCATATACGCAAACATCATAACAATCTGGGGTCTCATTTACACAATTATAGCAATAGGAAACTACTTGGCATTTGAGTACATTTCTTAGATGTTGGCTGAAATGTTGGAGCACTTTAACTGTATCAGCATTCTTAAATGCTACAACCCTCACTAGTGTGGACACAGGTACAGCAGCATAAAAGGTCCTTGTACCATTGTAACTACTCCTGAAGAGGAAGAGGAATAAGCTATCAATTTATAATGCCAAGTTCCAAAGTGGTAGCTGTGTTAGTCTGGTTCAGCAAAACAAGCAAGGTGTCCTGGGGCACTTAAAGAGTAACAAATTCATTTATCTCATGAGTTTTCATGGGAGAAAATCATCTACCCTAGGGTTCACTTACTGTGTTAGTGGGACCACACTAATAAATGACATAGTCAACCTAGTATAAAAGTGTGTGACCTGTTCCCATGACTTACACTTCCCTGCATTTACTTCCTCCCATTCTGTAAGTTCCCCCATATTCAAAGTGGTCCTGCCTCTGGCAGGGGGTTGGACTAGATGACCTATGAGGTCCCTTCCAACCCTATGATTCTATGATTCAAAGTGTCTGATGAAGTGGGATTTTTCTCCCATGAAAGCTCATGCAATAAACAAATTTGTTAGTCTTTAAGTGCCACAGGACTCTTGTTTGTTTGCCTGGTATAAATAGTGTGTATAGATCAGGCACTAACTGTTTTGCTATGTTGAAGAGGGGGGAGTTCTGCCTGTAGCCAGCCACCTGCATTCTAACCCAAATTATCTAGGACTGCTCCTGTGTTTGCTTTCTACCCTACCCCCCCCCCCGAACTGCTGCACCACCAGAGGCACAGCCAGCATGAGCCCAAAACAAGAGAGACAAGAGAAGTTTTTATAAGGGACAATAAGACAACAGCTGAAACAGCAATGACTAATCCAAGGACTGGGAGTGAGATTTCCATCTATCAGGGAAGTACAATGAGGGGTTTCTGAAGCTGTATGAGGGTATGTCTATACTGACAGCGGCAAAATCACCGCCATCAGCATGATCTTCTGGGCGCAATTCAGCAGCAAGTCTGAACTCTCTGCTACTCTCTAGACATTGTTTCAGCAACTCCAGCCCGGTAACTGGAGTTGCTGAAAGCCAACCCGCAAAGCATTTGCAGGTGGCTTCCCCCAGTTTGTCTCAGTGGCTTAGAAAGTCATTGTCAGATATGCTTGCGTATCTGCCATTGACTGCCACCAAGAAGCCCTGTAAGTATAGACTAGGGATCAGTCACATGGCTGGTGATCAGCTGCTGATGTGTGGGCAAGTGGGACGACCTTGTTGTGGTCAATTTTTACCTGGTCTCGCCTATGTTTTTTCTTGTTTTTAACACATACGTGGCAGAAGCCCTGAACTTTGCCTGGGTGCCCTTTGCTGAGGAGTTTATATAAAACTAATGGACAGCTCAGAAGAGAGGGAGGTTTTGAGGGAAGGGCTGGGTGCATGAGAATTCTGCCATTTAGAGCCAAAAACTCATGGAAGTACCATAAGAGCATTTGACGCCAATTAATCCAATGTCAAACCCAATCCCTGATTGCACTATGAGACCCAATCCCAGCCTAAAGCTAACCAGAGCCCCAGGCTTCACCCCGGGTCTGTGGTCAGGACGTGCACAGGCAGCCTCACCATAGCTATGACACAAGATGGTATATCTTATTATCATTGCACCCACACACCAGATAGGTGAAGTCAAAGGCTCTGAAGGGAAGCTTATTGCAGGTCTGCACTATGCCCTTCCCACTGTAATTGCGTCAGCCAGCTGATGTTATTACCACCACTACCCATAAGTGAGGTATTTGTGTGGGGACACAACTTAACAGGCAATTCCTTGTGGTAACTCACCTACTGAAGGAAAATGCTGTGTGTAGGTACAGCACCTCACACAGTAATAATAGTAACACCTAGTTCTTATCTAGCACTTTTCACCAGTAAATCTCAGAGCCCTTTGCAAAAGAGAGCAGGATCATTTCCCCCATTTCACAGGAGGGGAAACTGACAAGCAGAGGGGAAGTAACTTGCCCGGGGTTACCCAGCAGGCCAGTCACAGACCTATGACTATAACACCTTTTTCATAAGCCCCAATCCACTGCTCTAGCAAGTAGGTCACACCACTCATATTTCTCTATGGGTAGCTTAAATCCCAACTGCACAAAGCACCAGCAAACGTCCTGCTCTGGCTACAGACAGAGCATGGGGAGGGCTAGATATTACCTCATCTAAATAGAAGCCCACCTGTAATTTCTATCTTTCCTTTGTCTCAAGTTTTAGAGAAGGAGGCTGACTAACTCCAGCTCTGGAATTCTCACTCTGCATAAGGAACAAGAACTCTTTGTAATGCTGTCACATCTTTCCCACAAATCTGTGATCAGCTGTGCAATTGTAAGAGAGATAGAGAGATCTCCCCCCATGATGTGATGCAGCTGACTAAAACACAAGCTCAGACTGCAAGAACTAACCACAGATTGAAGTGAAACTGCATTCATATTTACAGCATCAGTTTCAGTTCTGAATTTTCTCCCCAAATTTTCCCTAGGACAAGTCCATGGCTGCTCCATGGCTCCAGTACATCCAGTACACCTGTGGAAAAGGTGTACATTACAAGGACACTGAGAAATTCCTCTGGGACTGAGTGATTCTCCACATGACACAGAGCTGGTATGATTGGCTGTTATGTTTGCAACACACATAGAAGTTAGATAAAAACATAAACAATTGCGCTGGAAAGCTGTAACGTAACACTATTTCATTTCTTAGACTTCAGAACAATAACACACAAGAATGAAAAGAACTGAAAAACACAGAGAGAAAGCAGGCTGCTCTCTAAAAAAAAAAAAAAAACAGCGGGGGCACATATCACACCATCTTACTTTAAAGCTGACTATCTCACACTCCCTGATCACACAATTCCCTCCCTACAGGGCCCCTCTCACCTGCAAACAAGACCAGGAAACCTCTTACAATGCAAAGTGACTGTCTACCATTCCAGCACAATTTTTAAATATGCCACTCAGTCCAGGGGCAGATTACCACATGGGCCTATAAGGCCCATGCCCAGGGGCCCCCAAACTGTGGGGGCCCCCAGCCTTCCTGCTGCTGGGGAGGTACTCTGGACAGAAGCTGGGTTCCATGCTCCTGCCCTGCCCCTGGGCCAGCTTGTCCCCACTCAGAGGTGGGGTGGGCTGACCCAGAAACCAGGCTCTGCACTCCTGCCCTGCCTGGCCTGCTCCCAGGGGCAAGGTGGTCAGCACGTGATTGCTCCACTCCAGGGCTGGGCTGGCTGACGAGCTGTATGGCCTCCAGACTGGCCTCCCAGGGCCTGGAGGGCTGCACTGCAAGCCAGTTGGTCCTGCCATCCACAGGGACAGACCAGTTAGGGCTGTAGGCTGGGGGGGGGGTCACCATTGGGGAGCCAAAGTCCCAGGCAGGGGTGCTACCAGTGGGGAGGCATGGCCCAGGGCCTCTTAATCCACCCCTGACTCTGTCCATCCCCCTTGGATCACCTCCCAGCACTGAGAAGGCATTTGGGGTGGATTTGGGGGAAAGGAGGAATGGCCAGAGATCTGTAGACTTCTGGCACTTCCTGACTACTAAGCAATCATTGTGACTGTGGGGAACCAGGAGAAAAATGGAGCAGCTATGAGGCTGCTCTAATTTCACTGAGGACCAGGATAGTCCTTGCATAACCCCAGGGTAAGACAGGGGCTAAAGTGGCAATAAGCCGCATTGGCTCCCCTAGTGCAGGCACTGAGCTCAGCTTGGGTGCACCAACGAACTGGCACTTCGAGCCTTCCCCTATTGTTAGTTAAGAGCAGAGGGGAGAGTTCATCCCTCTTGTACCTCTATGCAGCAAGCAAAACTTGGACTGCAAGTTTGTTCCCCTCCTCCCCCACACACCTTAGTTTAATTATTTGTCACAACCTTTCATTAGCTCTTTCGGGCAGGGACTGTTTTTTAGTTTGATGTCTGTACAGCACCTAGCGTACTGGGGCTCCTAAGTGTTATCCAAATACGTCTAAGAGAGGATCATGCTCATAACAAACAGACATGCCATCTCTAAGTTAGAGCTGTCCTTTGCAGGCATGTTCCACTTTCACTGTGGTGCAGACAGACAATTGTCCAAGGCCAAGTGCCAGCAGGAAGCCCTGTGTAACCTGTGACAATGTATGTAACACAGGGCCAGAGACCATGGCAGACCCTGGTGTCTCAAAGGAGCACTAGGCGCTTGCTAGGCCAGGACTGTGCTAATAGAGAGAGCCTCAGGGAGTTTGTGAGCAGCTTCTCTTACCAGCCCCAACCCAGCTGGAGGTCAGCATCATTTTGCAGCAGTACCACCGCACCCAAATTTAATTGGAGGTGCCCTCGGGTGCAAGTGACAACAAGGCTGCACCTCTTTGGCTCCCAGGCTTCTCCAGCCAATAGGAATGCAGAACATGCTTGGTCTAACCACACCCCATGTTACCTTCCTGGGCAACTAACCCCATGTTACTGGATTCAGATAATAGCTCTAGCCAGACAGGGAAAAGGGGGTTTTAATAAGACTTGAAATCCTCAGGCAGGCAGGCCAAGTTGTAGTTAACAAGCACTAGCTGGGGGAGATGAATCCATCATCCCAAGCTGAGGGAGAGAAGAGGGCAAGGCATAAGCAGATTTTCATGTCCAAAGCTCATTACAAGACTCCAACAACCCCATGCAGCCCTCTGGGAGGGATGAAGGGAAGCATTAGTCTCGCTGTTTCACTGAGAAGCAAAGCAAGATCGAGCAGCCCATTCGCCACCAGCCTGCACCTCAAACTGTCCTTTGTATTAGTGCAGAGTGGCTGTGCCTTATGTTTTCAGTCCATTCAAACAGAATCCAAGCACCCAGCACTGACCTCAGCATCTGCACCGGCTGCAGGGCTACAGTGAATTGAGCTGATTGCCTAGGGCAGGGGGTCTCAAACTTAAATCACCACGAGGGCAGCATGAGGACTAGTATGTTAGACCGAGGGCCGCACCACCGAAACCTTTTCATACTATATTGCAAATGTCAGTAACAATAGTGTCACTGAGAGCTGCAGGAAATAGCTTTAGGGGCTGTGTGTTTGAGACCCCTGACCTAGGGCCTGGCCTGATTGCTGGTGCTGCCAACAAGCCACCACTTCTACTAACTTCAGGTGGAGTGGAGGGTGCCTGTGAAGATCAGCCAACGCCTCAGCAGGAGAGCTGGGGTTAGTGCTCCAGAGTCCTCATTTCCAGTTTTATTCCACAGCTCCCTGACACACCCATCAGTCAGCTGAAACTCTGGGAGATTCACACCACAGCCCAAACAAAAGGAACCTGCAGTTTCATGCTTTGTCATGCTTTTGTAATGTCTTCAGCCAGCTGTGACTTCCCTGGGACTGTGTATCTTTGTGGCTCCCGCATCACCCCCTCACTAACTTAAGAAGGCTTGTTTCTGCTGCCTCGGCTTTTCCATTGACTTTGACGCATTGCTTTTCTGAAACCTAGTTCCTCTCGGGGTTTGGCGAAGCAGCAAACAGTAGGTCTGATAGAGTGAAAATGCCCAGACATGTTCTCTTTCTCTCACTCTCTGTCTCCAGTGCCTCATCCTACAGGTAGAGTGAGTTAATAATTAACCTCCATCAACCCCTGCAGACCCTGAGTGCCATGTCAGTGATTTACAGCTGAATCACTAAAGATGGCAGCAGGAAGGATTTGACCTGCTGAGCCCTGCGTGCTGGGGCTCTGAGTGCTGCCCGTTAATAATAAAGAAAAAGAGGCAGGAGATTCGGTTTCTCCCCTCTCCTCCAGCTTGTTTCGACTCCATGGTGGCCTGAATTTGGAAGCGTTGCAGTTAGGTCCCAGGGTTTGGAGCTGTCAACAGCACAGTAAGCTCAAGGCTCTTTTGTATGTAACTTGCCCCAGGTTGGGTCAGCAACAAGCAGCGTGCCTCATTTCCAGGGCCAGCATTTCTAAGGCCTATGTTCCCACCAATGTTCCCTTACTCATAGACCATGTGTGCAAACAATTTCTTTGTGTGAGCAAAACCATTTCTTTGTGAGCACCAGCATTAGCACTATTGAATGTTTTTGTGCGCACTTTTATTTTGTTGTGTGCGCAGGTTTCGTGACCTGTGTGAGCACACACATGAGCACAGCTTAGAGGGAACACTGGTTCCCACCCACCCACCATGCTCTGGGGTTCCCTCCACATCTATTGGTTAGATCAAGGGCATCAAGACTAAAAGATTCCATAGCCTCAGATTACTGATTCATCTGTGATATGAGCCACCCCCCATAGAATCTGGGTCCCTCACGCTCTTTAATGCCTTTTTCTCTCCCAGCCCCATCACATAGGACAGTGCTGTAGTTCAAATGAGAACTATGGCGGGGAAGCTCTCTGGCATGTGATATGCAGGAGGTAAGCTAGATGAATGAGCCCAATGGTCCCATCTAGCCTTAGAATCGATCACCCCCATTTTACAGATGGGGAACAGAGGCCCAGAGAAGCAAAGGAACTAGCCCAAGGTCACACAGGGAGTTTGTGGCAGAGAAGGAACTTGGGCCTCAGTCAGCCACAACACAAGTCAGCATCCCAACTGCCGCCCCATGCTTCTTCCTTCCAAGGGAGAATCCCCCTGCATGATACGTTCCCAGTACGAATAGATTAGCGTTTGATTCCTTTGGGATCCGTGTCTTACATTCTGTCCCCACATTGGGACCTTAGCAGGTTGAGGGCTGTGATCAGCTGGGATTGCACCCAAGACCTCCAACACCAAAGCACAGACCTCCAACAAGAGCAGCAGTGGTCAGCTGTCTTCTGGATCAGTCAGCGAGGGGGATGTATAGACATTTGGCAGTGCATTGACACATATACTGTTGTTTTTCTGGAGCTAGCCCAGCCAGTGGGTTTCATTTTTCCAATCTGTGCTAATGTGGCTAGTTTTCATCTTGCCTCCTTTGGGGAGGTATGGGTCAAGATAACCGAAGCCAAGCCTAAGACCTGATCCAGTGATGTGATAAGCACTCTCTACACTCAGAGAACATGTGTGTCCTACAAGACCTGCCAGGAAATTATTTGTCTGTCCATCCTTACTGGATGCCTATTAACCTCAGTTACAAGATGGGCAGGATAGGAAAAATATTTAGCACTTCCACGGTGGCTTTTATCTGTAGAGCGTAATATGCTTCCCAGAGATGATTAATCATCATGAGGCACAAAAAAGTGAAGTGTGTGACTTGCCCAAGGTCACATCACGAGCCAGCGGCAAAATCAGGAATGGAACCCAATAGTCACCTTCCCTCTTCCTCTGGTTCCACATAATGAAAGGTAAAGTCGAATTGGCTCACAAAGGGCCCAGCCACATGGGTAGGGATCTGGTCTGACTCCAGATTCTCTATGAAAAGCTTACAGCCACCCACATGTGTGGGTGGAAAGCTAAGTGGTGGCTCTGGGTCCCTGACCTTCTCTAGGGGCTGCCTGGAGCCTCGCCGTGAACCCCAGGCAAGAGGGCATTGGTATGACCCTGCCCATGGCCGGGATGGACAGGGACACGGACACTCACAGACATGACACAGGAATTCTTGTATCGCACCCAACATCATTCAGATATAAGCCTGGCAGGTGGATGAGAGATGAGGGCTCGCATTCAGGAGAACGAAGTTATGCTCTACCCTACCACTGACCTGCAGGATGACCTTGGGTGAAGATACTCCTCTCTCTCTATGCCTCTGGTTCCTCTCCCCATCCTTGGCCTGTTTGGTCTGATGACACCATGTTCACTGGAGGAACGGACAGTCTCTCACTATGTTGATGGACAGTGCCGAGCACAATGAGGCCCTGATCTCGGCTGGGGCCTCTTTGCTACTTTAAATAAACACTGAGGCTCTACTTCCACAGACAGGCGACTAGGAATGGGCTGTGGAGCTGCAAAGCTTCTACGTGTCGGAACAGACTTGCCCCCTGCTTCTTCTCTTTCCAGGGCTTCCTGCTAATGCATTGGAAGCTCCATCTTTAAGTGCCACAGGACTCCTTGTTTGTTTTTCAGCATGGGAATGAATCTCCCCCTCTTCTGTTCAG
The DNA here is from genome assembly GCA_007922195.1 of Podocnemis expansa. Classification (NCBI taxonomy): domain Eukaryota; kingdom Metazoa; phylum Chordata; order Testudines; family Podocnemididae; genus Podocnemis; species Podocnemis expansa. The sequence goes on along the minus strand of ML681963.1, from coordinate 9,702,162 downwards.
TCTCTTTAATTTCCCCTCCTTACTCAACTGAGAAACAAAAGAACCAAGAGCAACAAGATGAATGGCCTGGGATCCCAGCCTGCCTCCCTCTTGGTGTTGCATGTCTGATTCCGGATATTCAGGTTGATGACAGGGCTTCAGACTCCCCACCCACGGTATGCTGCATTGGAGTCCTGGCACCGTGAGCTAACCACCTGCAAACAGATAGCTTTCAGTCCCTAATCCCTGCTCTAGCTCCCAAGCCTCTCATCTCCTGCTAACACCCCAATGTGCCAAAAGGCTGGCTCATCTCATGCACATGGGTGTCCTGTTCACGCGAGCCCCACAACAGGTGAGAATGACTTCCCTTAGTACATGGAGGTGAGGGGCCACATCTGAACTTACCTTCCCTGGAATATACTGGAGTATTTTGTCTGCAGTTGTGTCTCTCTCCTGTCCCGATTCGATACCAAAGAGGCTGGTCAGTTTTTTCTTGCTGTCTTGACTGAAAAGAAACAAAAGCTCAGAGATAGATCAAAGCCGGTCTATTGCAAACTCCTGCACAGAAAGAAGGAAGCAAGTGAGTCAGGGAAGCAGTTTGTCACGGCCTTCTAATCACTCCAGCCCAACAAACAGCTGCAAGAATTTTAATGGCTTTTTGGGGCACTTGTTGGCTGCTCTTTGTTTTGTTCACTTATCTTTGCACAACCATAATGTTCAGCCAGCCCTGCCAGCATCTCTAGCCTGGCCACAAAGACATGGAGCCCGTACTGGGGATGTCCCGCCAGCCTCACTCACCCACTCAATTTTAGTCTACTTTCCTATCACTATCCTCAGTATCCCAGTCCAGTTCTAACCCAACCCCTTCGGACACATGCCCACCCCCATGTTAACATGCAATGCTCCAGTTATCCTCTGTAATTTTTTACCATTTGTGTCACTGAGCTGCTTTTGTGGGGATGCCTAGGCAGTTTCCTCTCTTTAATAAAGTCTCATTGCAACATTTAACTCGTTGGGAACAAAATTGTCACCTGCAATGGACTACAGACACCATCTGGCAAGCTGCTAAGTGACACTCGAAGTCCTTAGTCAAAGCAAGTTGAATGGCACAGATCAGGCCCTTACACTGCAAGCTTCTTACGGCCAGCAACCTCTCTTGCTTATATCTCCTTTGTCCCAGGGCAACCCATTGCAACTGCCTTCCGTTGGCAGAATGACTGCCGATTTCCAACAATGACAGAAAAGAAAAGCATCGGTCCTGAGATCGGGGCTGTTTGTTTTTACAGCAAGAACAAACAAGGAGTCATATGGCACTTTAAGACTAACAGATTTATTTTTCGCATGAGCTTTCGTGGGAGAAAATCCCACTTTGTCAAAGCATCTGACAGAGTGGGATTCTCCCCCACGAAAGCTCATGCGAAAAATAAATCTGTTAGTCTAGTCCAGCAAAAACAAACAAGAAGTTGTGTGGCACTTTAAGACCAACATTTTTTTTTTTTTTTTTTTTTTTTTTGGGAGAAAATCCCACTCTGTCAGATGCTTTGACAAAGTGGGATTTTCTCCCACGAAAGCTCATGCGAAAAATAAATCTGTTGGTCTTAAAGTGCCACACAATTTCTTGTTTGTTTTTGCTGGACTAGACTAACACGGCTATCCCTTTGGAAATTGTTTTTACAGGCCTGAGCCAAGGGGGCTTAAAAACTATCTCCTGAAGCCTGGTGGTGCATCCCATCAGTAATAGAACAGGGTTTTTTTCATCTTCACACAGTGTAAAAAGAAACCACAGCCCTTGACAAAGGCTTGGCTCGCAGCTGCAGCCTAACACTCCCGTTAGGCAGTCCATAAAGGTTTTACAGTTCAGGCTCACAGAAGACAGCATTCCTGGTATCGCTGGGCTTAATGAGCCTGTGTGGGTGCAGAGATCTGGAATGTTTTTTCCAATCTTTGCAATGGGCCTTCCTAGAGGAATATTGTGACACTACTGCAGTGGTTTTCAAACTTTTTTTCTCAGGACCCAGTTGAAAAAAAAATCATTGATGCCTGTGATCCAACAATTACATCTTTCAGCAATGCATTCTGGTCTTTTGATGGCAATAGCAGCGGGTGCTGTGACCCAGTGCCTGAGGGTCTGTGACCCAGTACTGGGTCCCCACCCTAAGTTTGAAAACCACTGCACTACCGTACCATTATCTGTGGCAGCTCAGGGGCTTCTAATGCAGTGCCACCAATCTCTTGTATCTCTGCGCCTTCCAGGGAAAACTGACACCAACAGCAAAGTCCCTACAAGACTTTCTGGAGTCTCTGATTCTTCTCCCATTTCAGGGTACAAGCGCTACTTACATGATGAAGGATGAAACTGTCTGGAGGTGGAGGATCTCCCTCTAGACCAGAAATTCTGCACGGGGTGTTAACAACACATTTCGGACTTGGGCTGCATCTGGGAACTGGTAAATCCATGACCAGTAAAACTGCAGCCCGTGTGCCCTATCCCCTCGCCACTCACACAGGGAATGAGGTTTAACTTGCAAACGAAAATGAAATAAATCAGCCCCTTGTCCCAGGACATTACCGGGCCTCTGCCCTCTTCTCCCTTTTGGGGCCCTGAATTCCTGCTCTCTGACCCTTGCTGCAAACTGCCCTCGACTGGGGCTGGCCAACCGGGCACAAAACCATGCAAAATCCAGAACTGGCTAAGCCTGTCTGTAGCCCTGGGGGCTACTAATCCGGGCCCCCCCGGCGCCTTGCACAGGGGAAAAGCGGCTGGGAACCAAGCTCAGCTTTAACCCAAGCCCAGAGTGTCCCATGTACTTACTCCTTCTTCAGAGACGGCTTCCTGCTGAAGGAGTACCTGAACCTGCCGAGCGGCTGGGGAACACAAGTGGCGTTCCCCATGGCGAGCCGGAGCAGCTGCCTTAATCCGGAGCAAGTGGGAGCCGGAGGCGTGCGAGGCGCTGGGAGCAGCAGAGGGTGTGAGGAGCTGGGGAAGTTTGTGCGTGTGTCATGCAGCCATTCCCAGCCCCACTTCCGTCTGCAGTGACTCCTGTGGGTGTGAGCTGTGAGCAAACAGACTTTTGGCCGAGGGCTGCAGTGGCTTGCTCTCCCTCGCTCCCCCCCCCCCATGGGGCTGATCATCCAGGGATTTCCCAACACCCCCTCGTTGTCAGCTAGCACCAGTCTTGTACCAATTTAGTGAGCACCCCCTACACCCTCCTCATTTCAAGTCCTGGGTTGAATACTGGGCTGATCGCAGCGCAGCCCGGTGCTGGCAGGGTTTGGGCAGGTGAGTAAAAAATGTCCCCTGGGCACACCTGAGAGCTGGCAGATCCCGGGCTGGGGAAGGGGGGCTGAGGAGTCCGTGTTTCCAGGGGGAATTTGAATCACGCTTAGACAAGAGGGCTCCCACCGGCTGAAGCGTTTAGGTTTTGCTGCTGCAACCTGATCACACAGGCAGACCCCAGCAAAGCCAAGGGGCTTGTGCAAGGCTCGCGTTGCAAGGCTGGAGCCTTAAAAGGACAACGAGAGGGTGCCAAGGCTCCTGTTCTCATGTGCCTGTGTTTTTCTTAATGGCTATGGGTTGCAGAATCCCTTGTGGTCTCATAGAAGCCTTCCCAAATTCCCAGGGCTGGTTCTTGGCTCCAAAAGTGTTCCGCAGGAGCGCAATTCAAGCTCTCACTGGGACAGTCATAAAGAGAATTGACCCCAGGACAAAAAAAAGAGAGTGGTTGTTGCTCAGTTGCAAATGATCATGACTCGAGGATATTAGCTATGCACACACAGAATAAAGTTCAGACCAGTCAGATAAATACCTGGTGGTGCTTTAAAAAGGGCCAGCTTGACACAGCTAAAACCCATGGAAAGCCAAAGCAGCAGGAAGAAAGAATTTGGGGAGAGAAATGTGAATGCAAACATTGGGAACTGTTAAAGAACATTTTATTAAGATGGCCAAAAACACAAAGGCAGGAAAGACCAAGACTATATGCACTTTGGGGCAGAGAAAGTCTTTTTGTTGTTCCAGAGGGGTAGTCCTGTTAGTCTAGTTCACCAAAACAAACAAGGAGTCCTGTGGCACTTTTACAGACTAACAAATTTATTTATCACATGAGCTTTCCTGGGAGAAAAGAGAAACTGCAGCATTGGGATTCATATGCAAAATTGACAGTGTTACTTCAGGACTAAATAAGGACCTTGGATTTTTTTTCTCATTACAACAGATGATTTGATCTCATCTTCCTGTATATGCTGTTCCTCAGCTTTGAATCTAAACCACTGCACTGATTTACTGTTAACAGTAGGACCTGATCTTATGTATGTATTTTTCTCCCATTCTGTAAATTCCCAATCTTCAAAGCATCTGATGAAGTGGGTTTTCTCCCATGAAAGCTCATGTGATAAATAAATGTATTAATCTTTAAAAGTGCCACAGGACTACTTGGCTATGTCTACACTAGCCAATTAGTCCAGACTAAGCAAGCTTACTCTGGACTAATTTGGACAAGGTCTTCACTAGGCCTTGTCAAGTTTGAACTAAGCAATTACTTAGTTAGAACTAGGCAAAGCATAGTTCAAACTAGTTAGTTCAAACAGTAAATTCAAACTAGGCGCTTAGTTCAAACTTTAGTTAGAATTAATGCGAAGTATTTGTGCAAGTTCAAACTTAAAATTTCAAACTACGCGGTTAGTTTGAGCTAGCCACGCTGACTAGTTTGAACTAACCTTTTGGTTCGAGCTAAGCTGCATGGTCAGTTCAAACTAAAAAGCCATGGTTAGTCCAAACTAGCCAAAGGCTACTTTGGACTAAATTCAGACTTATTTAGTTCGGACTTACAAGTCCAAAGTAAATAAGTAGATGTAGACATAGCCCTTGTTTGTTTTGCATCCTAGAGTTTTAAAAGAGCTGACCAAAGAGTTCTCCAGACTGTTAAGGCTGATTTTCAAGAAGTCTTGGAATGGGTCCTGCAGGACTGAGGGAAAGTTAACATCCTTATATTGTAAAAGAGTAAATGAGATGACCTGAGTAATTATAAGCTTCTGAGATTGACATAATAGAAAAATTGATATTAGAATTCATTAATAAAGACATAAAGGAAGGTAATGTAATTAATATCAATTAACATGAGTTTATGGAAAACAGATCTTGTCAAACTAACTGCTTTATATTTTGATTTAAAAACTAGATCTTCTGTTAAAACTTGATATTTTGTCAAACTGCTTGACATTTTGATTTAAAAACTAGAAAAATATAAAATGAATATGATGCACACTAAATGGATTAAAAGTTGACTGAACAATTGGTCTCAAAATGTAATTGTAAATGGGAAATCCTCACTGAATAGGTCTACACCTAGGGGGGTGCCATCAAGATTGTTAGCTGAACCTTTGCTATTTACTTTTTTATCAGTGTTATGGAAGAAAACATAAAATAGGTTCTGAGAAACTTTGCAGATGACACAGAGTTTGGGAGAATGGTAAATAATGAAGAGGACAGGTCACTGGTACGGAGTAATTCGGATCGCGTGGGAAATTGGGTGCAAACAAACAATATGTATTTTAATACATCCATATGAGAGGTCGTACTTCTAGGAACAAAAATTGCAGGGCATACATCCAGAATGGGGCCTGGGAAGAAGCAATGACTCCAAAAAAAACTTGGGAGCGGTAGTGGTTGAACATGAGCTGCCAGGAAGATCCTATGGCTGAAAAGGCTGATGTGGTCCTTGGCTGTAGAAGCAGGACAATATTGAGTGTTCCTCTGTACTTGGCTGTGGTGTCTCCGCTGCTGGAACACTGTGTCTAGTGCAGGGCACCACTACTCATGAGGCGGGCTGAAAAATTGGAGGGATCCATGAGCAGATGAAAGGATTGGCAAATGTGCCGTATGCAGAAGGACTCAAGGAACATGGTCTGCTTAAAAGATAAAGCTAAGGGGTAACTTTATTTAGTCTCTAGATCCCTACATGGGGTCCAGATAATACAAGGAGGTGGATGTGTACAGTGGGAGTGCTGAGAGCCATTGAACCAAACCATAAACCTATATATGATGGAAACTGCTCCACATGCCACACCCCCCAGCACCCCTAGTTCCAGCCCTTGGATCAGGGCTCTTCAGGTTAGCAGGCAGAGCCTCTACAAGAGCAAGTGACTGGAAGGCACAGATTTCTAGCTGGGAGAGCAGTTAACCAGTTGAACATCTTACTTTGCTGTGGCTTCTCCATCACAGGCCATGTTAAAAATCCATATCCAATGTTTTTCTCGAAGCGCTGTTCTAGTTAGTACAGGAACTAAAGGGAGGCTGTCCCATGGGCTGTGCTATCCAGGTCAGACTACATAGTAATTGATAGTGGGTCCTCCCAGCTTTGTATCTCTCAGTCATATAAATTTAAATCAGCACCTTCATCCTGGTATTCCAGAGCAACCCTACAATAACATTCCAGCAAGTACTGCCCATCCCTCAGGAAACACCCTATAATAAACCCCCTCATTTTTTTGGTAGGGTGGGTCCTGCAGCTTCAGTGCAAAGTGCCACAGATTCCCTCAAATAACAATCTTGTATGTAAGTGGGAACAAAAATTGTGAGAAAGAAACAGGTTTCAGGCACAATCTTTCCACTGCACCTATGCTTGCAGGGATCATTCTTCTTAAAGACTGTCTCTAATGCAAGAATGCAAAAGTGGCCAGATACTTTTTTTTCTATGACCATGCTGCCCACCATAGCCAATGAATGGCTTAAAAAAGTGACTTGGATGGAGACTGCACTGAATGGGATTTGTCAGAGCAGCTCCTGCAATGGGATTGCTGCATAGCCATCATTTTGTGACACCACAATTTGTAGGATTAAATAGCTGCACCCTCCCCCCTGCTGGCTTCAATCCCAGGAACAAGGAAGGTTGCACAGGGGCCGGGAGCAGACAAGCTCTGTGCTCTGGAAAGCTTTACATGACTGGGAGTTATTTATAGAAATCTGAGAGTGGGGTGAGGGCTGGGCAGCAATGTAGAGCAGGTGGGAGGCCCTCAGAAGAGAATCTCACAGTGCTCACAGGATGATCCAGCAACCAGCATTATTACCAAATAGGGTGAGGGGTCCTTGCCACAGGGTACAGGTGTATGGATAAGTGGCAAGCGGCAGAAAGGTTTCTTCTTTCCAGCCCTCACTAGGAGCCTGTTACATCTCTCAGCCCTCCTCTGTGGCCCATTCGCCTTCCTGTGAAATGAGTACAGCTAGTCCTCACTTAGTGACCTACTCGTTTAGTGACCCCTCAGAGTTATGACCGGCTCTCTGATGAGTTGGTATTACGGCAATGTACGAGAACTCGCATCAACTCTCTCAGATTACCTATATTTACAGTACACTATGCAAACTAAGTTCAGTACATTAGAGCTTAAAACATTTAAAATATATATGAAAAATGTTATAAATGATGCAAAGGTGACATTAAAACTATCTACCGATGGTTGAAAAACCCACTACCAGTAAAGTACATTATGCCTGAAATACCAGTAAGGGCTGCTCCTCGTTTAGTGACCAATTCGTTTATCAACCGGGTTTCAGGAACGGAACCCGGTCACTAAGTGAGGACTACCTGTATAGCATTTCCCCATGGGCTGCAGTCACTGAAGTCAGCCAGTGATAGTGCTTCCCCTATTGCTCAGCCAACCAGGCCACTTCTGCCTCTAGGCCAGTGGTTCCCAACATTTTCTCTGCCGTGGCACACCTTGCTACCTTTAATCGATTTGAGGCACACCACCATATAGTTTCCAGATGAACTCATGAATATTCATGAGCCAATTATCCAATCCTGAGCTCTTTGAGTAGTTCTTCAAGAAATTTTGTGGCACATTTGCTCAGACCGGCCGGCACACTTATGTGCCATGGCACACTGGTTGGGAAACACTGCTCTAGGCAACGGGTGGGGTGAGACATTCCTAGGTGAAAGCACAATTCCCCCTCCCTTCTAATTTGCCCCCAGGGGCAACAGCTGTCAGCAGCTCTGGGCATGGGGAGCCATGGGACAACCAGCTGCTAGACTAGGATTCAGACCCAGGGGGTGGTGAAAAATTAACAGCTAGTGGCTGGCTAGAGAGAGCTGAGCCCAGCTGCTTTGCACTAGTCTTACCCCAGAGTAGTTCTTCGAGCACTGCTCAGATACGTTCAGTAATCGGTGTATCTGTGCCACAGCACACAATTGGTCAGAAACTTTTTGCCTTAGCTTGTCAGGAGAGGTCTGGTGGCCACCGCCCCCCACGCCACCCCGTGGCTATATATGTGGCTGCCGTCCAACCCCTCCCCAGTTCCATTTTGTCCATCTAAGCGATAGTTCGTGGAACAACCCGCTCCTTGCAATCGCGCAAGCAGCCTGTCTTCCTCGTTTATGAGCCAGCAGCTCAGTTGGGAAAACCTCTTTGTGGACATCCTTCCACGGAAGAGTGCTTCCTCTTCTGAGCATCTGTCGGAGTAGCACCACCGCTCTCCTCTGCTGCCCGCCATGCCAGGGTTTAAACCTTGCACTGCCTGCGGCAAGGCCTTCCCATGGGACAACCCCCATGCGAACTGCCTTCAGTACCTGGGTAAAGCCCATTTGGTCACATCCTGCTCCATCTGTCTGTCCTTTAAACCTGGGACAATAAGAGATAGGGAGCAAAGGCACCATGGATTGGCCTCAGGGCAAGCGCGGCAGCCCACCTCCGAGGCTTCGGGGTCTCCTTCTGCACCACATGTCTCTTTGGCACCGGAGTCCTCCCGGCACCGCTCGCCAAGAGGCTGACGAAAGGCTGGCTCTGTCCCAGTCCCAGAACCTCACTGCCGGTACCAGTCCTGGTCCCCCTCTCAGGGGTCACCAGGGCACAGCGAAGAGTTGGTGCCACTCCCTGCTACGCCTGAGGCATTCGAGCCAGTGAAGGCACTCCTTGTATTACCCACACTGACCTCTCCGGTACCCCCCAAGAGAAGGGGCAAGCTGGCGTTTGCCTCCAGGGCCTGGCCCCACAAAGGACACTGATCACCCTCCCTGGCCTTGATCCCGAGTTCCCCGACTCTGGAACCCCCCACACGTCGGAGCTCTAGTACCATGTTGCCTTCTCCCAGGCACCACATCACTTTGCCGTCGCCAGCACTGTCATCACCGTCCAAAGGAGTTTTCCTTCCTTTGAGTCCAGAGGAGGGTGCCTCAAGGGGGTCTAAACAGCCCTGTCCTAGGCTCTCAACATCAGCACTGTTTAGGTACCTGCCCCATGAACGGTCCCTGCAGGAGACCGTGTCAACCCCTCATGGTACTGCAGAGTTTTTGGTGGCACCAGTGCCTCCAGCACCAGACAGAACCTTAAACCCCATGCCATCCTCCTACATGGCAGACCTTATTGTGCACTTTGATCTTCTGCGCCATGTTGCTGCCCATATGTGGATGGAAGTTCAATCCCCCAGAGGACCCATCAACCCACTATTTGGGCAGATGATCTCATCCGGCAACCCTGTCACAGTCCCATTCCACCCTACCATGTGGGACCTCATGTTGTCACAATGGCGAAGCCCGGGCTCTATTCCCCCGGTATCAGATATGGTGGGCCTAAAATATCAGGTCCGGGGGACCGACTTCCTTTCCCTCATCCACCACCTGGTACCATCTCGGGGTGTGGTGGAGACAGCGCTAGGCCCAGGCCAAATTCCCATGATCCCCTCCCAGGGTCAAGGGATGCAAGGGAAGTAGACCTTCTGGGGCGGAAGGTATACTCCTCCTCCGCTTTTCAGTTGTGTGTGGCCAACAGCCAAGCCCTGGTGGGCAGATACATGACTGATGTGTGGGAGTCAATGAATAAATTTAGACACCTACTCCCACAGGAGGCTAGGGAAGATTACAACGCCTTCCTGGAGCATCCCAAGATGATCTCCTTTCAGCTTGGGATGCAATAGATACAGCCTCTCGCACGATGGTCTCAGCTGTGACTCTTCACCGCGTGGCATGGCTTAGGGAGGCGGGGATACCCCCGGATTCCCAACAGGTCATCTTTAACCTCCCCTTTCTATGGGGAGAGCCTTTTCCCAGTGGAGACCGAGGCCGTCATTGCCAGTGCCCAAGACCCCCAGGGGGAGATAAAATACTTGGGCCTCTTCCCTCCAGGGGCCCCTCTCGGCTGAAGGGCCATGTAGTGGCGCTGTATCCCCTTCGGCCTGGTTTCACTCTTGGATAGGAGACTTCTCCTGTCCTGGGCCCATACCCCTCCCTGCACGGAGGGACGCCATGCTCCACCAGAAGTTGGAACCTCTCATTCTGGCTTTCAACCATTGGTCTCACCTTTAGACAGGGACCACATACTACCCCAGGCCCCAACACATACCCTCCTTTTACCTGGAGTAAGGGGTGTAAATCATACACCTACAGTTCCTCTCCTCAGAGTGCCACCAGTGAATACTCACTGGGATTTTTCCCCCATCGGGGAGGGAAGCTCCCCCATTCCACACTCACACTCGACACTTCTCCGTTCCCATAGTAACTCCCATAAAGTTTGGGTGGAACAGCGTTATGCCTGTCATAGCACTAAAGGGACACTTCCTCTGGTATCCCTGTTGTGACTTAACTGAACATATGTTCACTTAGCCTTGAGGGCCATACCTCCTGATCCCATGTACCCTGACCCCACAGATCCAGAATGGTTTTACCCCTATCTGGGCTCTGGATCCTCACACCTTCCTGCTGCTTATGAAGGCATTCTCCATCCCTGCCTTTTGGTCCCACAGCCAAAGAACCTCGGTGACCCATAATACAAGCCACATTGCACCGGTGACTGTCTGACAGGTCTCAGGCCCTCCCTCTTATCTTTCTCATACGGTCCACCCTCTGGGTCTTCCGGACAGGGTAACCCCATTGCCCTGCCTGGGCACCAGCTTGGACCAGAGGCATTGGGTGGTTAGATGCCCAATATCTTAGACCTGACTTTTCGCACTCGGATCAGAGCCCATTAGGGGTTATTACCTCCTTTCCCCAGCCTTAACCCCTGGTAGCCTTTCTCCAGCTGAGGGAGAATACTCTTGTGAGTATCTCTGCTCAAGAGGGCCTCCGGTATCCTAGCCCAAGCCTCCTGACGGACCGCGGGTTTTTACCAGACAGTACTGGATACCAGGATCATTGCTGCCCCACGGAAGGACTCAGGGCACAGGCCCAAGCCCCACCTCCGACCACAGGCCATGCCCCTGACTGGGGACAGGGCAGGGAGTGGCAGCCACAGCTAGAAGTGGCCACCGCCACCGCAGGCAGCCAAGCCCCCAATCTCCGGCTGGATCCAGCTGGAGACTGGGAGAGGCAGGGGTCTCGCCAGGACCTGGGGCACTGGCACCAGGGTTCGGGACACGGGCCCCGTGTGCTAGGCATCAGCCATGCCCCTGCCAGATACCCTAGGATCCTACAACCCAGAGTCCCCTAGCAGTCAGAAAGGTTTTGGTTGCTACAAGGGGATGGGAAGCGACCTAGGGCCACTCAATGAGTACTCTAGGGTGGACAGGAACCCCCTAGTAGCCACCCACAAACTGATAGCATGGCCCCACTACTCCGACCCCTCTCTCTTGCTACATGTCAGGCTGGATAATACAGGACCATCTCTCCCTTGTTCTCTTCTCTCGGGATGAACCCTTGTCCAACTCTGGTGATCGATTTCCCTGATGCTGCCAGAGGCCTATATAAATGTTCACTGTAAATATAACCTTAAGGGGCTTCCGGAGCCTGCACTCCATGCAGGCATCTTCCAGCAGACGACACTTTGTTAGGGTACCTTACGGTCCAGTCATCCCCTCTTTTCCCTCAGGTGGATGAAATTTCTGCCCAACTCAGGCTGTCAAGCCTTGATTCTGACCCTCAAGCCAGTGTTAATATTCAGTTAGAACAGTGGTCTAAGTGGCTTTCCTGCTCCTTGTCCAGACCCTCCTCAGCAGCAGGCATCCCCCCCCCCATCGGAGCACCTGCCCTCTCGACATTGGCATTAATGCAGTTATTCTTCCTGGTAACTCCTGTATGTTAGCCAGGAGTCTTATTAAACAAAGCTTCTACCTTCCTAGGCTTTTTCCAACAAGGTCAGCCCCTGGGCACGCATAAGGTTTTGGTGCCAGGCAGCCATGGGACCCCCACAAGGATGGCAGGAATGTATTGTCAGCCTGTCCCTCAAATTCCAAGTGGTAACTTCGGATCTGGGCAAACCAGATGACCCTCGCCATTGGTCATCTACCACTCCTTGCTGGAAAGAAAAAAAAAAAAAGAGAGAGAAAGAAAGGGAAGAAGTGGAGAGAGAGAAAGCGGTCAAAGCGGGTAAGCAAAGCCACACCTCATCACTATGTCACACTCCAGAGCTGCTTAGCCAAAGGGAGTCCTCCCCTCCTGTCCACTGCATCCTTGAGATCTCCTCCCCATCCCCCGCATCCCTGGTAATGAGTTTTCCAGGGACTGTCCATTATGAAGCTGAGTGTACCGCTGTTAGGTACGCAAATCTATGGCTCCTGTAGCATGAGTGCTGCAAATACAGGAAGTAGTACCGAGGCTATGGGCCACGGAGAAGGGTTTCTCCCCCGTGGCCATGTTCCCTTGTCTTGATGGTTGGTGGATCATTGATCATCAGGCATTGGTTGCTAGATGCTCCCTTTTAGATTGTTGTCATGCCTTGAAATGCTTAACAGCTCCCTTCCACAAGAACATTAGGAAGGTTACGAGGTCTTCGCTGAAGACAGCTCGGCCTCAGGTGACTCCTTAATATTGCTGTAGTTTGCCCTGGACACGGCCAGTCACACCATCCCTTACGACTGGGGATAAGCAGTCTTGTCTCTGTAGGGTGTTTTAAGCCAGCTGTGTAAGCACTGTGTCCTATTTGGCAGTAGTCCCTGCCTGTTTTTCTCATTGCCCCTTGTGGCCGGACTAGGGAAAAGGGTGGGTTTTTTCCCCTCCATTTCCTCTTTTCCCTCATCCTCGTGTCTCCAGTATTCAGTATCTGCAGCTAGTAGACAGATAGCTCCAAGATCTGCTACCCTTTCCCATAACCTTCACACCCCAATTGACACTAGTGCCAAAATACTGGACTTTTCTTCCTCAGCAGTTCCTTAATATCAACTACACAGACCCTTAGGCTGAGTCACTTCCCAATTACAGCCTCACAGGCATCTCCATCAGATGTCTTTCACTAAGGGCCATTAGGCCTTGCTGCCTTTCGCGGATCAGCAAGCTCTCCATTGCAGCAAGACTCATTCTTACTGGTCCTTGCCTGGAAGTTGGAGCTTAGCAGCCATTTACCTTGGCGAGAAGGCTCTCAGTGTTGAAGCCCCTTTTTCCTCAGAAGTCCCAAGCACGAGGCTCTTCCTAGTAGGCCTTCTATTCCCCACTGGGGTCAGATTTTCCAGCTCAGGTTCCTCTTTACCTGGTCCCTGATTCCAAGGTCGACATTTTAGGTCCCTCCAGGGAACCTCACTGGCTTGAGGCCAGCTACCCTATGTGGGAAAAGCACTGCTGGAGGCAGACAGGGCCAACTCTGCCCACTGTCCTCAAGCACGGCTACTAGTCACCTATTACTGAATATATCTGAGCAATGCTTGATGAAGAACGGTTGGTTACTTACTAGTAACTGTCCTTTTTCGAGATGGGCCGCTCAGATTCATTCACAACCCTTCCACTGTCCCCACAACTGTAGTTGGTGACTTTTAGAAACTGAGGGGGGGCTGGGCGGCGGCCACATATATAACCATAGAGTGGCGTGGGGGGCGGTGGCTGCCAGCCCTCTCCTGACAGGCTAAGGCAAAAAGTTTCTGACCAGTCGTATGCTGCCCCACGGATAGACCTATTACTGAATGAATCTAAGCAGCCCATCTCGAAGGAGGACGGTTACTGGTAGGTAACCCACGGTTTTCTGGCTCTTGAGCAAATGCTCAGCTCCAGTTGCAGAGCACGAACGGTGGGTGATTTACACAGTGTGTTGTGGATTCCTCTTCTGGGGCATGGGAAAGGGCCACTTCTACTCAATCACAACAGACTGATGGCAGCCTGCCATTGGCAGTGGCCAGGGCCGGCTCTACTGTGAAGCAAGAAACAGACATGGCTTCAGGTGACAGTTCTTAGAGACGTCTAGCCCTCCTGAAGATCAGTCTGGCTCCTGCCTCTTCGACTCTTTTCCTAGCAGCTCAGGCACTGTTAGTCAACCTGCAGCTTAAGTCATGTGGGCAGAGAGCACTTTAAATCACTCTGCAGGCAGATGCTGCAGATTTATGCGCTTTGGAAAACCATTTTCATCCTCCATGCATGAGATGGGGGGGGGGCGCACCAAATCAAAATTTGGCTTGGGGCGCCACAACCCCTTCAGCCAGCCCTTACAGCAGCCAACAAGGAACAGCCACTGGCAGAGAAGTGAGGTGAGGAGGGGTAAAGGCAGCAAGGAACTAGAAGGCTGGGGCCAGCCATGCTGTTCCTTTAGCTAACCCAGCCTCTGTGTACCAGTGCACAGGTAAAATCAAGGCACTTGATCCATGTCCTTGGCACACATGGCCTTCCACACCAATGTGCACTGGCCAGGGGCCTGGGGGGTGGAGGGAATGAATAAAGCATGTTCTGGCATGTACAGAGTTTAGCTCCCTAGACAGGTGCATGGGTGTCATTTACAAGGGTGAGTCCAAAGCAACCATGATTGCGGACTCCCTAGGGTACAGGCAGCTGCAGTACTGGGGTCTTGTGATGAGCTCAGCAGAGGCCTAGGAATTTCAGGGCTCCAGCCCCAGCTCCTCCACAATTGGGCAATCTGTTCCACTTTGCCAAGAGCTTGGGTGACTTGCTTTCCTGGTTCCTTGCCTCACTTTCCACTATTGGCAAAACCTCCCAGGGAACATCTCACCAGCCCACAGATATGCAAAGGCAGAGCAAAGTAATAGGCAGCTCATGGGGCAGGATCTAGTATTCAAGAAAACAACTTTATTTTATACATTGGCTTGTATTGCTTGTTTCCCCCACTCCCCTGTGTAGTGCAAAATAGAGAAAAGAAAACCAAACAACAGAGAATTAGTCAGGAATAAGTCACAACAGACATATAAATAAAAGTGATACTTGAACGAGGGGGGAAACGGGGACACCTCTCAGCTAGGCCAAGCATATCGCTCTGCTAGGATGAGGCCAGAGAATCCCCTTCCCATCCACCCATGGAGCAGGCTCCCGTGAGGCAACAGGATATGCTTCCTCTGTTACACACAGCAATGCGCGCCACAGGCTGACCCTCTGCCATGCCAAAGACAGCCTGCTGCTCAGCACTGTCGCCCTGTTGTCAGAAAGCCCTCCTGGGGACTGTTGTCTTTATTTGTGCTGTGTGCAAGTCAGAAAGAATGAACAAACACAGGTAGAGAAACAAATAGGTGACAGCTCCCCTGCTGCTGAAATCTCTCACCCTTACACACACCTATTCCAGTCTTACACACACCTATTCCAGACTCCCACTCCTCTGAGCACTGGTAGCAGACACCTTTGCACCAGCCAAGTGTAGCTTTGAGTGCTGTTCCTCACCTACATGCTGCCTTTTCAACCCAGGAACAGGGCCAGGGCTTTTTCCATGTACAGCATTGACTCTCCTTGCTCTGAACTGCATCAGACAGAGGAGCCATACCTTCCTCCACAGCAGCTGCGCTGTTCCCTGCCTTGCCAGCCTATCCACTCTGCTCCAAGCCTTACAGTACGTAATAGCAGTGCCTCCCCTCACACCACAGGATAGTTCAGCGGTTCCCAACTGGTGTGCCGCGGGAAAAATCCCTGAGCCATGGCCACGGGCAGCTGCCCCGGCTGTGGGGTTTCCCCAAGCCAGAGCCACAATGGCGGCCCCACATTGCCCTGGCCGGGGGCGTTGCCAGGACCCGGAGCTGTGGCAGAGGCCCCATGTGCTCCTGGCGGGGAGGCGGGTTTCCCCTGAGTTGGATCCACAGCAGCAGCCCTGCGTGGCCCTGGCCGGAGGGGGTGGGAGAGGGGGGCAGGGCCATCCCTAGGGTAGGGCAACGGGGTGGCCGCCCAGGGCCCTGCGCTTTGGGGGGCCCTGTGCGACCGCAGTGCTGCCTCCCCATGCTGGGGAGCAGGCGAGTGTCCAGAAGGGCAGCCTGGTGCAGTGCTGCCAGTCCACCCCCCCCCACCCCCCAGCCACGCGCACTGCTCTCGGCTCCATTCTGGAGCAGTGGGGAGGGAGACGGAGGCAGCGTAGAGCTGGTATCACTGCCCCCCCGCCCCAGCCACGTTGCCTCCTGCCTCCTCCCTGCTGCTCCAAAACGGAGCCCAAAGCAGCGCACGTGGCTGAGAGGCAGGGCGCGGACTGGCAGCGCTGTACCAGGCTGCCCTTCTGGCTGCTTGCACGCTCCCAGGCATGGGGCCACAGTGCAGGGGCCTGCCCCCCCCTCCGGGCCGGCCGGCCCCACCCCCCAATGCCGGGGGGGAGTGGGGGGGCACAGAAGGCGATTTGCCCGGGCCCCATAACCCCCTCTGGACGGCCCTGTCCACACCCACTAGGGACGGCCCTGGTCCCTGGAGTCACAGCCCCAGCAGTGGCCCCATGTGTAAGGCTACCAGATACCAAAGCTTGAAAAGGAGGACAAGGAAGTATGAAAAGGACGACACATGGAGAAAATGTAGTATTAATGTAACATTCTGTTTTTAGGGGGCCCTGGAACACTTTCCCCTAAAAATAAGATATGCCGGGGCATTCCAGCATACTTTAACCCCTATAAATAAAAAGCCAGACAAAATCATGTATTTTAAAATGCCTGCCAGATGGGGGACGTAAAAGTAAAAAGGGGGACATGTCCTCCTTTTGCCTGACATCTGGTAACCCTACCCAGCCAGGGAGTTCACTGGAGCCAGAGCGGCTGCTGCGGGTGGTGGCCCCATGCAGCCCCAGCCAGGGGTTCACCCCCCAGCCAGAGCCCCAGCCATGGGCTGCAGCACCATGCGATCCCAGCTGGTGGGTTACCCAGAGCTGCAGATGGCAACCCCTATAGCTCCAGCTGGGGGCTGGGAGGGGCCCTAAGCTGGAGCCATAGGCAGCAGCTGCAGCTGGGGGTTCCCTGAGCTGGAGCCCCAGGCCGCGGCCCCAAAACAGGGTGCCATGGCTCATGAGTATTCATGTTAATTTGAATATTCATGAGTTTGGCATGACAGTGTGCCACAGCATAATTGAAGACCTTAAGGTGTGCCGCAGTAGAGAAGAGGCTGGGAACCACTGGTATAGCTTGTGCAGCTAGAGGGGATGGGTATTGCTCTAAATCTGTCACCTACTCTTTTAACCAAGGTTCACTTCCTTCCTTCAGTGATGCCTTCCTGACCCTTCCAGCTTCCTTTCTCTGGTGCTAGCCTGTTCGCTCCCCTGAGGTGGGGCAGGAGTGATGAAAGGAACTTGCTCTATGGTGCCCTCACTCTCTCCGCCCAACTACTAGGCTGCAGCAGCAACCCCAGGACTTCTGCTACTTCTACAGCTCTGAAATGCCCAAAGAGTGCTCTCTTGGCCTGCCTCTATTTCTCTTCTGCCGCCTTTGAAGAAGTTTCTGTCATCGGCTGGGGTCTTGAAGGTGCAGGTTCACATGAGCAAGCTTGAAATCTGGAATTCTGCTGCAATTTACAGGTACAATTAGAAGGAAGCAAAAGGTGTTGCACATGTGCATGCACATGCACACACAAGATTACACCACTGCTTTGAGTGAGACAGAGTCTCATGACCTCCTAGTTAACTGAAAATGGCAGCTGTGAAACAGGTCAATTTTCAGTGCCATGATCTGCACTGGGTCATCAAAAGGGGCTGTGGGCAACATACAGGGACATGACAGCCATTGAACTACATCTGGCTGCTTCAGGACTTGGCCCAAGAAAGGAGTTAAAAGCCAGAGAAATTTAAAATCTATTTTAAAAGCCTAAAAATCAGCATTAGTCTGAAAAGTCCAGATCATTAGAGCAGATAATGATTCTGGGTGTCCAGCTTTCCCAGCATGCATAGCACCCATCTTGTGGAAAAACTGGCTTCTTCTAAAGTGTCTCAATATAGGTACCCAAAAAATCTCCTGTCATTTCTGGAAATGTACATAAGCAAGTATTTTCACCAGGGGACTCAAAAAGGGTGATGAGATGGGGAGAGGGGAATTGGGAGAGAAAACAAAAAACAAACAAATAAACAAAAAAACAGTCTGCAGCAAAGCCACCCAACAGATCAGCTTCTCAATGCTATTGAGGTATTGGTGGTTTAGCCATTCCTAAGTACCACGGAGAACACCTGTTAACCTGTCTTCATGCAAACCACACACACAACACAGCATATGCAGTGAAACACGTCTTAAACCACAATCCAGGCAGTTCCAGGGTACGGGTAGGTCTAGAGGCCCTGCCCAGTGCATTCTGGTATAAGATTATTCAACTGGAACAATGGTAGTTTAAGACAGGCAGTTTCTAGCTGCAAATGGTCCCTTCCATGCTGGTTTCACTGTACAAATGGCCTCTCTCACACACGTATTTCTAGGCCACAGTCATTGTCTAATAGATCATTTAAAAAATAGGTCTGGACTGTTCCTCTCATCCCTTTCTACTTCCACTGAGAAAGGGGGAAGGGGTGGGGAACACCGATAATAATTTTAAAAAATAAAGTTAATAAGAATTAAAATGAGAAGGTTAGCATAATAAATATAAATGATGAAAATATTAAATAAATAACAGAGTGTGCCTCTCCAACCATGTGCCACCTGCCCTTCGTACTGTTACAAGGAACCCAAGCCCCTGGCCAAGATGCTTCTTTGTGGACAGGGATGCAACATGTATGCTGGTCGGTTCCCAGCCACCAAGTTAAAACAATGACACAGACACATGTGCGGGGAGCAGCAGCACAATACGTAACAGTGGGACAGCAAGTGACCACGCCCAAGCCGGAAAGCTCATCAAATCCACCTTGCCGGCTAGGGAACCTCTGTAGTGATGGCAAATCAAGACTGACAGTGAGTGGGATGGGGGTCAGCAGAGGATGAAAATGCTGGAAGATTCGGATGCTCCGCACAGTTTTGTGGACTTCTCCCCACTGCATCCCCCGGTTGTGATTTTTAAGGCATCGATCAGACACCAGTGAGAGCCGTGTGACGGTCTTGGAGTCATTAACAGTGCACTGGAGGCTCAGTACAGAGAGTTTGGCTTAAGTTGTGTTCTGAGGAGCAATTGTACATTCAGCTGTTTCCTGGAGAAGCACCATATGTATCAGTTACCCTCCCTGGCACACCTGTCTGCCTTGATTTTTCTCACGTGACCGTGTCCATGTGCAGCATGTGTTAGGTCACAATGAATCCTAGAAGCAGCAATGGTTCCAACTGGGCCTGGCAAGCCCAAAAAGTCAGTTGGGTCATGGGGCAGGTTGGTGAATGGAGCCAAGAACTCCCTGCCGCCATATACTTTAGCAGAGGGGACTCCCAAATGGAGCGTGCAGTTTGAACCCTCAGCACACTGATCTGAAGCGTGCACCAAGAGAGGGGCCTGTGGAAGTGCTGTGGCTAAAGGGGCTGGAGGCAGCAGCTGGGATCCCTGCTCTCCTCTACAGAGACTGGCTGCTACAGGGGTCTGGCCAGGCTGGCCTTGCGCTCCTCCATACACTGCTGCCCCATGGAGGTAAGGTATGACTGGATTCTTTGTCAAAGGCTCGTCGAAGAGACCGAGAGGGTGGGCGAGGAGGGGGGCGGGAAGTTGAGCAGTTCCAGCACTGCCACCCCCACGCTGCTCCGCCGTGTGAACATGCAAGAGGCTGCCACCCACTTGTTAGTGCGGGGGTTATACTTTTCGATGGAGTTGAGGCTGGAGCTCCCGTCGTTCCCGCCCACCGCATAGAGCCACCCGTCCATGGCCACCAGGTCGTGGGTGCTCCTGCAAATGATGGCACAGAGGACGGTATTACTGAGTAAAGTTTTGACAAATTCCATAGCACTATTCCAGGGGCTTGGACCTCTCAAAAGCAGCCTGGAGATGGGGACCCAAAAAGGGATGCACCAAATTAGCAGCAGTTTTTGGCCTAAGCAATTTGCCCAGGATCACATAGTGAGCCAGTGGTAGCCCCAGAAATAAAACCCAGAGCCCTGGTTCCCAGGCCCTTGTTCTAACCACAGTTTGACACTATGTCTAGCCAGCAGAGAAACTGCAATCAAATCAAGTGATTTAGGAGCCTAAAACCTAGGCCAAACATCCCCGGTTTAGAACACCCAGCTACTCCCCGAGTGACCCTGTCTAAAGCTATGTGGTTCTTGTATTAGGGATTAGCTAGTGGTAATTCCGGCCTCATTGATGCCCTTGGAGGATTATTAGGACTGTAAAACCTCCACCGCAGCAATCTCTCATTCCTGATATGTGATGCACGCAGTGGGCATTGCTGATCGCATTGCTGACACGTGCACACGCAGCATGGACAACGCTGACCTCCCAGCAGAGAGGTTACCAGCTGCAGTTACAGCAATTGGGCCAGGCTGCTCGATAAAGTGAGGCATAGTCATTCTTGCACTTTAATGGCTGCAGAACGGTGGGTTACTTACCAGTAACCATCCTTCTTCGAGATGGGCTGCTCACATAGATTCAGTTATAGGTGTCTACGTGCCGCAGCGCACGGTAGCTCGGAAAGTCTTCAGGCTCAGCCTGTTAGGTCAGGGCACGCAGCCAACATCCCGTCTATACTGTGACCACAGCTATATAGGTGACCGTGACCCTGACCCTCCCAGTCCCATATACCTTCGCTGAGGAATCGAAAGGAACTGAATATGATACCCCTCCGCGACTGTCTCAAGGACCCACTGGTTGGATGTGATGGTGGCCCAGTAATGTATGCAGTGGTGTAAGCGGCTGGGGACCAGTCAAGTCATGGGTTTGCTGCCCATGTAGTAACCATCAAAAGCGCTGCTTCTTCCCCGATGAGTGTTCGGAAGCCTGTCCACGCCTACCCGATTGCAGAGCGTGGAACTTGTCGCTCTTGCCCAAATGGACCTTGTCCTTGTCCATGTCCCCAAGATGGCGCTGGGGAAATGGGAGGGACCTTAGAAATGGGCTCTGCAGTTGAATCTGTTGTTTCAACTGCTGAAGTTGCTGTTGGAGGAGTTGATGGGGTTTCAGAGAGCATCTGTTAGGTTGCGGGGAGTAAATCCCCAGCGACTGGAGCGTGGCCCTCGAATCTTTCATGCCGTGGAGCTTCACATCCATGGACTCGGTGAAGAGGTCAGGGCCTTCGAACGGAAGGTCCTGAATAGTAAGTTGCAGCTGCACTGGTAGGCCCAAACCCTGTAGCCATGCCGAGCAGCACGTTACCACAGCCGATGCCATCGCATAGGCAGCTGTGTCTACAGCATCCCAGATGGCCATCTGAGCATCCCTGGATGCCATCTCCCCTTCTTCAAGCATGGTGTTGAAGTCCCTAAGGCGATCTTTCAGGAAAATGCTGCGGAAGCCTTGCATGGCATTCCAAAGGTTAAAGATGTACCTTGTCATAAGGGCTGAGTGGTTTGCTATGTGTAGCTGAAGGGCTGCTGTAGAATAAACATTTCTGCCAAGCAGGTCAAGTTTCCTTGCCTCCTTATTCTTAGGGGTAGAACTGGGTTGACCCTGTCTCTCTTTCTGGTTCATGGCATTGACGACCAGCGGCCCCAAGGTGGGGTCCTGGAAGAGAAAAGAGAACTTGTCTTGAGAGATGTGGTACTTACAGTCTGCGACCTTTGATACCAGCAGGATCGAGGACGGGGTTTGCCAACAGGCCTTGACGATGCTGTGTACACCTTCGTGGAGTGGGACAGACACCTTGGCAGGTGGGGCACTGCAGCCATTGTCGAAGAGGGGATTAGTCTCCTCTTGGACAACCCCAAGCTCCGGGTTCAGGTTTGCTGCCATGCAGCGTCACAACTCCTGGTGGGTACGAGAATCCTCGTTACGATCAGTTAGTCTCTCAAAGGTATATTCATCAGGTGAGGAGGAGGAATGGGCCTGCGATCCACTACAATGTGTGGAGTCTGGATCGGGCTGATCGTCCGAGAAGTCTGAGTCCATGGTGTGGGAAGTAGACTGGACGGACTGGTGCTGTGAGACCACAGTATCGTCGGCCGCCATGTCCGGCCATTCATGTAACCAGTCATTAAAGAATGCTCTGGCCTCCAGGTGGCGTGGAGGAGAACGGCCCCAACTAGGTTGAGGTGCGGTACTGGAAGGGAAAGGCTCCACTGGCCCAGACAGTCCCAATGATCCCTTCTTGCATCGAGGCGTGGGCGAGGGGGAGTGCTTGTAGCGCCGTTTCCCCAAAAGTTCACTGACTCTTAGCACCATCTCAAGTGGGGGAAAAGAGAGGACGGAGGCTGGAGGTGAAGTAGACGCCGAGCTGTGGGAAGGGGCCCCGGAGGCCTGGGAGCACGGCACCGACACGTCCCGGGAGGAATGTGGGGAGGAGGCCCAGGAGCAGTCCGTGGCAGACTGTGGTACTGGTAGCGGACTGAGTGTCACCTGGTTCGCCAGGAAACAGTCCCCAGCGCCAGACTGTGGTACTGGCAGCAGGCTGGGTGGTACCATGTTGGTCCACGGTACCGCTTCCTGTGCCAACTAAGCTCCTGGTGCTGTGGTCGGCATCAAACTGGTTTTCTTCCACAGTACCGGAAGTTGGTCAGGGGAGCACGCCCAGACCATCGTGTGGAGCTGAGATGTCGACGGTGCCATTGGCGGTCCTGTTTCAGTTCACTGCTGGGTTGGTTTGGCGACCAGCATGATTGGCACCCCGACGGCACCGATGGGGGCGTTGACCAAGACTTTGGGCTCAGCACCGAGGAGCGGTCCCAGGGTACCAGTGCACGGACCAATTGGTGAACCGGTGGAGCACTCACGGCTCTAGCGGCATCAGAGGCTTGTGCACTGGTCCCAGCAAGGGATTGGAGGTGCAGCTCTCTATCCTTGCAAGTCCTCCTTTTGAAAGACTGGCAGAGAGGGCAGCTCTCGGCGAGATGGGACTCACCCAGTCACCCAGTCATGCAAGACGTTTGTCATGTGGATCATCGAATGGGAAGGCTTTGCAGCATCCTAAGCACAGTTTGAAATCAGGCATCTTAAATTTTGCGGTAGAAGACAGGCACTTGCTTACGCAAGTCTCTTGGCTGATCCAAAACTGTCGCTGAGGGTGGAAAAAGGAACTGGGGGGGTGAGGATCACGGTCACCTATATAGCCGCGGTCGCGGTGTAGAGGGAGTGTTGGCCGTGTGCCCTGACCTGACAGGCTAAGGCTGAAGACTTTCTGAGCTACTTTGCGCTGCAGCACGTAGACACCTCTAACTGAATGATCTGAGCAGCACTCAAAGGAGAATGATGTGATTCAGTGGGTGATGGTTCTTTCAAACCCAAGAAATACAGATAAGACTCAGGGAACTTAATTAATGCTCCAAAGGGTTGGTGTGAGGGACTGGAGTGACAAGCTGGGTCTGTTTCCAACTGGTCTCTTCCAGCCCCCAGTTTAGAGGGGACCTAGGGAATGGGGTGGATCCCTACCTCCGAATGTTCATGGGTGCCACGCTCTCCCACGTGTTGGTTTTTGGGTTGTAGCGCTCCACGGAGTTAAGGCAGCTGGTCCCGTCGTTGCCGCCAGCCACGTACAACATCCCTTCCAGCACAGCCACACCTGCGCTGCTGCGGCGACTCAGCATGTTTGCAATCGGGGTCCATGTGTTGATCTTGAAGGAAAGGAGAAAAGCATTTGTTAAAGTATATCTGGGTGAGTGAGGGATACATATGGATAATTATCCTTCCCCTCCAGCTGTTCAATGGTGACTACACAGTCCAGTCATACTCCAGACCCTGTTACCTCTGTTCTTAACACAAAAGACCTTCAGGAGCAAGCGCCCCTGTAGGACCAACCACCCACATTCCAGCAGGAGGTACTGTAGGGAATTTAGGTTTTTATATTATCTGAGTAGCTGCCCACTGTTCTTATTAGAAATCAAACCTGTTTTTGCAAGCTGAGATACCAAGGTGTAAACAATCCATTTTGCTGGATAGCATTATATACAACTAACAAGGAAAAGTTAAGTGGAAACAGTTCACTGTTAAGGACTGTGATGCCTCTACCAGAAAGCCATGAATAAGAAAGGCCTTGCTCTGATAAACAGATGATGTAGGCAAGGTATCAGAGAGGGCAAAAGAGCCTTGAACATTTCATTGGTAAAAATTGTATTTGGTAACCAAATGACTCATAAACAACAAACAAGGGCGTACTAATTATATGCTGTATATTAAGTATGATCTAATCATGTAACCTGCATAGTAAGGATAGTGAAACCATGTAGGGATTTAGACATGATGCAACCTGTTGTATTATGCATGCCCCTGTTGCATTATGTATATTATATTTAGCATGTTAGTAACGTATATATGTCTTATGAACTCTGTGTTCTGGGTTTACTTATATAGGTCCAGGTTGGATGTGGCCACTCCCTGCCAGGTTGGATGTATAAGGTAGAACAAATAGTTTATTAAAGACACCATTTAATAGTTTGATTAAAGACACCATCTACCCATTCCACTTCTGAGTGGACCAGATCCTTTTTTAATTCCAACAGGCACCAAAGAGTCAGCAGCAGCATTGCAGAACCATGGACTATCATCCTCAGCTAGGATAAGTTAGGATACCATAGCTGGAAATCTGACTGAAAGCTGTGGCTAGTTAGATTGAAGGGTTCATAATCTCCTTCCTATGCATGTGCTGGCTGGTGACTCAACAGGGCATGGGATCCAGGTGGGCAAGTCACCCTTTGACCTGGATTGCAGCAGGTTATACCAGTCAGTCAACAGCCATCCTGCCAGCTTTTGTTAGATAACACCCAGGGGTGACGGGGGAGACTTCCAGAGACCTGTGGAAACAGGCTTTTTAGAGAACACCAAGGCCCCTGAGAGATGGTGGGATGGGAGTTCTAGTTCTGCTCTGTTCCACCTCAATGCTGCTAGATCCAGGAATTACACTCGATTCATGAACACTAATACAACCGTCTCTTTCTCCCTCACTCTGTCCCCCATAAGAAGCTTAGAAACATGACCAGCCCAAGTCTGATCAGTGTTTCCAGGCTCCCTCCCTCATTTCCTAAGACACCAGACACAAAACTTCTTTAAATCAAGGGGGAAAAACATGTTTAAAACAAATAAGCCCTAAAGGAGAATTCAAACCTCTAAAGAGACCTCTGCTGGCAGGGTCAGTTAACAGCAGCTGTTAATGGAAGAACGCACCTCAGGTGCCTAAGATTTGGCTGAATTGTCACAAACATGAGCTGCTCATCAGTTCCAGGACAGAGCCCCAGAATGGCTGCACAGGGTTAGCTGTGTCTATTTCTACAGCAATGTTATGGAGTCCCAATGGCAGTTCCACAGTTCAGGGCTCAAATCAGAAGACTGTTCGTAAGCCAAGCCGTGGGATTTTCTCCCATGAAAGCTCATGCGAAAAATAAATCTGTTAGTCTTAAAGGGCCACACGACTCCTTGATTTCTTTGTAGAGGAGCCTATATCACCAGTGGGCCCACAACAGTCACTTCTTTAGAGGTGAGCTTGCAAATAAATGGCTGTACAGGAGGTTGTAATAGAGCTGTGTGTGCTGGGAAAGGAGGGGGTGGGTAGAGATGAAGCCTCTGGAGGAAGGATCTATTGAATTTGACAGGAAACCATAGTCTTTCCAGGACACTTTTAAACCAACTTACAGAATTCCACGGCAAGGATATAGGTATCCTGGATGGTTTAAGCAACCCTACAGAGAGGGTCTCGTGCTCTGTTAGATTCTGTAGGATATGAGACTTACATGATGCCGGGTTCCACTGTAGTAGCCATGTTAGTCTAGTCTAGCAGAACAAACAAGGACTCTGGTGGCACTTTTAAAGACTAATGAATTTATTTATTGCATGAGTTTTTGTGGGAGAGAATCCCACTTCATCAGAT
This sequence comes from Podocnemis expansa, assembly GCA_007922195.1. Taxonomy (NCBI): domain Eukaryota; kingdom Metazoa; phylum Chordata; order Testudines; family Podocnemididae; genus Podocnemis; species Podocnemis expansa. Next base: position 9,676,269 of record ML681963.1, on the reverse strand, counting down.
GCTTGAAGATGGGGAACTTACAGGAGCATCTTGCAAAGTGGGATTCTCTCCCACAAAAGCTCATGAGATAAACGAATTTGCTAGTCTCTAAGGGTATGTCCACACATAGGTTTTAAATCAAAATAACGCTGGTTATTTCGATTAAAAAATTGTTAGGTCCACACAACGTTTTCTTGTTTCAAACTGACAAGCTCTGTCATTTCAAAACAAGGGAAGTTAGAGTGATTCAATAAAACCTGGGTTTAAAATGAAACAATGCTTAGATTGAAATCACTAAATCAAAATAACTCCGTGTGGATGCGTAATTTTGATTTAATGGTTGTTTCAATCTAACACTTTTGCCCTTCTTCCAAGGATGCCTTTCTCTTTTCATGTACTGGGTAGGGGCATGGCCCTTCTAGGGGGCCATTTTGCCACACCTCCCATGGTGCCCCTTTCCTAAATCAAACTCGCAAGTCCTGTCCCTGGACATGCTAGTTCAATTTGAGTTATTTGGTGTGGACCTGTTAAACTGATTTAACATAAATTGATTTAATGATTTTTATAGCGATTCAATTAGATTGCTTTATGTTAAATCGATTTAACTGCCTGTGTGTGGCCACAATCTAAAAGTGCCACCAGAGTCCTTGTTTGTTTTATAGGATCTGAGAGTCATTTCTGTAGCACCTTGTTGTTTTTGTTTCCGGATCACTCTCTACAGGGCTTTGCTAAGGAGTCCTTTTTTTGGTGAGGGAGAGGAAAGGGAAGCATCAGTTGTGCTCTCTCACATTTACCTGCGGCTCGTATTTCTCCACCGTTGCTAAGTGGGATGAGCTGTCATATCCCCCCACAGCATAAAGATTGCCATCTGCAAAAAAACAGACACGCACAGAGTCAGCCGCAAGTAACGCCTCTCCATAACGGCCTACAGAGCAGCGGGTATGAAGAGCCAGCAAGGCAAGATTGAGGCCTTGCAGCCAACAGGCAAACCACAGTCAAGCAGAGGGATTCTCCGGGGAGGATTTACTCATGCAACTCCCCTTCCCCCACCTTCATTAACCTGTGCTGTATGGAGGCCGCATCTGGTGCAGGGAATCGTTAAATATTCATCAGCCTGTTTCTCTGCTGTGCAGGGAGGGTTCCCTGCTGAGGGAGAAGCCAGGGAACTCACTTGCCTGCAGCTGCCCCCGACCACCTCATTACAGACCCTGTGCGCTGCTCCCTCCTGCCCCTGCCACAATTAAGCTCTATTTTTAGCTGGGGAAGTGGTGGTGAGTCAGTGGTGGCAGGAGCAGTGGGGCTCCGCAGGGGCAGACCTAAAACACAGTGCCTGGCAGACAGCACACCATGGAGGAATGGGGGGCGAGGGGAGGAGGAAAGTGAGTCCAAATGAACCACTGAGTCAGCACATAGTAGCAAAATTGGAGGAGAAAGAGCAGAGAAGTTAGGGGATTAAACACACCCGCAGCATAGTACCCAGCCCAGCACCGATGAGCACCATGGAGAATGCACTAGGCCAGTGGTTCCCAACCTGGGGTCTGGGAACCCCCAGGGTCTGTGGACATGTTGCAGGTGGTCCATGGAGCCTCTTCCTACCGGAGCCAGAATCCTGCTGCAGCCCCGATGCTCCCTGCCAGGGCTGCTTCTCCCTGCCCATAGCTGGATCCCAGCAGGGGGATGTAACCATGGCAGCTCCCCAGCAGGGGCAAGGGCAGGGGGCCATAGCCGCTGTGGCTCAGCTCCCCAGCGGCACGGGCCATGGTGGCAGTGGCGCCGTTCGCCGGCTGTCCCAGAGATGCCACCAGAGTGGCACAGACCAGTCTGCCTGTGCAGGCCAGATTACATAATCAGGTGGGGGGTCCACAAAGACTTTTTTTTGTTAATAAGGGGTTCCCAGCCTGAAAAAGGTTGGGAACCACTGCACTAGGCCAATTAGAGACTGATTTGTGCACAGGTGTTTATCATTACCCTGCTAGCCAGGGCTCCATCTATCCACAAGTGCAGTGCAAAACAACCCATAGATCTTATGTAGATCATCCCTAGTTCTCAAAGCAAGGCAATAGGATTACCCCCATTTCATAGACAAGGTAACTGAGGCACAAAGCAGTGATGTGACTGGCCCAAGGTGGCCTACTGGTGGAGGTGGGAATAGAACCCCAGTTTATTGAGCTTGGGCCAGCACACCAGCCTCTAGAACAGTGATTTTCAAACTTTTTTTCTCAGGACCCCATTGAAAAAAATGATTTATGCCCACGACCCAACAATTACATCTTTGAGCAATGCATTCCAGCCTTTTGGCAGTGGCAGCAGGGGGTGCCACAACTCAGTACTTGAGGGGTCTGTGACCCAGTACTAGGTCCTAACCCTAGGTTTGAAAAACACTGCTCTAGAAGGCTATGCTGCTTCCTCACAGCCAGCTTCCCCCACTGAAGGGCCCTCTCTGGAAGTGTGAGCAACTGGCTCACCCTCGCCTGCTCAGCCGTCGGTTTTTCCAGCAGATTCTGGCAATTTAGCAAAGAGGCTGAGCAGTGCCAACTGTGGTGCTGAGAGCTAGATAGTGGGCACTGTGCACTTCAAACTGGGCTGAAAATTAAGACTCTCATTCCACACAGGTCACTGGACAGCTGCAGGCGTTCCAAGCAGGACTGCTCTAGCTGGAGGTGCAGCAAAGGGGAATGGGGTCCAGCAACTGCACTGTACAAGTCAGAGACAGGGATGCATCACTGATTGCGATGGGTTCTTTGGGTGACCCTGGAAAGGCATTCCTCCCACCCCTCAGTCCCTCCATTCCTCATCCATAAAATGGTGATGAGAGGCTTGTCTGTTTCTGCAAAGCACTCAGATCTGTGTTACACAAGTGAAAAATATTGGCCCTGAGACCCATTACAAGTATTGGTGTATGTAGATGGGGAGCCATTTCAATGTAAAGTTGCATATGATGCCAGGCCACTACTGTTATGTTATTTTGAGCACTAAAAGTCAGCTGCCTCTGGACCATGGCTGTCCAGAATACGCTTTTCTTTAAAGCAATAAGGAGTCCCATCCTTCCTGGGTCATTGAGCCTCTGAGAATCTTGCTGTTCTAGAAAATCACCTTTTTTCTAGGCTGCAGAGATTGTTTTTGACAATAGCCTTCCACATACACAAAAGGAACTGACCTCTTCACAGAACATTAGTTTAAAATACAAACAATATTAATCACATTTGATTGTTGATTGGGCTACCTGATTTGCATCATGCCATTTCATAGTCCCCTGCCCTCCTCCAAACACTGGCCATGGGTGAGGGTTGGCACCTGGCAGCCCTCATCTTGAGCTCCAATGGTCCCCTGTACAATGTCCCACCATGATCCCAGCATCCCTAAGTTGAGGCAGAGAGATGGACTAATGTGAAGCAAAGCTTGCTAAGATCTGTAGCCTGTTCCTACTATTAGAGTAGCACCAACCCAACCATGAAAGTTGTGTTCATACAATACACTTGGTAAGAGGAAATCCTTGGGCCAGACTGTCTGGGCTATTTAACCTATTTAAGCAAATTAAATGACTTGTCCAGGGTCACAAAGGGGGCTCTGGCAGAGCTGAGAATTGAACCCATCTTCCAAGTCATGATACAGTGCATTAATGTCTTCCTGTGTATGAGGCTGGAACGTGCTCCTTTTGTGCCTATTTTGCCTCCTGGCCCAACATAGTTCCTTTGTGGGCAAAGCTTGGTGCCCTGTCACAGAGACCGGTCTGAGAACGGGGCTGCAGCTGACAGGAAGCAACACTGGGGTAGGCAAAGTAAGGGACAACAGGTGATCAGACCGAAAGAGCCTACCTAGTGTTGCCACACGGACATATCGTCTCCTGGTGCTCATGGCAGCGATTGAGGTCCAGGTGCCAGTCAGCGGGTCATATCTTTCAGCACTGTGGCAGACAGAGATAGAGGGACATGAACAAAACTCATGGGACCCCCCGATGAAACTCTCAGATCCAGTCCCTCAGGAGAAGCTACCAAGAACACAAAGTCGTGCTGGGATGAGGCTAAGTGTGGTCACAGATCAGAAACTGGCCCAGGGCCAGGAGCTGAGGGACGGGAACAAAGGGCTGTTTCCCTGTCATGTCATGGGGTCAAGACCAGGGGCCCTTGGAGGGATGGTGTTGGACCAGTGGAGTTCGCATATCCACCAGCAATGGAGAAGGGGGCTCTATTCACAGAGAACAAGCAGCAGAGTAGTCCAGATGGCATGAGGCTGTGCAGAACTTCTGGAGGACCTAGGGGTGCCCAATGAATGGGTGGCCCAAAGGCAGGCAGAACTGAGTGGCCAGGGGGCAGTTTGGTCTTTCTTAGAGGGCCAGAAAAGTAGAATGAGGTCTGGGTTAGAGCCTGAGGCACCCATGGAGGACACTGCTGTGAATGGAGAAGGGAAGCCCTCACAGCAGCCCTGCAACTCTTGGGTCCCTCTTGCTGCAGATGAATAATCAGGCCTCAAGGAAGGCTAGGCTAGGGGTGGCCTGCCCCACTGGGGCAGGTCTTTGTAATGGTATGGGTGACTCAGTATCTCAAGGCCAAGGGGGCTCAGATCCCATACCAAAGGGAAGAGCACTAACCAAGGAAATCCCCCTACCTGTTCAGACATGACGCCCCATCGTACCCTCCTGCTGCGTAGAGGAGCCCGTGAAGTGCCGCCACCCCCAGACAGCTGCGCCGGGTGCCCATGGACACCTCCGGCTGCCAGGAGTTGGTAACTGGGTCATACGACTCCACCGTGGCCAGGTCAGAGGTCCCATCATAACTACAGGGAACAGGAAAGCATTGAAGGCTGGGCAACCCAGCAGGCATTGAACTGGCCCTTTAGGAGCAGGGCTGGGAGCCTTGAACCTAAGGGCAGAGTTTTGCCTCCCCCTGACTGGACACTCTCTGCCTCCTCACTGAGGCAGGAGTGGGCCCTGGCTGTGACCCAGGCCTGCCATGGCTGGGGACCTGGAGCCGCTCCCAAGAGCAAGAGTGGGCCCTGGCTGGGCTCCAGGGCTGCCACCACCAGAGGAATCTGACCCCAGCCAAGGACCTGGAGCTGCCATTGGCGGCAGAAGCAGGCTCTGGCCAGGACCCAGGGCCACTGGCAGCAGTGGGATACAGCCCCGACGGGGACCTAGATCTCTTAGCAGCAGCAGAAGCAGGCCCTGGCCCGGATCCAGACCTGCCAGCGGTGGTGATATCCAGCCCCAGCTGGGGACCCAAGGTTGCCAGCAGCAGTGGTATCCAGCCCCCATCGGGGACCTGAAGCTGCCACTGCCGGTGGGAGCTGGCCCCAGCTCCAGTGGCAGGAGCTGTACTGAGCCAAGGTGTGGGGAGGGCTGGATCTTTACAGCTGCCTTCCCCAGGGCAATCTCCCAAATCCACCTTTGCTTGAACTCCAGTGAAGCCTCAGGCTGAGCACAGCTTAGCTGCAGGTCAGTGGCCACTCTGGACATGGGCTTTGCTCTTCTCCCGGCTGGTAGGAGCTGGCCACAAGAGGCACCTGCAGTGCATCCGTCAGTCTGTACTTCTAGTGGGCTTGCTATGGCAAGTTTCAAACCCATTGTGCCCATGCTAAACTCCTCCGACAGGAATGACAGAGTCTGGGGCTCCCTCAGATGCCTGACAGTCCCAGAATTCTCTAGACAGGCTGAGAGGGATGGGGACCAGGCTCCCAGAGGGGTATTACTGGGCACTGAACCTGTCACGTGCTCCTGCCAGCTGCCTCGGCCCTACGTGAGCAAGGGGAAATGCAACTGCAAGGGAGAGAAGCTTGTCTCTCTGCTGGGGCCTGAATAAATAGTGTCAATTAGCAGTCAAGCTCCTATTGCACAGAGATCCAGCAAACTCATTTCACCGAGTAGCTGGGTGCAGTGGACTGGTTTCCAGTCACTGCTTCTTGGGGTTGGGTTTGAACCAGCAGCACATCCCATTTCTAGTTACCTGGCGTGGCCAACCCTCTGAGACAAAGAAATGCCCCTAGGCCCTGCCTTTGCTCTCTGATCCCAATCCAGAGATGCACCATCCCTGTGCCACTGGCCAATCTCTCCCCAGTTTGCCCAGCTCGCCCAGTTGAAGGGCTGCCGCAGGTGGCACTGGCATTCCCTGAGTCCAAGTGTGCAGCTGCTTCCTTACCCGCCCACAGCGTACAGCTTGTTTCCAATGGCAGCAACGCCCACCCTGGCTCTCCGGGTCGACATGGAGGCCACCATGTGCCACCGATCCGTCCGCGTGTCATAGGCCTCGCAGTCTCCATGTATGGCAAACAGGCTCCCCCCACCTGCAGAGGGAATCACAAGCACAGCGAGTGAAGGGAAGGGGCCGCGGGGTTTCCTGGGAATCACTGGGGCATGGAGGAGAGCCATGGACATACCCATCCCTGATCCCATATCCAGCTCCCTGGCCTGGCTGTCCCTTACCCACAGCAAAGAGGACGGTGCTGGCCCCCTCGCACCGCCGGGGCCGAGTTCTGCTGTTGCTGAGGACCCCTCTCTGCTCTGGCATGAGGTGATACTTGAGGGCCTCAATCAGCAGGTCCTTGCACTCCGAGTGGTGCCGCACCAGTAGCTCTGTGTCCACATTGCTCATCAGAAAGTCACGGCTGAGCAAGGGCAGCCGGACGCATTTCATGAGCTGTGGGGAGAAAGAGGGGGAAAGCACTGAGATGGCAGAAGAGAGTCAGGGTGGGGGGAAGATTAGTGAGGGCTGCTCCCTTCCCCTCCTCCCCCCGACCCAGGCACTCCCCTTCCCTCCCAACCACAAGAGCCTTGGGATCCCGAGTGGCCTGGCCCGGCCCCCAACCTGTTGCCTCATCTTCCCCCCTGAACCTAACACCTGGCAGCAACTTGCCTGTTACTACCTCTTGTGAGCCCAGAAGTTATACACCTGCCTCCACTCCAGCAACAGCACGTCTCACAGCTGCTCCCAAATCCCAATATGGTATTTCTCTGGGCCCCACATCCTGGTCCTCATGACAATGGTGCTTCTCCAGGGACTGACCAGCTCAGTCCTCCTCTTGCCATAGCCACAACCTTCTCTGCTATGCACTGGTGCACAGATGCTGGCCTTCAGTCCACCCCTTGCTCCCAGTCACAGGCTTGGGATGGCTAGAATGCCTCCAGGGGCAGGGGCTTCAAGTACCCACAGCTGAATGGGGACTGCAGACACAGCCAGGGCAGGCCTTGGTCCGGTAAACTGGCTGAGTCCTCTCACAACCTAGAAATGCCTTTCTAGGCCATAGCCTCCTGGGCTGGCTAGCTCTGGCTCTCCCCCCCATGCAGAGTTATTTAAAAAGTTGCTGGGAAAGGACTAAACAGCAGCCCAAATACCACACAGACAACTGAGATTTGTCTTCCCAAATCTTCCTGACAACCACCCTAAAGGGACCTGTGTGCAACCCAATCAAGCTGTTGCATGTGCATCTTGGGAACATATAGACTCCAATTTGCATAATGTTTCTCAGCATTCTTTGACAGCTCACAGTTAGTTGCTTAGCAGGCTGGGTAGCTGCTAAACTTCAGAACAAAGGTAAAGGTTGCAGCAGAGGTACACAAGGATGCATTTTCTCCTCTAAGTTTATTAGTAGGTGCAGATATTCATACTTAAGCAAGGAGTCCTGTAGCACTTTTAAAGACTGACAAATTTATATATTGCAAGAGCTTTCATGGAAGAAAATCCCACTTAACTGGACGCTATGAAGATCTTCAAAGCATCTGATGAAGTGGGATTTTCTCCCATGAAAGATCTTGCGATGTATAAATTTGCTAGTATTTAAAAGTGCCCAGGACTACTTGCTTGTTTTACTGAACTAGACTAACAAGACTACCCCTTTGGAACATACAGTATTTATAGTTGCAACACAACAGGTACCCACAAGAGGGCATGCAAGACGCGTGCAGAGCTCCAGCCCAGGGTTACGTGGAAAAGAAATCCCTGTAAGAAAAGAGTTTTCTAAAATTCCTGTTACTGTTTTCTTTAGGCAGGCAACAGGCCTGAAGTTAATCTTCTCCTTGTCACTGACACAGAGAGGTCTGAATATTAGCTGAAGGAAAATCAGACTTGCCAAGTTTGGCTTTCAAGAGCAACTCTGAAAACCCAGTGAATGTAGAGGGCAGCATCTACCAGTCATCGCTCCAGCCACTCTGTTTTCCCATTGAAGTCCCAGCTTTGCTGTGGACTCCTCATGTGTTCTTGGGTATGTCATTGTCCCACTGTTCCTCAGTTTCCTAAGCTGTAAAATAAGGTCAATAGCACTGCCTGTTTCACAGGACAGGGGATTTTTTGGGGCCAGATTTAGGCTTTTAAAGATCTTCTGATGTGAAACAGGCACTAATGGAATACCCAAATATTATGATTGTTGTCTGGCCATGTAGGAAGATAGCATAATGGGCAGAGCACTAATGGACATGCCACAGGACAGGGACTAAGGAGAACTAGGTTCTAAGCCAGCTTCTGCTGCAGATTGCCTGTATGACCTCAGGCTGTCACTCAACCTACCCTCTGCACAAGCTGCCTCTATGTAAAATGAGTTAACACTTCCCAACCTCACAAAGGTGTCAGGAGGATGAAATCTGCCAAGGACTATGAGGCACCCACAAAGCTAGGATACAGATGTTCACAGAATCCTTCAGGATTCAAACCCTTGCCTTCCAAACCTGGAGAAGCAGCAGAAGCCTCCATTTCCAATGGGGTATAGTGTATGTCCCAGAACATGCCAGTGCACCACAGTGTGCCAGGTGAAACTCCCTTGGGAGCCCAACCTCCCCCTTCAGTAAAGTCCCCTTTGGCCCAGACCCAAGTTCAGTGCCTAGCAATAGCTCCTGGCAGCAAGGGCTTCTCAATCACACCATGCTGGGAAACATATGCTGGTGGCCAGAGTCTCATCTTGGACATGCCACTGGCGGGGGGGAAGGGTTAGGCAGAGCAATATTTGACATGGAGGTTGTTGGACTTTCCCCTGCTTTACACAATTTTTTCTTTGCCCCCCCCCACCTGGTTTGATCAGGCACTCTTCGGGCTATATTTCCTGTGGGGAAAGGAAATAAGAATTTGCAATAGGAGGTTCTCAATGAGCCTTTAGATCAGGGCACATTCACCACCATACAGCAAGCAAGTACACTCTTCCCCACTCCTCCCCTGTGATGATCTGCATTCCCAGGCCAGCTTTCCTACCCTAGGCACGTGCTGCCTCCTGCTGTCCACATCATGTTTGACCCAGCTCAGCACAGCCCTGTACACCTCTTCCTCTGATGGCACGTTGAGGCTGTCACTAGAAATGAGGTCCAGCACCTGCAGAGGCAAAAGGGAAGCCAGCTCAGCTGTCCTTCATCCTGGGGACAGAAGGGAACATGGACACACACAACCCCTAAACCAGCAGAGCTGCACACTCAGACCGTTAACATACCTCCATAGCCTGGTGTGTGTTTGCTGGAATGAGGATGTGGCAAGAGCAGAGACTCTATTCTTGGGTCTGCCACTGACTTTCTGGGTGCAAGCCTGTTTCCAGGCCTGTAAAATGGGGAGAATGATGCCGTCCCTGCTTCCCAGTGGGTGGGAGGGTTCATGAGCTAGGGCTTCCATGCACACTAATGGTGGAAGGGGCAACAGAAGCCTCAGTGTTTGCCTAGGTGCTGGGGCAAGTTACAGGGCCTGATTTACTATTCTCCTATGTTGGCATAGCTCATGCCAGAGTCACCCCACGTGATGCTGTGTGAGAGGTGATTGAGACCCACAAGCCCAGTGGATCTTTTGCAATGGAGTCAGAACACTGCACTGGCAGGTTCAGAGTTGAGCAGTAAATAACCCAGCGAAGCAAAGCAGGGGACTGCACAGGCTGCTTAGCATGCCTTGGAGGGGCATTTCAAGGCCTGTCTGACAGCAAGTTCTGTCCAGAATTCTCTGAGCATTTGTGTTTGAGAAGGGGAGATGACAAATGCAAGGCTTTCTGGGCCATTTGCTAGGAGACCAGTGTGGCGAGAAGGGTAGTGATGGCTCCTGCTCTCAGGGCAGCCAATGCAGGCTTTGCTCATCTCCAAGGTGCTGTTTCCACTTCACCTGGCAAGAGACTCTGCTCCTCCTGCTGCCCTGACATGACCAGGCCTCACAGAGGAGAGGCTGCCCTGTCAGCCAAGTCACCCCTCTGAACAAGATCCATGCCCATGGGTCCTCAGAGACTCTCAGGCTCATAGCCAGGCCAGTTTCCCCAACTCCTCTATCTAGGCCCCAGCTGAACCTGTTCCCTGAAAAACCTTCCCTTTCATCTGCTTTCCCCGCTCAGGACCTGATCCTGTTCCCACCAGCTGCTGCAGGTCCCCTTTGCTGGCACATCCCCTGGTTGGAAACTCCAGAGGACCCAATGGCAGCCCTGCTCTGGAATCAGGGAAGAAGGCTGAAAGACCCAGTAGGCCCACTGAGGGGGCAGTGTGGAGCTAGTCCCTCCAGCACACCTGGTAGCCTTTTCTCCAGACTACATGGTGGTGGGAGCTGGCTGCATGAACAAGGAGGGGGAACAACAGGGCTGTGTTTCCACACATAGGGGTCCCTAGTCTCTTAATGTTTGGGGGCACCAATGGATTCATTGCTCTTAGCATGGCCCACTCCCACCCTGTATGCCGAGGGGGTCTGTGTATGAGCCTATGGGATGTCTCTGTAGCAAGGCTGGGCTGGGTACCAGTGATGAGATGTGTGAAGTGTCTGAATCAATGCAGATGCAGACTGGGGCACACCCGCCTGGACCTTCTTGGGTTTTTTGCTTGGATTTGAGTCTGTCTGTATCAGCCGTACCTCACCAGCTCTAGCCACACCAGCAGCTGCCCCTTTTCTAGGAACAGACAATACCTGGGTATGGACTCTTGCCCCCAAGGAGGGAGAGGACAGAGAGAAACTCAGGGTATCTTGGGTGACCAGGGTCCCATCAGGTGCTTTGCATGCCCAGAGTGCTGAGACTTGAAGGGGTTAAATTTGTATTGGGGTTGCCCCACCAGGCTCTGGAAGAAGCTTGCTTTCCTGAAAAGTTTCACTGAAACATTGGCATTAGGTGCTGTCTGCTGTAGCTACGATGACTGGGGAGCAAAGAGCCAGGCCTCAGAGGGAAGCTAGGAACAGCTATGCTGACACTAGGCCAAGAAAAATCCCCTTGTATCAGAGCCAGAAGGCCCCAGCAGCTTGAATCTGCAGCTGCTCCCCATGGCCAGATGTTCCTTTCCCTCTCGTGGACTTTGGCAGCCCCCCTGCCCTGGCTGTGAAAGGAGAGCACTGAGGCAGCCAGTACCCTGGCAGCAGCCAGTCCGTTTCCAAAGATCCTCACCAAGCTCAGACAAGTGTGTCTTGAATGTCAGCCTCATCCTTCAGCATGTTGTGGGACAGAACAAGCAGCCCTGGCAGCTCACGGCACCATGGCAAAGACAAGCCAAGGAAGATGGAGCTGATGGAATACAGCCCCAACTGCCCCCAGCCCAGCCTCTCTGTGGTGGGAGGGATATGACTGTGCATACACATCTGTCACTCATACCCTGAGCGACAGGTAAGGGGGGGCACACTGAGCTGCTGCAGGAAGGATGGAAGGAGCAGGGCTCCCGCCTATCACACCCCACACACCAGCCTGCCATTCTGGCCTCATGCCAGGAACTGCAGGATCCATTGGCCCAGCTTGAAATTAAACACTGTGGCAACCTGCACAAAGAAGCAGTCTCTGCCCACAACCACAAAGGCAATGGGCAAGTTCCTCTGCAGTCATACTTCATTCTTGGTCTGTGCTTCCACAGAGAGCAGGCACAGGCTGCTCTGAAGGCATCTGCAGGGCAGATAGTGGCATCCACATTAGACCTTCTTGCTTTATGTCCCACTTCCCTCTGCTCTTGTGGTTCACAGTCTCCTCCTCAGTTGTCATTCCAGAGTCTTGCAAGAGAGGGGGCCTGGGAACAGCCCCAGGGAGTTCCTGCCTTGCTCCCTCCCAGCAACACACCTCATGGCTGACTCTGGTCCATGGCCAGCTGCTCTGTGTGGGCTCAGGGCTGAAACAGAGGCTGGGTGTGTGGTTGGGTGTTGAAATGCATGAACCACTCCCTCAGGTCCTATCCAGAGGGGATGAAGATACCATGGCAAAGCAGAATTGACATGCCTGACCTAGTAGGTATGATGAGATGCCCCACCTTGTTGGAAGCATCATGAAACTCTTTGCACCCCATGAAGAAAGTCAGTGTGAACAGCACCAGGCGCAGCCAGGAGGCACCTTACCTGCTTGAGTGGCAGCAGCATGAACTCCTCCGTCTTGGACACCTCCACAAAGTGCTGGAGGACGTACTTGTGGGCAGACTTGAGCAGGTCGCTGCAGGAGTGTGTATCAGCAAAGCCCCGGATGCCCAGGCAGTTGGATGGATCCAGCTGGCTCAGCAGGAATTTGCAGCAGGCATCCCTCACGCCATTGAGCTGAAGGAGGCTGGCAGCTGGAAGCAGTGTCTGTAGGCAAATGGGGAAGCTTTTGGGAGCACAACTCAGCACTGCCATCAGTGCTTCCCACAGAGATGGACCCAACACCCCCACACCACAAGCAGGGACTTGCACTTGCCCCTCAGATGCAACTTTTGGCTAGCTGTCAAGAGATGCACTGGCTGGGGAGAGCCTGGGACACAGTTACTAGGAGCAGAGAGTTAAGACAAAAGTGTCCAGAGTACAGCCGGTGAGCCAAGTATATCCCACGAAGTCCCAGTTGGTCTCACTGCAACTTTGCCCTTAGCCTAGTCTATCAAGGCATCCTGTGGCTTTACACCTGGCTGACTGCCTTTCTCAGATACAAAGAGCAGGAGCTGCTCTTCACCCCCACAAGAGACTAGAGGAAAATGTGTCTATGGAAAGATTTCTATTAACTTCACTGGGCCTGGAACAGGCCTTGCAAGAGGCAAGGAGTGGAATGACAGCTCCCAAAAATGAGGCTGAACAACAAGCTGCTCTGAAATGGGGCCTCCTTCCTTCCCCCCGGCATGCTCTTGGTTTCCTGCAGAAATCTCTCAATGCTTTCTCCTAAGCAGCTTGGCCAGAATAAAGTGAACCCACAGTCTCAGTGCAGCTGTCTATTTTAGATGTGCACAACTGTGCATAGATACAAGATCTGTAACCCTGTCCAATCAGCTAACATGGTCTGAGGGTATAAAATGGACAGTCACAGATTTGCAGGGCTCTGTAGATCAGGCCCCCAAATTCTACTCTTTGTGCTGAGCTAGAGCAAGGTTGCAAGAAAGATGCCTCTTCCCTCTTAGACACTCATGAAAATGGGATGGGATTGGGTTGGGGACAGTCATGTCAGGTCAGCCCACTGAGAACAAGCAAGTTCTCAACTTCTCAACAACAGGCAGCTGGTTCCTTGGCCAGCTGTAAATGAAGGGGATGTTTTTTTTCCTGAGAAGGCCCTTGGGATTCAGTTACAGGGAGCTGAAGTTGAAAAATCAGGACCTGGGATCAGAGAGCAGAGGGGAACAAGAGGCTGAATGACAAGGCAAAGCTGCTTGAGACCAGGATTTTCTCCCCTCACCATTTCTGTACAAATGTAATATTTCACTGCAAAAGCCCTTGCAAGTTATTTATTCCCAAAGACAACAGGCTCATTCTAGGTAAGAGGGGGCTGCAAGCTGCTGGTCCTCTTGAATTAAGGGTGGGAGGAGGGAATGATAGCCATTTTGTCTTTATTTTAAGAAGAAGCAAAATTAAAGGGGGTGCAGCCGCTGCTCTCATCCCATCAAAATATTCTGACAGAGCTGTGGCAGCTACAAAAGCTGATACAAGGTTTTATAGGAAACTAATTGATTGGTTCTCCACACCTTGACTGTGTTGCACCTATGCAAAATGCCAACTACTGCTGCAATATCCCTCCCTCCCAGCCAAGCCGCTGATCTGACTTGAGATGCACATCATGACTCTGGGGTACTCTGAGTGGCTAGTCCAAGGCCAAGAATGACACCATCCCTTCAGTCCAGCTGCTTTGTTATTTGGTTACCCTGAGCTACAGGACAATAGGATTTTTCCAGCCCTTGTAAAGAAACTCCCCAAAAGCCCAAAGCAGAGGGAGAGGCTAACACGGGCTCCGATCCAGATCAAACAGCTGGAGAGAGACTGAAGGGTGGCTAAGCTCCTGCAGTTCCCACTGAATTCAGTGACAGTTGCAAGCACTCATCACCTCTCAGGATTCTGTCTAGTTGCTGCAGAGCCCCTGGTGCAGCTGTTCTCAGTGTGACTGATGGACAAAAGCAATCACAAGAGCTTTGTCCCAGGGGCCAGCGGAAGCAGGAATTCTGCTACCTCCACAACCACAATCATGTGAAGGCACTGTCTTGGTGCCAAGGTTTCAAGATCATGAATCTGATTGGATGGGTGGGTCTTTAGTCCTCTCCAAAGAGCAGAGGGATGAATTTGAGGGTGAAGGGCCACCAGAGGATACTCCTACCTGCACGTTCCCTTCACCCACCACGATCTCTGCAGTGTAGGCGTATTGCACCAGCTGCTCCAGGGCCTGTGGGTCAATGTCGTGCAGTGTCACATGGGTCTGGCGGCTTTCACTCATCTCATCTGTGGTGACACATGGAAGGCCCCAGTGAGGCCCAGTTGGGCAGGCACTTGGTTCCAGAGCTGTCTTGGCCACACGAGGAACAAGTCAATTATTCTTAACAGAGCAACAGTTTCTCCAGGTCTATTAGTGGGACTCCCACCCAGCCAGCCATTTGGCATCTCCCCTTACCTTTAGCTAGGGATCTCCATTGATTAAATAGGGCTTCTCTGTATCAGCTTTAATTGAAGACCCCTGCTCACCCATTCTTGGGGACATCTCCCTTTGCCTTTAAACCAGATGTTCTGCCATCCCTCACTCAGAATTTCCTCCCAGCATCTCTCCCTGCCTTGCCACTCACTGGACTCTTTTGTCCACCTTCCCTTTCAACATGGACTCTGAGATTGAAGACAGGCTCTCACCAGTCCATCATTCCCCTACACTCACAGTCCTGTGTCATCAAAAAAAACAAAAGGTAGAGGCTTACTTAAGGCTGCATCAGATTTAGATTAGGTCCCAAGGCCCCACTCTATGATCCCTCACCCTTCATGTCCCTGGACTGAGAACAGATTCACCCTGGCATCAGAAAGAGGAGTCCAGATACTGCAGTCTGCAGGGGATACCCTTGGATAGCCAAACTTCCCACCTTTCTTCTCTGCAGCAGCTGGGGGATGGAAGGCCTTGTCTTGTGTGGAGTGAGTTTGAAGGAGGGAAGGGTTTGCATCGCAGGAGAGGGAGCTGGGTCGAGGTGTGGGGAGCAGTGTGGAGGAAGGTAGATCAGGGAGAGCAGGAGGGAGGCCTGGGAAGCCAGGTTCCTGGGAAGAGTCTCGATACTTGCTTGTAAACATGGCATGGAAGTAGGGGCTGCAGGATGCCAGCACCACCTTGTGGGCCTTGATCTCCTTGGTGCCCACGTGTAGTACGATGTCACACAGGAGGCCCCTCTGCCGCATGCGGTTCATGCACACGAAGGCATCGTGGTAGTGCCGCTTGGAATTGTGGGAGATGCTGTGGCCATCCCGGTTGAGGAGCTGCATGCCACCCTCCATGGCTGTGGGGCAACGGCAGGCACTCGGTTCTCAGTGGGGCCCTTTTGGGTCACTGCAAGGGAAAGCAATGGAAATCAGAGAAGAAGGAACAACTGAGGCTCAGTTGGGACATACGCTGCCCTGTTCACGCGCAGAAAAAGGAAGCTCAAAGCTTCTAAGTGACGAGAGCTTTCCTCAAACCAGGTCCCCCTCAATGAGGCACCCCCCCAATCCCAAGGGGAAAACACCTTTCTGTCCCCAAACTGCTAAATTCTCAAGAGCAAGAATCACTCTGGAGAAGCATGCAGAGATGAGACAATCTAGGATCTTGTGCCTGAGAGCAGGATTTAGTCCACTGGGAGTAATTAAAATCACAACAATATTCTGAAGGAGACAGAGCTACAAAAGTATACAGGAGCTTTTCCTTGAAATGAGAACCAGGTATCTTATCCTAGTCAGTCAAACAACACACATTTCCAAGCTGCACCAGTTGAGGCATTAATCTTGCATTGTTGCCTTTTCCTTCTCCTGTAGCACACCAGCTCTGCACTGATCAAACACAGCTTAGTTAAAAGACCAAGGATGTTAAAATAAGCATAAGACTAAAAACTTGGATGATAAAAATAAATATCCCATGTTCCTGTGTCATAACACTCAGGATTGACACTGTGAATTATGAAATAGTCATGGGACTCAGGAAACATGGATTCTGTTCCTGTCTCTGGGTGACCTTGGGCAAATTACCTTCTGTGCCTTAGTTCTCCTCACCATTGGTTTTCTGTTCAGAGTATTAGCTCTTCAAGGCAGGTGCATTTCTACAGCATCTTGCACATTGGGGATCCTGATGGATGGGAACAGATATTATTCATCACCATGCAGCTGGAGAAAATTCTGCTTCTCCATTGCATTGATGCAAGCTCTTTGCTTATTTCCAAATTATTGAACTAACACTAGTCAGTTGTCAGGCTGTCCATTTTGATCTTTGGTCCTATCTCTTGCAGCACCTGGCGCTGTCCTGCAGTCCAGGTCGGGAAAGGAGCCCTCACCCCCTTAAGTTCTTCAGATTGCTTTGAAAAGAATAAGACCAATACACTGTTTCCCACCACACACTGCACACTGTCTGCCCAGGCTATACTGAGCATGACCAGCTCCCACCTCAGAGCTTCTCAGCTTTTTTAGATACTTACATAGCTGTGCCAGGGGCCAAACTGAGGTGCCCACACCTTAAGACTTAGCACAGGCCAGATCTTGCAGACCTCTGAGGAGGGACTTGTACTCCAGCTAATTTATATCCTCTTCAAAGCGTCTGATGAAGTGGGATATTCTCCCATGAAAGCTCATGCAATAAATAAATCTGTTAGTCTTTAAGTGCCACAAGACTCCTTGCTTTTTTTTTTTTTCCTCCCTTTATGGAGGAGGTGTAAGCACAGAGCATTTGGTGTAAGCACAGAGCATATCAGTTAATCATGCAGCCCTTAGGCAATGGAGAAGAATTTTCCCTATGCTGGGTACTATTGCCTGTATCTGCTCGATCCCATGGAGCTGTCTGTGTCTTCAGACAGCAAGTGCTCCTAGATGGATTTCACAGATTTTAATCCAGGGGGGTTATTATGATCTAACCCTATCTTGAATTATACACACACACTTGCACACATGCACCTTTCTCTCAGACAGATCATCCTGGAGACCAACCACAGCCTCAGTCAAGGTTTGGGAAGTACTTTTTGGCAAACAACATTGGATTTTTTGCAGGGCAGGGTGGTTCATCCTGTCAGCTTACTTAGCCCACACTCAAAATTGTCTTTGGACAAGCATTGATGTAATTGCTCCAGCAAGAAAAATGCCCTCGTGGCTAGGATCCCAGAAGCACAGGCATAGCCTCTGAAATTTAAGAGTAAGAAATAGGTGGTGCACCCCCACCAAATCCCCTCACCCCTAGAGAATCCAGAAGGGAAAAGGCGAGGGGGATCCCTATGAGAGAGATGTGGGAAAGAAAAGTATTTGTTTCTGATAAGACATTTCCTTCTTCTATTACCATGCTGCTCATGCCACATGCGTCTAAGCCGCCTGCCGTGTTTTGAAAGGCGTTTGACAGGCTGTTAGACTCTCACTGCAAGCAGCACCCAAAGAAAAATTAAAAAAAACAGAGGAAGTGGAAGCCAGGAGGGGGAAGGAAAAAGGCAGCTTTTTAAAAATCATTAGCCATGTTCTGATCAATTCGCCTACCCCTGCATTCCTGCACTAAGTGGATTGCCCCAGCCTCTACATGCTTGCACCACACCTACACACGGTGTACCACAAGGAGTTTAAAAATAGAACTCCTCCGTGCAGCAGTTGCTCAGCTGTGAAGACATCCATTTATTTATTTTTAGCACAAATAATATGCTGGGGGGCGGCGGGGGTATGATAACATGCAGAAGAGAATTTGCAATGCACTCTGCTACTTGGATGAATGGACAGACAAAAAGGAAGAAGAGACATTTCAGACTCTCACCCCATTGTCTCTCCAGTGAAGGCTCACAGACACAGGACAAAAGCAAGCAAAACAGTGATGTTTTCAATGATGGGTACACGTGTGGGGGAGGGTAGGGGAGGATATCACCATGCCCTTGAAAGGGGGAAATGCATCAAATGATCTGATAGGCCTTCTCCATCTGTGGCTCCTGGGACTCCATATGCTGATCACGAGAGTCCCTAGCAAAACTGCAATATGTATAATACACACCAGGCACACTAATTAATGTATATGAAGCGCTGGGCTGAACAGCAGCTTGGTGCCATGCAAGGTATAATTATTACCCTCTCAGGCTGGGATCTGGGGCTGATTCCAAAAGTTTTTTTATGGTACTGGATGGACTTTGCAATATCTGATTTATTCCCCTCTCCCAGGGCAATCTCCTTCAGATGAAGCCTCAGGCTCCCTTGACGGATGTGTATGCACCCTGAAGCTAGTTTCCCCTCTTAATATGCCAACAGTCAGGCTTTTGCCAATTACTATTTTAGGCATGCTCCACTTCTAATTGGAATCTCTCTCCTGCCCTTCCCACTCCCTTGCCCGGACAGTGGGGGAGGAGGGAATTGCATGAAAAGAGAGACAAAGGAAGTGTGTGGATCCAAAGATCTCTTCTGGCGCTTTCCTAAGCTTGCCACCAGAGCCCTGTTGTCCTGGCCCGGAGCAAGGCCTGCAGCATGTCAGCTTGGCTCAGAGTGCCCAGCTGGTTTAAGAGGCAGAGAAAGAAAAGCCCTGAGTGCAGTGGACACACAGCAGCCCCAGGGTTAGTGAAGCAGCTGCAAAGATCAAACATTTTCCAGACCTCTGAAGGACTGTAGAATTAGAAAAAAGGGCTGGAAGTTCAGACTCCTGGGTTCCCCTACCAGCTGTACAGCCTTGGGGGAGTGACTTGTCCATCTGTAAAATGGGGAGAACAATATCCTCTTTGCCAGGAGCTTGGAGATCAGGGGACCAGAGAAGGAATGCATGTGCTCAGTGTTATCCTACACTGCTTTCCTGGCTAGGGCTGACTGAGCAAGTGCTTCTCAACACCCTCTAGCCACCTTTTGGGGGAGCTCCCTCCCCACAAGGCAGACACAGAATATGCTGTGTTCAGCACACTCAGGGGGCTCCATCCCCACAGAAAGGCACCTATGAGTGAATGCACCAAGCCATCTGTATGCTAGATTCCTGGGGATACCCCTCCTGGCTAGGATTCCCCACATGGTGACAGAGGAGCAGTTTTCAGAGTACCATGTGCAGGGGCCAGTCCTTTCCCTGGTCTTCCCTCTTTTTGGTTTACCTGGGGAGGTTCTTACTGATGACTGAATTGCCAGCCTGCCTCCAAACACAAAGCCCTCTGCTCTTTCTGAAGGCAACCTTTGCCAGCAGGAACCAGGGAGCTGCCCCGACTGATCCAACAGATCCAGGAGGTGTTCAGGGAAGCAGACACAGTTATAGACTTATAACGCCACAAGGGGACAAAAGTCATGGACAAGGCAGTGGATGGTGCATCTACTGGGTGGCTATTGAAAGCTCCACACCAGCCTGCTGGCCCAAGCAGAAGCACTTAGAGCTAGCCTGCTTTGGATTCCTGTTCAATCTCTTGCTCATAACAGCTGCAGCAGAAGGTGTCAACTTCTCATCCTCCCTGGTACCCCATTCCCATGAGGGAGGTGGAGCATCGGCAGTTAATGGCAATCACAGAAATGGAATCCTGGCACTTTTTACCCATATTGTCGAAATGCCCTGGAACCACAGGTTCAAATCTCAGCCTGGCCAGCCAGGCCTCTTCACAGACACACACACACAGCAGGAAAACAGAGTTCAGTGAAGGTTAATAAGTGAGTTGTTTGGCAATGGAATGGACCATGGCCAGTGGTCTTGTCTTGCCTTGGGGTCCTTGCACACAGCTTCATTGCTGCCCAGTGTACTGTGTACTGGTTCCCACGGAGGATCACCAACCTATTGGATTGAAAAATGACTCAGCCCCTCCACTAGGAATCGTTTGGGGTAAGTTCTCTGGCTTGTTCTATCCCAAAGGTCAAATTAGATCAGTGTTTCTCAATGGCTTTCAGCACCCGCACCATACAAATTCTGCTAGCACCCATGCCAGTTAGCAGCACTGCTTCTCTCCCCCAAAGACAGCTGCATTTCCCTGGGCTTGTCCCTACATCATTTTGTAAATTGGTTAGAGTGACCAGACAGCAAATGTGAAAAATTAGGTTGATGGTGGGCAGTAATAGGCATCTATATAAGAAAATCAGGACTGTCCCTATAAAATCAGGACATCTGGTGGTTCCAGTCTGCATGCACAGTCACTGAGTCACACAGTGTGTGTGTGTGCATGTTAAGTTAGGCTGTTTGCCACCCTGAGGCATGAGACAATGCACAGTTTCCCTCAGGCACTGAAGACAGGAAACAAAAAATGCAGCATGAGGTGGGACAGTGCTACACACATACATCTCTGGTGACCCAATGGTTTCTGCAGAAATTTGGCATTAAGTGGAAGGGCCTGTCTACACAGGGATGCTCAGGAAAGTTACTGCAACAAATCAGCTGAAGGCGTAAAGTCAATGCACTTCAGTTTAAAATGTGTTCCAATCCACTCCCTCCCCACCCCCTGGCCACCCCAGAAATCACTGATCACTGTAACTTAATCGTCAAAGACAACCCTGGGAAAGTGGACAGGTAAAGTGTACAGAAGGAACAATGCTAGGTAGGGAGCCACCCCTCCCTTCCCTCTCAGTGAGGAACTGTCATTGGCTCCTTGCTCTGGATGAAGCACCACTGCTTTACATTCCTACCCCTGGCTAAAGCTAACAGTTGGAAATCTGTTTTTATCTGTTCTTCCTCAATCATACAGGAAACCTACTGGGGGGGTGGGGAGGCTCACACGCATCTTATCTTGTGTGGGCTGAACACACTGCACACCCCAGGGACTCCCTGGATCCCTCCCCACACAAAGGTCCCTGGATGCCACCCTCCCATCCTGTCTATTTCAGGGATTCCCTGCAACTGCCTCCTGCCTTTCCTTGCATACAAGGGTCCCCCATACTTTCCACCAGTGTGTGTGTGTGTGTGTGTGTGTGTGTGTGTGTGTGTGTGTGTGTG